>OZ018394.1:12499748-13099748 GCA_963969525.1 Ontholestes murinus | reverse complement strand
TCTAAAGACCAACATTTTGAAAAAGGTCATTAAACGATAATTTAATGTACTCAACCGATCTTAGGTCATCCAACAATAAATAAAATTTGTATAATAATCATTCAAGATTACTCAAGGTCATTCAACATTTACTAAAGGTCATTCAGTCAAAGTTCATTTAATTACAGATTACCCATCAAGAATCCAACAATAAATAAGAGTTACATAATAATCTTTCAAGATTACTCAAGGTCATTTAAATTTAATAAAGGTCATGCAATCAAAATTATTTTAATTATAGATTACTCGTCAAGACTACGATTTTTCAATCGATTTATCGAAATGGCAATTGTTTTTTATTTATAGATATACCAATTATTTTTATAGGACGTTGTAAATAGCTTTAAATGATATGGATTTTCAATTTCTAAAAAAAAAACATTTTGGGAAAGGTCATAAAACGATAATTTTATGTCCTCGCCCAATCTTAGGTCATCCAACAATAAATACAATTTATATAATAATCATTCAAGATTACTCAAGGTCTTTCAACATTGATTACAGGTCACCCAATTAAAGTTATATAATAATCATTAAAGACCACTCAAGGACATTCAACACAGATAACTCGTCAATAATCCAAAAATAAATAAAAGTGTTATAATAATCGTTCAAATTTACTCAAGGTCATTCAACATTCAGTAAAGGTCATTTAATCAAAGTTATTTTAATTGAAATTTACTTGTTCAAGCATCCAACAATAAATAAATGTTATATTAATAATAGTTTAAGATTACTCAAAGTGATTCAACATTCAGTAAAGGTCATTCAATCAAAGTTATTTTAATTACTTGTCAAGAATCCAACAATAAATAAAAGTTATATAATAATTGTTACTCAAGGTCATTCGACATTTAGTAAAGAACATTCAATCAAAATTATTTTATTTACAGATTACTCGTCAAGAATACGATTTTTTAATCGATTTATCCAGATGGCAATTGTTTTTTGGAACGTTCCAAATAATTTTAAACTGTATGGATTTTGAAAAAGGTCATAAAATGATAATATAATGTCCTCGGCCTATCTTAGGTCATCCAACAATAAATAAAAGTTATATAATAATAGTTCAAGTCATTCAAGGTCATTCAACATTTAGTGAAGGTCATTCAATCAAAGTTATTTTAATTACAGGTTACTCGTCAAGAATACGATTTTTTAATCGATTTATCCAAATGGCAATTGTTTTTTGGAACGTTCCAAATAATTTTAAACTGTATGGATTTTGAAAAAGGTCATAAAACGATAATTTAATGTCCTCGACCGATCTTAGGTCATCCAACAATAAATAAAAGTTATATAATAATAGTTCAAGTCATTCAAGGTCATTCAACATTTAGTGAAGGTCATTCAATCAAAGTTATTTTAATTACAGATTACTCGTCAAGAATACGATTTTTTTAATCGATTTATCCAAATGGCAATTGTTTTTTTACAACGTTCTAAATAATTTTAAAGTGTATGAATTTTGAAAAAGGTCTTAAAACGATAGTATAATGTCCTCGACCGATCTTAGATCATCCAACAATAAATAAAAGTTATTTAATAATCATTCATTACTCAAGGTCATTCAATATTTATTAAAGGTCGCTCAATCAAAATTATATTAATTACAGGTTACTCGTCACGAATACGATTTTTCTATCTAAATGGCAATTGGTTTTTTAGAACGTTCTAAATAATTTTAAACTGTATGGATTTTCAAATGTTTTATTTAATTATGCCAAAACTACGTTTTAATGTCAATCAAGGTCATCAAGACTATAAAAAAAATTTAAGGTCCTTAATGGTCATTCAAAAGTCATCCAACATAGTTGAGTCCAATTATAATTTATTGTTCTTCTTATTCGTCCTACATTCATTCAAACTCATCTAATAATCTTTTGAGGACATTTTGTCATTCGTATTAATCAACAGCCATTTAAAGTTATTTGAGGTCATCCAATAATTATTCAAAATCATTCAAGGTCATCCAAATAACACTCAAAACCTTCTAATGGTAATAAAAGTTTATTTAGAGACCTTTCTGTAATCATAGAAATTAATTTATGATAATATAATAAATATTAGATCATTATAAATCACTTATCTTTAATCAAATGAAATTTGAGGTCATCCAAATGTGGCCAGTATATACTAAGATAGATATAAAGATAGATACAGAGTAATACTACTAATATTACTTATTAATATCAATGTAGGTCATTAAGATTATAAAACTAATTTATTTTCAAGGCCATGAAAGAATTATTCAGACGTTTTTTTTTTCAAGTACAAGTTATTTAATAATACTTAAATGTATCCAACAATCGAGTTAGGTCATTCATTTTATTAGATCGTTGTAAGTAATTTTAAACTGTACGGATTTTCAAATTTAATAATTTCAAAACTACTTTTTAATATCAATCAAGGTCATCATAAAACATTTTTTAAGATCCTCTAATTGTCATTCAAAAGTCTTCCTAACTATGCAACTATATTTCAACTATAATTTTAGTCATTTACTGTTCTTCCTGTCCATCCAACGTTAATTCAAAGCCAACTAATAATCATTTAAGGTCATTTAGTTATTTGTATTAACCAACAGCTATTTAAGGTCATCTAATAATTATTCAAAAATCATTCAAGGTCATCCAAATACCACTAAGAAACCCTCTAATGGTTGTTAACGTATTTGTGATGATTTAAGTTCATTTAAGGTCATCTAATAATTATTCAAAAATCATTCAAGGTCATCTAAATACCACTCAAAACCCTCTAATGGTTATTAACGCATTTGTGATCATTTAAGTTCATTTATGATAATACAATGAATATTAGGTCATTCTAGACTATTTTTCTTCATCCAAATAACTTTTAATGTCATCCAAAATGGTCAGTTAATAACCACAATTTTGGTCATTACGTTAATTAAAAATCCCTAATAAACATTTAAGATTATTTAGTTATTTGTATAATTAATTTAAAGTTATTTAAAGTCATCTAATAATTATTCAAGGTCATCCAAATACCACTCAAAATCCACCAATGGTTATTAAGGCGTCTGTAATGATTTAAGTTCATTTATCTTCATCAAAATGCCATTTAAGGCATCCAAAATGGTCAGTTAATATCCATAATTTTAGTCATTTACTGTACTTAAGTTCATCCAACGTTAATTCATACTCATCTAATAACCATTTGAGGTCATTTAGTTATTTGTATTAACCAACATTCATTTAGTTATTCAAGGTCATTCAAGGTCATTCAAATGCCACTCAAAACCCTCTAATGGTTATTGACGCATCAGTGAATATTTAATTATTTTATTTTATTTATATTATTTACCTTCATCCAAATGACATTTAAGGTCACCCAAAGGTGGTCAGTTAATATATAGATAGACAAGTAGATAGCAAGAACTACTAACCTTACTTATTAGTATCAATCTAGGTCATTCAGGTTATGAAACTAATTTATTTTCAAGGTCCTCGAAGGATTATTCAAACGAATTTAATCCTTCAAAAAATAACTCAAGTTATTGAATATTACCTAAATTTATCCAACAATCAAGTAAGGTCATTCAGTTTAGGTCATTTCTTCTGATCTACTATAACACGGCCAAATAACGACCATTCAGGATTTTCCTTTCCAATAGTCATTTTAAGTGATTTAAGGTTATCTAATTATTATTCAAAATCATTTAAGGTCATCCGAATATCATTTAAGATCCTCCGAGGACTTTACAAGTTTATTGAAAGTCAACTAACGATCATTTAATGTTAATTTAAGATAGCCAAACGAACTTTCAGTGGTTCTATTCTGTTACCATGAAGATAACAAATATTCAAATCATCCAACAATTCTTGAAAGTTATATAATGATCATTCAAGGCTACTCAAGGTCATTCAACGTTCTTTCAAGGTCATTATATCGAAGATATTTGAGTTAAAAATTTAGGTCATTCATTAATTATGTTCTCTTGTCAACAATCGATTTATAAATATGGTTAAATGAAAAATTATTAATTCCTTTTCTTCACTAGTTTATTTAAACCGCTAAATAAACTATTGAAGAAAAAGAATTACCAATGTTTTATTAATTATTATTTAATCTAATTAATTGAATATTTAACATTTAACAATACATAATTTGAAACATCTAACATTTCTGAAATTACTGTAAAGTATAATTCAAAGTAATATAGCGATTGTCAAGATTCTCTAACGTAGATCCAACAATGATTAAAAGTTATCCACAGGTTATTTAAGGTTATTTCATTCAAGGTCATCCTAATATCATTCTAGGTCATCCGGTTACTTGAATTACAGATTTTAGTCAAACTATTTCTCTATAAGCCTCAGCAAAACAATGGTAGGTTTTACATCGATTTGTCATTGTATGAATAGAAAATGTATGAACTTTCAAATTCTAAATACCAATATTTTTGGAAATATGATAAAAATAAGTTGAAAAACCTGATATGCTGAAGTTACTTTACAATATCATTTAAAGTCATAAAACGATCGTTAAATGTTCTCGAACGACCATTGAAACATATTTAATTCATCCGATACTGGCAAGCAGTGATTCAACATGCTTTCAAGGAAATTTAAACTCATCCAACTTTTAGTCAAGTTCATTTAAGGTCATCTAAAGGTCATTTTTAGGTCTTCCAATGGAAATTATTTGAGTTACAGATTTGAATGAATCGCAAATTATTTATTCTCTTCACTCTTCAGCAATACGTTTTTATATAGATTTATTAATATGCCAATAATTTTCTTAGGATTTTCTAAATACGTAAATAAAGATAGATTTTTTAATTCTATGTACGAATTGAAAAAGGTAAATATAACATTAGCAATTTGAATACTGCAAAAATTACGGTTTATTGGAGGTTATTCAAGGTCATCTAATGACCTAGACTATAAGGATTTTCGAATTATGAAAAATGAGAAGATAATAAAATGAACGGAAAATGTTTAATGCTACTGAAATTACATTTCAATATTCACATTTAAGATCATAAAACGATCATTTAAAGGCTTAGGATTCAAGGTTATTAAAGGTCATTAAAGGTCATCCAGTGGCCATTCAAGGTCTTCCAATGATCAAATAATTGTCATTCAATATGTAACAAACATTTATGGTTAATTCATACTACACTATTAAAATTTTAGGAATAACTTTTCTGTATGATCAGAAGTTTATCATTCTTTCAAGGTCATCTAAGGGCCTTTTAATATCATTTAAGAAGACTAATGGTGACTCGATGGTCATGTACTGTCATTTATCGATTATTTAAGATTATCTAACCACTGTTAAAAGTCATTTAACGCCCCTTCAAAGTTATCGCAAAGGTCATTAAAACCTATATAATACAGGGGTCTCCAAACTTTTTAACCTTAGGGCCAAACTGTTTACTCCAGTAAGTTCCAAGGGCGAAAATTGTTTTAATTTTTCTACCATTATCTATAATTTGTAGACTAGTCGTCCAGTACGCAGTTGCGGGCCGGATTGATGACACTGGCAGGCCGGATTTGGCCAGCGGGTCGTAGTTTGAAGACCCCTGGATCTAACGGAATAATTCTAGGTGACATAACGATCAATTAAAGTCGTTTGAATTACAAATTTGATCGTTTAAGGTCATCTAACGAACTTTTTAACAAATAAAACATGTGCAGAATTGTCTTAAGCACAATTATTTGCTAATAGCTTTTTTAAATGTTTATCCTAAAAGACTATAAAACACTTTTTAAAGAGTTAGTTATATGCCTCAAGCACTAAAATAGTTAACTACTCCCCAGCTCCGTAAGCGAGGATATATTAAAAATTTAATTAAATACAACCTGCATAACGACCATTACTCCAACTATTTTATAAACCTTTAAATAATTATTAATATGAGAATTCGCATGAAAAAAGCAGTTAATTATTAATAATCTAATGTTAAAATGAGTAAATACAATTTTAAATTCAATTCAAGTAAATGTACATAATAAGTTTGAAACTACTATCGATATTTTTAATATGTAAAATAATACTGATGCAAATAATCAGCAACGGGTGTTAATATTATGTTTAGTAATTATTTATGTTTAAAATCAATTTAAATATGAAATTAATATAACTACTACCATCTCTTTAGTAACTCAGTAACTTACATGAGTATAAGCTTTCTACGATTTCGAATTATACATATTTTATATATATTTAATACAGAATAAAAATCTAAGTATAGTTTTTAATAATTGTAAACATTTTATTAAGAAAAACATAGAGTATTTGTTAAAAAAATCATTTAAAATGGTACCAGTAACGCTATCTGGTATCAAAAGCGATAATCTAATGATACTTGTGTATAGAAAGAATATTACAAATGGTTGTATTGAACCGTGTTTAAAAAGCGCCACTCGTGGTTGTGGGTGCAACTAAAGCATTATTTAAAATAAATTGATTTTGTTTAAAACGAATACAAAATCTTACAAATAATTTTATAATATTAATAGAAAATAATAATTAAGAAAATTTTAATAAAAAATAACAATAATTTAATTAGCCCGGCATTAAAAATTTTAAAGGAAAACGAATAATGAAGTCTAACTTTAGGTAACATTGATGATTTCCCTAATTTTAGTTTATTTCATATTTTATACATACTTAAATTACAATATTTATACTTTATATCTCATAATAGAGTTTTTTCAAAAATACAATACTAGCGCCAATGTGAATGAAACCATAACTAACACAACACGTCGAATTTTCTTTATTCTACTTTCTATTTTTTCAAGCAAACATAACCTCAAAATATTGAACCAAAATAAATCAGCTTTTAACAATGTCCAACAGCCATTTATTCTTAAAATCTGGATTTTTAAATACCACCAATCAGAACGGTGTCGGCAGATATGTTTGCCAGTTGCAAAGGGTGGTGCTAAAGTTCTGTAAAAGTAATGGATCGAGTAGAGGCATGAGGTACGCTATAGTTCGTGTTACATAAAACGTTTGTGTATTTCAAAATTATTTTTATAGGGATTTCATTGAAAAGGATCTAGTCAACTTCGCTAAAGAAAATCCTGGTGTTGTTGTTTATTTGAAACCTAGAAGACACAGAACTCCCGTAATTGTAGCAGAATATTGTAAGTAATATTTTCATACTTGTAACTTTTACTCACATTATAAACCCCTTCCCGCACAAATATTTTTAAACATAATTATGCGTTGCCCCTTGGGCGTATACGGGAAGTGGTTATACTTTATTATGAAATAAATAGTTTTAAATAATAACTTAATGTAGCTAATTATAATTCTTTAAAATTAACCCTATTTTTATATTAAGTGTCAATATCACGTCTTTCAACTTTAATTTGTAGTAAATGGAAACCGTCAACACATATCCTGCAGAAACTACACCTCAGAAATAATAAGTAAATGGATGGAGCTATGTAAAACCCAACAGGACAATCATGAGGGAACCAGGCTTAGAAAAATGTGGCACACTGACTTTCCTTCAATTCAGGGCCCATGGACACCATACACATTTAGGGATCCTAAACTTAACACAGTCGAGTTTCCCAACAGCGAATTGAGTGAACCGCTGAACAAACAGAAGACTGCTACTGAAAGGCTGGTGGAACTTTTTAAAGAGCAGCAGAAGCAATTTGAATTATTAGAAGCTAAAAGAGCTGAATAGTATCGACATTGTATTTATAGGTTTTTTTAAAGTGAACTGTAGTTAATAATTAGAAAGTAAAATATTATGTGTACGAAAAAATGTGTATTCAATTTATAAATAATTTATTATTTTAATGGGGAATCGGATATACAAATTTAATGAAGTAAACCATGATTTACATTTTTAACACTATTCATTGAAATTATATTTACTTCTTAAAAGTTGCAAATTTTAATTGTTACTAAAAGTTTTTTTAAGGCTAATTTTAAGAGTATAAAACACATACAATATGATATTACAAAATTTCTTAATCCGAATAAACATTCAATCGCAAAAAAATTAATCTTGTTAAATTATCAAAACAAAAGCAATAATAATGAAATAAATAAATTAAACGAGCAATTAACATTTGACAATATAAATCATCATAAATAAATAAATAACAAATATTAAATACCTTCTCTAAAAACAATAAATTAAAAATTTTGACACCATTTAATCATAAACAATAAGATTTATTTCTAATACGTTTAGGTGAAAATTCAAATACACTGTAAAAAAATGATAATTTTTGTACAAAAAACGACACATTTTAACATTAAAAAATCATGCCTTTATTAATTTGTTAATGCAGTCATTAGTAAAAAGAAAATACACCGAATAGAAAAAAAAACAATATACCTATTTATTTAATTAACAATAATATATTATCACAGAATTTTAGTCATTATACCAATCCAGGAATAACAGAGAAAGTGACATAACCAGCAAGAAAAATAAAACATAAACACGTAAACCGGCATTCCTCTGAATTGCTTGCCTAATTTGTTCATTAGCGTCTTTCATGTCGTCAGTAGTTGCAGCTACAATATTTGCAATCCGATCGATATCCTTTTCCTGTTGCAATACTTTCTCAGTAAATAATTCTTGTAATTCCGCTATGTGCACTACTTTACTCTCCATTTGTTTCACTTCATCTGATAAACTGTTCAATTCATTATATAACATATCGTTCTCCGACTCAAACATTTGCATTTCCTCCGGAGATAATTCAGATTCTATATTTTGTGCTGGGGTATTGGCATTTTCCATCGGTCGAACTTGCGGAATTTCCACACCCTTCTTAGGAGAGATTTCTAGCTTAGATATTTTATGCATTTCTATCACCTTCTTTACCCTAACAGCCTTAGCTTCCGTATACGTTTTAGAAACATTTTTTAAATACCTCTCCACCGAATTGATAATGTTGGTATAATGCTCCTCCACTTGACTGTCCTTCTTTAGGGCACCTAAACTCTTTTTGTACTCGTTAATCATCGTCGTGCAAGCGGTTATTATCTTTTGTGCCTCCATATCGATTTCTAACCTGTCGGACTCTGTCATCGTCTTGTTGGTGGATAAGTAATTGACGACATTTAGATAGGCCACTTTATTGTCAACGAAGAACTTCTGCAAATTAGAGATTTGCTTCACAATGTCCCGTGCTGACTTCAGCTGAGGATCCCTTTTCGTGCTCTTGAGGATTTGCGTTTTGGCATCTTTCACGCCCAAGAATTTATTGGTGGTTTTCAGGGTTTTAACACAAGCTCCGAACAATATCGTGATATCCATGTTTTGTCGAAATCCGAAGTTCCAGTGACGTTGCTGCACAACAACATAACCCAAAAACGTCAGTGTCAAATTTACATGTGGAAAATGATTTTTTTTGTTATAATAAAAAATATTTTTAAATTATGTTACTAAATATGTAATATATTAAAAATTTGTGGATAAAATGTATATGAAAGTATATTTTTTAAATTTGATAAAATCATTATTATATAGGCAACCTTATTTACTGTTAATGCCTTTATAACCATACACTGTAATGAGTTATGTACATTTTGTGCTAATTTATAAACCATAGACAATTTAATTGAAAGAGAATTCATAAAACGTCTCGTAGATATATTTAAAGTTAATAATAATTGTAGGTGTTATATATAATTCCCTGTATTGGTTATGCTCTTTTGAAATCATTTCCTGCCTTATATTATCCAATTTAGAAATTGCTTTTTCATATTTCCAAAGTTTTCCAGGTTTTAAGAATTAGTTTTTAAATTATAGCGTGCTTCAACTTTATTAAATTTTCTGAAAGCTTATTTCCAAAATTTGTAATCAAAAAATCTTTATTTTTCAGAAATTCTCATCAATTTTTTAATAACCTTGTTTTATCTTATCGGATGCACTAATTTAATTTTTTAGATTTCTGGTTTGTTTCAGCAACTTGTTTCTTTAGAGTTAAAAATCTTGAATTTTAGTGTTTAATTTTTCCGAATTTTCTTATTCAAATTTTTTGTATATCACGGCAATTTGACGTCTAAAATTACAAGCAATTTATTTTTTGAAGAATCTTCCACTTTTAATTGATTCTAAGCATATTGTATTAATTTCACATTATTTTAAGTTGCATTAAAATTTATGGTTAAGGTATTTAATAAAAGTATACAGAAAAAATAAATTTATTTAATAAAAAAACAAAAGCATATAATTTCTGTATATATCATCATTCATGTATATGTATATATATTTTTTATGTATATAATATTAAAATTCATAATAAAGAAACGAAATTTGTTTTGACTAGCAGAAGCTTAACATTTAAAGTCTAGTAACATAAAACAATTCGATACTGTACATGTATATGTATATATACTTCAGGTCTTATTACTTAAGTGAAAAATCACATATCAAATACTTCATTTGATTCGTTTACCGGCAAACGAGCATAATACCTTTCCTCGGGTTTACTAACCATCCTAATTAGATATGAATTTAAAGCCACTAATCACAATAGAAAACTAGGTTTTAAACAAAACGTAACCATCAATAATCGAATTAACAACTAAACATGAATGTTTGTCCAGGGTTGAGTATTGAAAATTAACTAGGTACACTTAAGGTTAAGATTTGCGCCGGATCCAATCGCCACTTCCTAAGCCTTTTATGCTCCCACCGGTAGTCCTACTGTTCACTTACAAACAAGTCGTTATGACTGGATTGTTATGACTGCTCGCATTCATTAAGGTCATTAAGACCGTTATTTCATAAATTAATAGTGTCCAAATCCTGAATCGGAGCCCTAGCACTACTGTTGCTGTCTTGTGAGCCGGACGCTGGTGCAACAGTGCTGTTCTTAGTTGTCTGATGGTGACTGCCGCCCGAATTGATGATCTTCCCCAACCCAGGTATGAAATCGGAATTAGGTAATTTCCTCATTATCTTTCCAGAGGTGATAAGACGGCCGAAGCCTTCTTGGTGAGCAAAAGCATATCCGGACCTGATGGACCTTCTCGCTCTTCTCGCAGACGGGGTCCTCAGCACGTCCTGACTCTGTCTGGACCGCATTGACGCCATCCTCTGTTTCAGACGGACGCGGTCCGATAACGTCGGGAATACGTCCACAAAGTAAAATCTCCACGCTAGTACTGGCATTATAGATATGATTACCGTTAATACTGTTGTAAACCAAAAGTTCACTTCGGACATAGCCTTTGTTAAGGAACCCACATATATTCCCCCAACTACGTAATTATAAAAATAGTCCATGATAAAATAAAATGCTAACGAACCCCAAATCATTATATGATTAAAAACAGTCCAGTATTGTGTGTCCAGTGCAATCTGAAAATAAAAAAATAATAGTCTTAATTATGTTTACTAATCCTCTAGCTGTGGTGAAAATAATTATATTATTTCTAATATTGGAGTAACAAGCATAAATATTTTACGAAAATATAATACCTGGGCTGTATTAACAATGACTAAAATTGTAGCGACGACACTACAAAGTAACATGTAATCTGAAAGGCTCTGCCCGTCGGGACCTACAGCATCGTAATACGTACCTACAACACAATAATTAGCAAAATGCATGCAACATTCAGAACAGGAAACTCACCGAACGGAATGAAAAATAATACTATTGATATATAACATCCCTGTAAAGCGCTCCGAAAAAACTCTTTCTTATTAAAAAACAAATTATAGTGGCCCGGTTTATACAGCTGTGGGTACATAATCGAATTCTTATCATTCACATCCTGGTCGAATATACCGACCGCCAGTACCGGTTGTGATGTGTAGAACAGATTGTACACCGAGATGTACATCGGATCAAAAACAGTCTGTAAAAAGTAAATACATAGAATTAATATTTTCATATTCAATTACCATTAAATAAAGACTTTATTCAATTATCAATATAGAATATTTACCTGAGCGCTAAATCCACAAAAAAATGCAAACCAAAAGTGGCACAGTGTAAACGCAAAATTCTTGTTGAAGAAGTACCTCAGGAAACTGCACATTCGATAGTACGACCACCGGCCGTGGACCAGAAGTAACCGTTCCAGAAACCTGAACTGTGCTATTGAATAATCTGAGGCCAGTACCGCTTGCATTCCTTCCTGTCCCGAAATTCCTACACCAATATGAGCGGCTGAAAACATAATCAAAATCATATAGTGAAACTAGGTGGCGCTAGTATCATTTCTTAATGTGTTTCTCGATCATACCTTTAAATCCAGAAGCTAAAGAGTATTTTATAAAAACAATTTTTAGCCTGTCTACTTTTTAATTATTTATATATATGATAATAAGTTGGTGTGTAGTTTATATAATATACCTTTAATCATCGATACATCATTGGCACCATCCCCGATAGCCAGGGTAACGGCGTGTTTGTTCTTCTTGATCAACTCGACGACGAGGGCCTTCTGCAACGGAGTAACTCTACAGCAAATGACGCTCTTGCACTGCGTCACTACATCTAAAAACAGTCGTTCTAGTTGCGGGTGCAAACAGTGCACCAGCGAGTGGCCGTTAACGACGATGGCGAACCCCGCCGAATTCTCCTCCAGCTTCTCGTCCGGGGACCCCTCGCGGTACTCTAATTCCGTGCTGCAAACACACATATGCAACCGTGAGGTCGAGTTCGACACGCGCGAGAGTATAAAGCGGATCTACCATTCATAGAGAGCAAGTAGTTATTAGTATACACAAACATTTACGGTTCAATAAATATGCGTTAAATTTAGTAATACAGGAAGTAGAATTATTAACATATTAGATTGGCTACACAACTTGATTTTCTATGTATATTTTTTTTTAATTATTGCGATAGGAAAATTTATGAAATTTGTTTTAGTGCATTTAATCTCTTATGAGTCGTCGTTGGATAATAAAATCAGGTCTTTCAGCAGTTGGCTCTGCAGAGTTATGTAAAGTTATATTTAATACAAACTTTACACATTTGCCTAAACCTTTATTACTGCAGTGTGCAGCTCACATTAAAGAAACTTTGTAATTTGTTTGTTTAAATTATATACTAAGATATAAGCAGTGATCCTCCCCCACCTACAGATTGAGGATTTTCCCTATATCCTGAGATATCAGCAAAAATGAGAAGAAATCTGTGTTCACCTATATCTAACTCGAAATTTGAAGCTGATAGCAGTGCCATCTCTGAAAGATGTTATGAACTGATTTGAGTGTTTTACTCAATGGGCTTCTAAACATTAATTAAATCACGACGTATGCCGATAATGAAGATTCAATGTACGAAACCAATAACTAAGTTAAAAGTCAGACTCTTGGTTCTGCCAAGTTTTATAATAATAAGACATGTTTTAATAGATCGCTAGGAAGAACACCCAAGCAGGTTGAGAAAGGCACAATTGCCATTGCCTAATTAATAAACAGAGTTTAGTATAGGTTAGAAATCTCTTCTCATCTTTGATATAAGCAATGATCTGAATTACAAGATGGCACCTCTGCTGGTATAAGATTTAGAGGGCGCATGACAACTAATATGAAAGAATGACATTTTAAATTGTTATTCTTACTGTTAAATATTTTATGGGGTAAAATGATCAAGCAATGATTCCCAGAGATGATGTTTAATAAAGGCAGATTATGATTATTTTTTTATACCCTGAACTCAAACTACTTAATACCATCATTTTCATTTATTTAATATCCATTAAATTTTGATTATAAATAACATATACAATATTTTTTACGTTTTATCCAAATACGACCTTCACAAGAAATCAATTAAGATAGAAAATAAGTAGAATGTTAATAGAACCCATGAGAGTAATATAATAGAAGAGATTTACAATAACCTTAAAGACTAGCCAATGCCTAAAAAAGAGAAGTGTGATTTAAATGGATAATGTGCAATCTACAACTTTCTATTCTTATATTAATTTAAGACATGAACATAGATACTTAATAAAGGGGTTTTCCAATTAACTACTTCTACAAGAGAAAAGAGAGTTCAATAATTCTTGAAGATATTTATAAATTAAGTATAAGCAATCCAGATATGATCATCTAATATCACATAACTTTAATTAAAATAGTTTTTATCTCGTGTATTATATTAATTTCACATATATGAATTTGTTAATTAAATTAATTTAATGAGATATTTTTTAGAAAAAATAGTTTAGGGCCAATAATTTTGTTATATTAAGTTTTTTATTTGCCCGACGATGTTAATAACGCATGAGTACAGAATGGGCACAGAATCATCAGGCTATCAAAAAATAATTATTCCCAATATTAAGAAAATGCAAATTTAAAATTCGCCATTTATTTATACTCCTTTATTTAATTGCTTCGTGTGGTTATTTTAAGTAGCTTTATTAATTTTGTTATTATTATTTGTTAAATTAGTTTATTTAATTATAAAAAATGCCAAAACAAAAAAGAAAATTGTTATCAAGCATTGAAAAAGTACGTTTTCATATTAAATACAAACGTTAAATATTGAAATAAATCCATATTCAGCTAAAGCTTCCAATTAGTCGAAGCGGAATCGTAACAGAAAACAAATAATGCTCGATTGTCCATACGTCCATGCAATTGTTCTTCATAATAAACGCATATGCCAATTACGTATAGGAAGTAAATTTAGAGCAGCAAGCGCAGTCAATCTAATATATGTGGTACGAATCAACAAATCCATCAACAGACTAGCGTATTAAAAAAATGAACTAAATTTCTAAATAAGAAAAGTATTTAAAAAAAGGGAAAAATAGTAAACATGAAAAAATAACAAGTATCGTTTGTATGTTGTGCGTCTACCTTGCTCTCTGAGTGTGACATGTTTCAATGGCATCATCCCACCTGAATGTAACGACACTGACGGCCGGCGCGCTCGGCTGCGGTGGCGTCGATGTACCGACGGACTGATCCCTGTTGTCGACGCCACCGTTCGTCGTCTGAATGGCCGACTTCGTCGGGTGGTAGGTGTTCACTATTCTAATGCTCTCTTTGAACTTAAGCAACTGCTGGTGGACCTCTTCGAAAGCGGCCGCATCCACTATGAACAGGTCCAACATTTCGTCGGTAAGTAGCTGGCACGAGTATCCTATATTTATCGCCGTTTCTGTTTTAAAAAAAAAACATTGTTTAAAATTATATATTTTCAATAAACGCCCTCTAAACTAACAACGATGTAATAAATTAAAAATCCTTTAGAGAAATCGTTGTTTAAATTATTAACACTTTATCTATTTTACAATAGAGGGCAGCATCATAAAATTTTAATAGATATTTGAAAGTTCATTTTAATTTGAAAAATAATTATATTCAATTTGTTTTAAGTATTTCATGTCAGCACTCACATTTAATTTTCGGAATTAAATAATATTTGAATATAATTAAATGCTATTAATATATTATATACATACCTTGTTTATCACCAGTAAGTACCCATATTTTAATTCCCGCAAGAATCAAATTCGCTATGGCTTGAGGAACTCCATCCTGCAGTTTATCCTCAATGGCAGTGACTCCCAGTAGCACCATATCACGTTCGATCTCTTCATAAATCGCATCCAGTTTCTCGTCCCTATCTTGAAGGCTAATGGCCGCTTCCATGTGCCTGTGCTTCCAATTGTTGAAAAACTCCTCATCCAAGTCCCTGCAGGCAAGACAAAGGGTCCGGAGGCCCTCTCCAGCAAATTTCTACAAATTACATCATATTTTTTATTTGCTACAGCATAATTATGATTACACTTACATTTAAATGCTCTTGTGTACGACTCTTAACCTCATCACTATCACCTTTAAGTCTCTCATAGATAACATTATCAGCACCTTTACAATATAACCTCAAATGCCCGTCCTTCCTGAGGATAACGGACATCCTCTTTCTGACGTTATTAAAATCTAATATACACAACAGTTCGTACACCTCCTTATTGCCCATGACCTCTATAGTGATGCTGTTGGGCGAACGCTCTTTGAAAACGAAGCCGAAATTTCGGGCGGCCGACACCAGCGCCGCCTCGTCGGGCGACTGGGCCTGGTATTCCAGTTTCCCGTCGTGCACCTCGGACATGACCGTGTGGCACAGCGCTAGTAACCTGAAGAAGTTGTGGCAGTCCGAATCGCCCTGTTTCACAGAGTCCAGCAGCGTTTTGTCGTAAAACTTGAACTCGGGCTCGTAATTCGCGTTGAACGAAAAGTCCAGAGGGGTCGTGCTGTCCGTTATTTCGACAATCTCTCCCGTGTTTTTATCGATGAGATCTCCATAGGTTCTGCCCGCGATGGAGCATTTATTGAAGGTCATGATGTTCTGCGTGAGAGTACCTTAGAACATTAAAAAATAAACTGATATAATAATAATATAATAATCACAAATTATTACAGAATAAATTAAGATTCGTATTAATTACAAAAGAACAATTGTTTTGATTACAGAGGGCGACACCTAGGTTACTATTTTTTTGTCTATACATACTTACTTAACAGAGGACGCCACCGATGATTCAATTTTTTTGTTCTTAACATACATATTGTCTGTTTACATTATTTTTATGTTTGATTATAATCATAATTTTTTGACAGATTTGTTGCAAAATTAACAGCCTATCTGGTGAGCGTAAGATTTATACAGGTGTTCCACATGGTTCTGCTCTATCTCCAACGCTGTACTACATATACACCAGTGAAATTCTGAATTTGATTTCTGTAGTTTGTCCAATATGCCAATGACACTACAGATAATGTAAAAAAATATTCTGCAAGCTGCATTTAAGAAGTGGCAAAATAAATTTCAAATTTTATACATCTCCGCAGACTGTATGTAAGAAAAGAAAGATCAATTCCTCCAAAAATTACTTTGGAGGGTAATAACTAATATAATGAAAATACTATGATCATATTTTTAAATAATTTTCAGTTAGGGACCAATCATATTAATACTACAAATACTTTATTTAATTAATCACTAACCTGTCTTATCCGAAAATATATACTCTATCTGCCCCAGCTCTTCGTTCAACGTTGTTGTTCTCGCTTTGGCGTGCGTTTTTGTCTTGTCGTGGTACATCTGATCGTCCCAGTTTATGAGGAACGACTGTACAAACCTAATGACCTCCACCGACACATAGAGCGATATCGGCACGACAGTATTGAGGACTATGGCGTAAGAAAAGAATACTAGTAGTGCAATTATGGTGGCGCCGCCCAGCGGCTCCAGAGGCACCAAGGAGTCCCACGGTAGGTACGTTTGAAAGTAACGGCCGACGAGAGATTCCCAAATGCCGCATGCCACCATACAAAAAAGGCACATAGATAATAAAAAAAACACTATCTGCAAAAAAAAGAACAAACAAATGTAATTAGTAATTACACAAATGAAACAATAATAATTGGATTAATAATTATTTAAACCTTAATCCAATCAATAATTATTTTCTATTGTACGTAAATAGAAGCTACTATTAAATTAATAATATTGAATAATTGTTTCCGAAGTTAATCTTGACATATTAAAAAAAAAAAAAACATAGCACAATGTTTTTTTTTTAAATATGTCAAGATTCACTTCGGAAACAATTATTCAATATTTTCCTATGTTGTTCCAGATTAATTTAAAAATATAAAAGAGGTTTGACACAATATTTATGTCAATAAGCAAGTAAGCCAGTATTTATAGTGTAAATAACACATAGTTTAAAATGAAACCAATAGATGGCTCACCCTTTGCTATGTAGGTATGAATTTTTGTTCAATTATTCAAGTAGATAAATAAATATAATGACAAAATGTTTAATGTCAATGTTAAATAAAGCACGTCTTTCTTGCTTTAAATTTAAAGCAAACAATTAGAAAATTAACCCATTGGAAATGAAATTAAATCAATTATGTTACAAGTTGGCTCAAAGCCGATTTGGCGATGTACTTACCCCTATAATTAAAAAATTAAGAAGTCTATCTATACTAGTGCGTTTGAATTTGGTCTTTCCACTATTTTGCATGAGTTTGGTATCTTTGCCAGCAAAGATGACCACACCGTAGCACCATTGTGTATTGCGCAGGACACAGCCTCTCAGTATAATTTTATCATTGTCCAGGGGGTACTGTTTGTTCTTCCACGTTAGCGTGCCCTCGAATTTGTTGAGGAGGTTGTTCGGGGTCTCGCAGATGATCTCACCGTCGAATGTGCTTATCAGCGTGTCATCCTGGCCCATCTCCGCCGTCTCCAGTAAACACTGACGACATTTTAAATTCGTTTCTCTGTAATAAGAACATAAGTTTACAAAAAGAAAAATTAAAGGCTTTAATTAAATGCAGAAATATATATATCGATTGGCAGAAAGGCCATGGGTCGATAGCTGTAATAAAAATCAATTACGATTATATTGTAAATAACGAATGTATTTAATAATAAATAAAGATGTTTGTCTCTCTATATATCGAACACCATTTAACTATTACCAATTGTTTAATAATGCCTTCACACTCTTATTTAAATGTGGATTTAAATAAAAGTGTAATGTGTTTTTTTTATTATTTTCATGTAACTTCATGTAAATCAAAAGCATGAGTTTTTATTACATGATGGCGAATGAAACATTGTCCATTTTTCTTAATTTATAAATTAATATAAATAATCATATTTTTGTATACAATATTTATTTACCCATCCAATTCAGCAGTTTCTATGTAGCAGAGGCCGTTGGGTTCGCTGGACGTTAGTAGTAGTATATCAGCAGCAACGAATTGGTTATTATCCATCCTGATGATGTCGCCGACTTGGACGGCCGACCACCTCTCCTTCTCCAGTTTTCCATTGCGGACTGCCTGAGATTTCCTATTGTTCACTTGTGAATCTGACATGTGGCGTTGCTGCAGGAAATAATCATCGATATAGCGGTTGAAGCGATTTTTAAAAGAGTTAATCTTAACTTACAAAGTCATCGTATGCGTCTTTGATAGCAGTGAGGCCTAACACACCAATTAATGGTAGAGCCGTTGTGATCGGAGTTAAACTGCTTATAGCAGGTATCATTTGCAGGACTAAAAGGCACAAGAAGTAAAAATTTGCAAGTCTCTGGAACTGTTCGAACAGGTTCAACGGCAGGAATGTCAGCACTGTGTACTTCGAGGTCTTGATGTAATTATTCTGAAAATTTTAATTAGATCATTAAAAATTATTTATATGGTTTTGTTGAAATAAAATAATGTTTTTATAGTTTTTTTTAAGAAGACAAATTAATAAATCCATGCTTAAAAAAAAAAGTTAATATAAATTATTCTTCAATTCTTTTGAATTAATAATTAGGTTAAATAAATGAATTCTTAAGTATTAATTATATGTATGCATAACAAAATATTATCATTTGTAAAAATATTTTCATTCTAGTATAGTATAGATTATGTAATAGTTAATTTTTTTTCTAAGAAAACTGTTTTCATCATAATAAATGTTTCTGTCATATTCACGGTTATAATAAATAAAACATTAATTTGTACTTACTGCATATCTGAACTGAGAATTATATATCCTATCATTAGCACGGATCCTCCTTTGGTTTTCTGAAAGAAAGAAACAAACTGTTTTAACCACAAATCACAGTCGGTCGATGGGTGCCTCACGTGAATCATCGTTCACTTTCCGCACAACGACAGGTATTAAATGATACGAGTATTCCATATTTCCGTGAGCATTTTAACTCTCACTCGGCGAGTGTGTGCGATGGAGTAATTATGCTAAACCGACACTTAAATGATTAGTATACGCAAATCGTTATGCCACATTTTAACAGTTAGGTGTTACACCATAAAAATAGTAAACATGTTTTCTTTTCCTCTTGTGACAGGGGCATTCGAGTGATGTTTGCTTAGAAATCTTGCAGTGTCTCATTGGAGTGTGGACAGATTAAATCACTGGTCAAAAATGATTGGAGCCTTGACCCCGAATAAACTAAACGCTCCAATGATTCGGTTTCAATTAGATGCTTTTAATACAATTTGCACACTGATGCTGTTAACATGTTCCACGCATAACGGTGCAGGGCGTGTTTGTGAAATTTTTTATATCGGCTTGATGAGTATTGCGTAAGTATTAAATTAATTGGTTGGATTTAGATAACGTTAATTAAGGGTATAGTAAAATATATGTGTGCAAATTTTTCTTTTCCATTCCTTGCACATGTATCAATTCACGTACAACAAAACATTGAACTAATTGAAGCTAATATGTAAAATTTAAACCACAGATGTGTGCAAGTATAGACAACATTTTATACACACACATACACACACACACACAAAACTCATAGTGCTATTATTTGTAATTGCAATGAAAATTATACATATGGAAATAATTAGTGTTACAGAAACGTTTTGCATAAGGACAATTTTTCATGGTATATATGTTAATCGATTCACTTAAAAAAGTGTGTACAGATAATTTTAATGAGCTGGAGAATATGCAAATAATTAAATGTAAATTTTTATTTATGAATATTTTTTCTTTATGATGATAAACAAAAGTGGTGCATGTGAAAGTTTTTTTGGATTAATTTTTTCCTTTATACAGCACAGTCAGGTAAGATAATGAGTTTTTAATTTGATATTTTTTTCATGTAATAATATGGAAGCAGATAACATAAATAATTTTTTTGTGTAGATAAAAACTTAACCACAGAAAAATAAAGAATGTGCAGAAGTTCAAGTTTAATAATACTTGGTTTCTTAAATTCCACTTATATTTATTTTAGTTATTTCATAATTCATATCTGTATTAGCTGTTATCTTATCTAAATTGTTTCACTTCGCACCACACCTCTTATATACACTAACAAATGATATAATTGCATCCAAACAATAATAAATGATAATAACTTCAAATAATAAATAAAAAACAATTACTATGTGCTTAATTTATTGCCATACAAATATATTATCAATATTGTCATTTGAAGGTTATTTTTGCTAGATACGCATGTAATTATTATTATGAGCATTTAATTACTCATTAAATCTTAATATTTTTTAAGCTTAAAAATGAATATATAATAAATATATAATTTATTGTAAAAAATATTCATAATACTAAAAGTAATATATATTCAATAAAAACACAAGATAAGTGAAGGACAACGTGGTTTGATCTAAACACTACTACGACTACTACTATAAATATATAATTGTATTCCATCTAATGTCAATGTCGTTAAATACATGGTTTAATTATAAATTTTATGTGTTGAGGATTCGAAACAATTTCTGGTATCTATTTATGGTAATACAATAATAAATTATACTTGCAAATGAATTTCAGTGAATATTAAAGGTATTGACAATGTTATGATTAAATATGTGAGTAAAGACATTTGTTTGATACATTTAATTTTTGGTGTACATAGTTATAATGTGTTTAAATGATTTCCATACTACTTACCAGTTATCTTAATATTCATTCAGTCTTTTTTAATTTAAATATAATGCAGTTCATAACTTTGTCTCAAAAATAGATTATACTTTATTGTATTTCCTCATTTTTAAATTTCTTAGTACGTTACTTTATATTAAAAATAAATAATACTTTACATTATTTCTATATCATTTAATTTCTTAAAGATCAGAAATTAATGCAAAAAACTATTTTTAAATGTGAAATAAGTAATTTTTCATCACCAACTTATCAAATGTTAAAATCCAAAGCGATCAAATATAATTAAGAATTTATTAATAAATTTTATTTTTAAAAAAGTACATATTTCTACAAAATACCAGTCTTTTATAAAAACTTCATGGAATTACTAATGTACAATGAGAATTATGTATATTAGTGTGTGTTGTAAGTCGTGTAGGTTTAAATACCACCTTTATAATCAGAATGGCCTTATATTGAAAATACATACTGGTTTAGCCTTGGATTCATTTAATTGGAACTGATAATGTTTCGAAAATATTTTCCTTATCCATATCAATAATATAAAAATATTTTTTTACATAGTAATCATCAAAATATAAATTTTATAATAATTTTTTTAGTAAAGTAGTATAAATTATCTATAAAACTTTTAAATACAAATTTAACTATTTTACTTAAAAGAATTTAATTTTATTATAGCAAAACTGTTCAAAAATGTTTATGAACAAGCAGGTAGGCAACCAAACACGCATATTGTCGTTAATTTCAAATAAAATAAAACATATTGGATCGTAAATGCGTCTTTGTGGTACATCTTGAATATAACAAAATTAAACTCAATATAATGTTAAAACGAAGTTGTTGAGTTTAATTTCATCATAAAAAATACAGGTTGTTGACACCTTTTTTCATACAAATTATTCTAGATAAATTTTTTTGTTTTATGATAGTGTTTTAATTTGTATTGTGTTAATATTTTACATTTACGTTTTGTTTGTTTGTTTATTTATCCTGTTCCGTTTATAATGAATTACATGTGACTATAGTTTTAATTAAGTGGTAAAAATATTCTTTCCGGAAAAGGTGATGAAAAAATTAAAAAGTAAATATAAATCAAAGATTCCGGATGTCGAGGAAGACCCTTGCTCCCTTAACATCATGGTTAATGACTGGGTTTGAGTGGAAGAACATATTTAGTTGTGAACTCCGCCCACACTTCTATTGGACAAAATTTTATGTATGGTTTTTAAATAATTTATTTTTATGTGTATTATTTAAGATAGAAAGCCAAAGATGAATGAATAAATAAATAAAAAGTAAACACAAATAAACATTAATTATTATATTTTTATTTATACTTCATTAATTTTAGTTTATTTATATTATCATTTATTATTAAGTATCTTTACATTCAGTAAATTGTGGTTAGACAATTAATTTTGTGCCAATTTTTCTGAATTAAATTACAATTTTTTATATTTGAAATGTTATGCAAATTCCATTTTTGTTAAGAACATTTTTCATCAAATAAATTATTATTAGTATTCTTAAATATTTTGAAGGTATTATTAGCCAATAATTGATATATTAATCGTAAAACAAAACTTATCCACTAAATAATATTTCCTTTCCAAATTAATAATTGAAAATTAAACAAAAACCGAAATGGTCCTAATAAGAACCCAAAAACAGAAAACATTTGCAACTACATATTATTATCAAGTTAACTATAATTCTTCAGATAATAAAAGTACTATTTTTTATTATAAACATTGGCATTAAATTATAATTGGATTGATGAGGCTGTTACTTGTGCAAACTCCATAGTAACACTTATAGAAAAACTGACACAGTGTAAGATTTCTGAATGTTTTTAATATTGTACTACAACAATGTTTCAACACACAGTAGATGGAAATTTTCATCTATCTGTGTCACTTTTTCTCACTAAATGTGTTTCTAAATTATAACATTTATTTTTTTATAAGAAATTAAATAATATTACAAAAAATACATTGTTTCAAACCAACTAGTAACATCATGCTAATTAATGATTTCACAATATTAAAATTATAATAAGATCAGTTTATGCATAAATTATTTAAAAAAAATTGGCCAAGTTGGTAAAGAACTCTTACCGAAAGCAGCAAAAGACTTCCTAGGCTCTTTTGAGACCCTGGGCGAGTCTGTTTTATCAGGTACTGGCGTCTGGTACCTGCGCTGATCCCTCCAGACCACTATCTTATCGAAAGCACCGACGACAGTGTCTCTTATACTAATTGTAGCACGCTCACCACCGACAATACTCCCAGATTTCGACCTGTGCACAGTACCGGTCTCGGCATCCGCATTAACAACATTGGCTTTTTGCTTGCACTTTTTCCTGGTGTGCTTCAAATGTTTCTTACTGGACGGCTGCTCACCATCCTCGTACACTTCAAACACTTCCAGTTCATAATCCATTTTCGTGGCATCAGATTATATTTTATTGCACTTATAAGTAATGTTGTTGCCTACGCGGACAGATTAATTGTTTTATACTAGTGTTCGTTCATACATAATAATAATAATAACTGAATATCTTGGACGTTGTTTTTTTTTTGTTATTCTGAGATCATAACATGGACAGTCTCATGTGTTTCATGTCGCGAGTGGAACGTTTCGGGTGTGTGGAAGGTTCGTGTTTCGGATTGTTCGGTGTGGTTTATGTAATTCCTGCCTTTTCCAAAAATCGGGAATTTGTTACAGATCGCACCAATGCTAAATGACGATACGTTAATTAATTTCGCTTCGATTCTAATTGCGTGGTCGGAACGGGGGTGGAATTTTGGCTGCGGATTTCTTCGTCGCACTTAAAATTATAACACGGGTGTTTAACGTGCACTCGGCGCCGCACATTTGTTAAAAAATTGGCTGAACCACGGCACGACCAGAGACCACCATTGGGATGGTAATACAGGCCGCTTCGGTGTCAGTTATCGGCACTTTGGCGGCGTTGCCGAAACTAATTAATCTCAAAATTTAAACAGTTTTTTTTTAATCGAAATTGTTTATTGTAAATTAATTAATAAAGAAATTTAGATGGTTTGTAGATGTAGTTTTACAAGGTAATAATAATAATAATATAAGATTTATGCGAAATGCTAACGCAATATCTTTAAAATTAAATTTCAATCTGTCCCTTTCATTTTATGTACATCCTTAGATATATTTTCTATCCCCGTTCCAATTACTATAATTTGCTAATTTAATTATTATTTTGTGTTAGTATCAATTTAATTTAGATATAAACTTATTATTATTGCTGTTATAAAATATAATCATTTGAATATATCAATAAAAATTGAATATATAGACGTCATACAACTTCAGTCATAAAAAATAAAAAAATGTTATTAATTCCTAATATTTTTCTTTTTAGATTAGATACCAGTTGAAATAAATTAGTCAGTGTGAAGAACGGATGATTATAATTAAAATATTATTAGGAACATTTGCTGATTACAGGAATACTGCCGCGGTAATTAAAACCAAAATAGAATACGTAATCTAATCTATGTAGCTGCAATTTATATAAATCCCGTAAGTAGATAATAGCGTATATTAACTTCGTGCACTTGAAATAAATATTGCTTAATTTGGATATATGTAGGTACACGAAATGAAAAATTTGGGTAAATTATAACTACTGTCATTAGAGTAGAGCATTGTAAGTCTTATTTTTTAATAGGATATTATTTATTAACAATTAACAAATATATACAGGGTGACTGACGAAAAACCTTTGGTGCTGTATCTCGCTTATTTTTTATCCGATTTTAATAAATAAAACATCAAATTAAACCATTTTTAAAAGACTTTAATAGGATCTGAACTGTTATTTTTTCTCGCACCCATTTTTTGACAAAATACGATCAACATTTTTTTAAAATTGCACTGTATATATATTTTTATTGATTCGCAAGGAGAATTTTTTTCTGAATATAAAATTGTAGACAAATGTATCCATACATCAAACTTAAGTCGAGAAATTGAGGATTAAAAAAATAAATAAAAAGTCAAGTATCCATTGTAAACAATATACAGACCCTATTTTAAATGTCAAAAGTGACAGTGACAGCCATTGTTACAATACTGCAAGGTTTTTTAATGATTTCATAATTAAAATGTTGCAATATTTCAAACACTGTACTAGAATTTTGTGCTTCTACAGAAATCGTTTTTCAGTTTTTGAAATCTTGCAACATTTTGATGAATGGATAAAATCGTTTACAAATTTAGATTCAGAAAAAATCTCCTTGCGGATCAGTACAAAATATACATACAGTGCAATTTGAAAAAAAAAAGTTGATCGTCTTTTGTCAAAAACTGGATGCAAGAAAAAATATCAGTACAAAGGTTTTTCGTCAGTCGCCCTGTATAAGGTATTAAAATAAAAATGACGACATCTAGATCTAAAAGTATAAAGAAAAAATACTGCCCTTTAATCAACATTTAGTTTGTGTACTAATTAGATTGATTTTATCATTGTTTTAAAAAATAGAAGCAAAAAATACAAGATATATACATAATTCTATAATAATAAGATATATAATTCTAATTTTATTTTATTTCCAATATTAGTTTTTACCTAATTCAATCCTGAGGCCACTACCCTTGAGAAACCAGCGGAGACCCAAGGCACCAGCGAGGCCGGGGAGAACGTGGAACCAGGGCACGACTCTCACAAAGAAGGTCAACCCTCCGCCAGCGGAATCAGTCCCCTCTTAAGGCCATCGGCCAAGGGGGACGCGGTTCCAATGGAGGAGGACAAGACCAGGGAGGAAGAGCCTGAAGATGTCCCTCCTCTTCAATAGCGGAAGAGGAATAAAAATCCTGCAGGTGAACCTTCAACACGCAAAAGACGCATCGGCAACGCTGTGTAGGAGGTTCAACAAAGAAGGCATAGAACCTTGGTTACTCCGAGAGAAAATAGCAGGCCTAGCGCCACAACACTCTCAGGTAATATACAGCCCAAATGCCGAAAGGCCAAGGGCATGCATAATTCACAGTGATAGAGTCAAATGTACACTAATACCGCAATTATGCACTGAAGATTCTGTTACAGGCATCATGTCGGCCAAGACGGAGGAAGGAGAGAGGAGCTGGGTCATCTGCTCAGCCTACTTCCCAGGAGATGAGAGAGAATGCCCTCCGCGTATACTAAGCGACATAGTTGCATACTGCGCGAAGGAGGCATACCAACTCATAATAGGGTGCGACGCCAATGCGCATCACACGCTCTGGGGTAGCTCGGACATCAACAAACGAGGTGAGTCTTTACTTAACTTTATTTCCGCAGAGGGACTTATAGTGACCAATATCGGCAATAAGCCCACGCTCATCACGAAAAACCGTAAAGAAGTACTAGACCTAACGATCTGTACCGGGAAAGTGAGTGATAGTATAGCGAATTGGCATGTGTCAGAAGAACCATCGTGCTCCGACCACAGGCTTCGATCTAGTCACATCTCTTATGATGAACAAGTACAGAAACCCAAGAGATACGAACTGGGTAGGATATAAAGAGTCCCTCAGAGAAGCTCTCAAGGGAGGTACAGCATCGACAAGAGAGATTGATGGGCTGGAGCTGACAGTAGAACAAATCAATGACGCCATCAGGACGGCTTATTTGGAAAACTGCCGGGAAAAAACAGCCAAGCAGAGGGGCTGCGGAACAGTCTGGTGGAACCAAAAACTCGAAAAGATGAGGATCGAGGTTCGAAGGCTATTCAATAGGGCCAAAAACAACCAGGACTGGGACACCTACAGAGGAAAGCTCACTCAATATAACAAAGAAATCCGAAAAGCCAAAAGGGACTCGTGGAGGAAGTTCTGCGAGGAGATTAACGACACTCCGGCATGCTCTAAAATTCACAAAGTCCTGGCTAAGGACGGTAGTGCTACCAAAGAGGTAGGCTTCCTCAAGAAACCGGAAGGAACCTACACAGAAACAATAGAGGAAAGTCTCAAGGAACTATTAAAAGTCCACTTTCCAGCCTCAACAATTCTGGCAGAACACAACAAGCCAGACAATCCCAGCCAAAGACCTAAAAGGCCCGACCGAAAGGACTGGAGATTAGCTGAGGTCACAAGACCCACTAAAATTAAATGGGCCATCAGCAGGTTCCAACCTTACAAGTCCGCGGGACCGGATGGGATTTATCCCATTCTGTTACAAATGGGCATAGAGGAATTGGTGCCGCACCTGTCTAAAATCTTCAAAGCCTGCCTGGCATGGGGATATATACCAAACTCTTGGCAAAGCGTAAGGGTAATCTACCTGCCGAAGGTAGGCAGAATAGCTGACCTAACGCCAAAGTCATACAGACCTATCAGCCTATCTTCATTCTTACTAAAAACAATGGAAAGACTGATTGATAGGTACATAAGGGACGAGATACTGTTAAAAGATCCCCTCAACAACAGGCAATATGCATATCAGCCGGGTAAGTCAACGGACTCGGCGCTGGACGACCTAAACAGGCTCATCAGCTGTTTTCAGATTGGGTGAGCGTATTGCTTCCTTGGCCTGTCTGCAGCCTGAGGTGTTGTCCCAACGTTGTTTTAGCATCTTGAGAGTATTTTGTTTGAGGATATCAGTGAGGCATTTCGGTGTTGGCGCGATCGGAGGCCCGTCCGTGGTATCACTGAGAACCGATCCAGCTCGCGCCAACTCGTCTGCCTTGCTGTTGCCTTCTTCATTATTGTGTCCCTTGACCCAGCGCAGCTCAATACTGTTTGATTGTGCTGCTTGCCACTACACATCTTCATTCAAGGAGAAGCCAGGTCCGTATCATACAGACTGATGAAAGGACAGGCGCCCATAATCCGATCACACGGAAAAACGCACCAATGGCTAGAAGACGAGCTGAAGGCTAACGCGATTACAGCAATGCCTAGCAATGCCATGGTGAAAAAATACACTTTCGAAAAGAAATACAAGGTTCTAATCCCACAAAGAGAGGACTGGGTCGAAGGCCAACCTACCAAGGCAGAATCATGCTGCTTTACGGACGGCTCAAAGACCGACAAAGGGGTAGGAGCAGGTATATACAGTACAAAACCCGAGACAAAGATTTCTGTCAGTCTCGCCAAGAACACCACGGTGTTCCATGCAGAGGCGATAGCTCTTCACCACTGCACAAGAGAAATAGCAAGACAAGACACCAAAAGTAGGTCAATTGCTATATTCTCCGACAGCCAGGCGCTACTAAGAGCACTAAGCTCCACACAGGTCGAATCTAAGCTAGTGTGGGACTCTATAAGCGCTCTTAACCAACTTGGCTGTCACAAAAAAGTAACAATCACATGGGTCCCAGGACACGGAGGACATCCGGGGAATGACATAGCAGACGAATTGGCCAAACAAGGCTCGTCAAAAGCAGTAATTGGCCCGGAACCCTCTTGCGGAATCTCCAAAACCGCAGTCAAACGATCCATAAAAAAAATGGGTGGAGACACAAGCCCATACCTGGTGGACGAACTCACCAGGACAGAGACAGGGGAAACAGTTCCTTAAGAAACAATCGCCAAAATTCACGACCGAACTCCTGAACCAAGACAGGAAAATGGTCAAAACAATAGTAGGCCTGATAACAGGACACTGCAAGCTCAACAAACATATGAGCAAAATAGGCCTGGTGGAAGAAGCATCAAGCAGATTCTGCCTAGAGGAAGAAGAGGACTCGTTCCACATCCTATGCCACTGCGAGGGTCTAGCAAGGATTAGATATCAGAAGCTAGGCACTACAAACCCAAGCGCAGAGACTTATACCCAAGCCCCTCTGGCAGGGCTAATAGGACTAATCAAAGAGGCAAAGCTAGAGCTGGTCATCTGAGATAAACAGGGATCCACAATAGACCTGGAAAGGTCGCGTTGGAATAGGCGCTGGTGACACCCATACAACATCTAATCTAATCTACCTAATTCAATATTCTAGCGTACTCTTGACCTGTCCCAATGCATCTTTCATTGCCTAAACAAATTATTTCTTGCACTAGCGTACCCTTGACATTGGCTAATAAATGATTCATTATCCTAGCGTGCCATTGACCTATCCCAATAAATAATTCATTGCTCTGGTGTACTCTTGACCTAGGATAATAAATTGTTCATTGACATAGGGCACTCTTGACCTAACCCAATAAATAATTCATTGCCCTAGCGTACTCTTGACCTAGGGTAATAAATTGACCAATCTTAAAACATGTTTCATTATTCTGGCGCACCCTTTACCTATTCCAATAAATTATTTATTATCCAAACACATTCTTGACCTATATTAATAAAGTATTCAATGTTCTAGCGTATTCTTGTCTTACAATAATAAATTATATTCTGACTATTCAATCAAATGTTAATTGCCTGTACGTACTAGGAAAAGTACTTTTTTATAGTTTTCCGTTAATAATAGAGACACCATTAGGGTGGCATCTATTGACTAAATGCTGCACTGATTTTCCTAATTGAATGGACAAACCACCGATAATTAGGGAACTGTTAACAGCAGCAATGTAAACATCCAGTTGTTGTTTCCCTGTCAACATTTGTATTGATTGCGTAATAGTTTTAATGAATTCATTTGTTTAAAAGGCAACTTATTAACAATTAACTAATTGACAGTGGAATAATATATGTGTATATTTAATACCAAATAGATTTGCCAAATCATTCATCTTTAAATGATCACATTACGAACCTTGGACGCGTTTTAAGTAATTTATTAAAGTTAAGTAATTTGATGTAACACATGAGTGAACGAACAGATCTTGGACGTTTAATGTTGCTTAATTTGGCGCTGTTCACAATGGAAGGACAATTCCTGCATTAAGCATGTCAATTGTTATTGTCTCGCGTTCAACCGACATAGTGAAGGTTTTATGATTTTGTTTCATATAAGTATGTATAAGTTAGATACATATTGTTTGAATTGTATGAATTTAACATGTAATTATGAGGTAAATAAGCTCCAAGGCGTGTTTTTGTGAAATTAAATATTAAAATTTAAGACCATTCCTCACACACATAAAGATAAATGTTACTGAATGGACAATGCATGATCATGGGACAAAGACCTTAAGAAATTGAGATGGGAAAGAAGAAGGAAATGCTGTTGCTATTATTATATTATCGTATGCCAATGAAGATCTTGATTAAAGCAAAATCTCACCTCACTGTTTAAATAAGGGAAGATGGCACAGAATTAAATACTCTGAAGTAATTGGGATGAAAAAAAGAAGAAAGAAGACATTATGTTACTATAATGTATTGCCAATAAAGATATTTTTGATTGAAGCAATAATTATTATAAATTTTTAAATTTAATTACCATACCGGATGAAATTATTTTATTTAATCTTCTACAATTCCTCTCGTAAGGTTCCGGAAGATATTCATTATTAAAATAATAATTAAGTTATCGAATCGCAACGGAAATTCTGATAATAAATGAACGGTGCGTGAATTTTTATCTGCACTCGTATTTTCCACGATAAGAACAACGGAGTGCAAATAAATTGTAAAACGAAAAAGTTAAATTTCCGTCCAGTCACGGAATGACGCATGTTAATTGCACCTACTAGATCGCTGGTATAATTCATATGAATAATGGTTACGCAGGAAAGTTCCGTAATGGAGTTAAGTGCAGCATGTATCATATAAATATCTTATGAGGATCGTCGAGACGAAACCGATTTAACTCGCCTGATTAGCTTGATGCTATGTTTTCGACGGAAACGTATTTACTAGAGGAAAATTCAATTCAGCGATTGAGTTTGATAGATAATTTGATTAGTTCGTATCCTGCGATTACTTGTTTTGTTTGCTATGAGTGTAAAAGTAATAATTTGGACTTTAATCCACCCCCTATCAAATTTGTATTATATTATTATAATGTATATTTAAAACTAAATTGTCCTAAATTGATAAATTAATTGTATCAGTATTATTAAATAATCTAATTTTAGTGAAGAAAAACACTTGTTATGTTCCATATTGTTAACCAAAATTACACATCTGGTTCCATCAAGAGGGTAGCTCAACAAGTATCAACTATATTTACTAATCTATTTACAATTTATTAAAACCTTCTTTTTATTACAGGTTGCTGAGTGGGACAAAGACTACCCACCCTTATTTAATAAACACTCAACCTAAACTTCAAGCTTTCAAAAAAAACGACAGAATATTTAAAGTTTTAGGAAGACTACAATAAACTAAAAACTTCGTGTAAAAACGTTAAAATTATAGAAATATTCATACATAAACTGTATTTTCTGTACATAAATAATTATCAAACACCTACACTGAATAATTCAAACGGAATTTTAAAGGTCGTTAACAAATTTCCTGAATTATTCAGCCAGCAGATATTTAAATAGAGGATGTCATCAATACAGTTTATAATTTATTTAGCCACCAATCAATAGGTATTAAAATTTCAGCCGGTGTCGACATTGTCGTTACGGATTTGAAATATTCGCTCGAATCTTTCAGTGGGAAAGTTTGTGGCGCGATCAGATGACCGTAAAACTTTCGCATTATTCGGGGAATGGAGTAAATAAGTAAGTATCAATCATATTTTCACTGGTAATTATTATTGGCATCGGCAGTGTATTCAAGTTTACCAGAGGATGGAAAATATTAAATCCTCGCCGGCGCTTATTGAAGAACTTTCGAAAAGTATTGGAAGTTTGTAAGTTCTACAGTTTCTTTTTTTGTTGATGAAGGGAACTTTCGTATTTATTAGAAAAAAAAAATTAATGCAGCTTGGATTTTATTTTTCGTTTTATAATAGAGATTGGAGAAAATTAAAAATACTTAAAAAGAAATCGGTGAAGTAGATAATAATAATAATAATAATATTTATTAACGGAAAATGCAATTTGCGGAAAATAATGTAAACGTATTAGAAATTTTTGTTTTAATGAAATTCCTAAGGATCAGGAAAAAACCACGTGTTTTTACATCCATCTAATAATTTTCACTATTACCATTTGTTTGAAAGGAATTATATTTTTAGATTCTTCTTAATATAAATTATAATGTGTAAAAATAAAAGATAAGAGCTTGCTAACATTAATATCCCCGTTATCACCACTTACATTAATTAATTAGTAGAATATCTCTTCGAGTTAGGAGCTAGAACACGGCTTCATACTTTATGTAATTAATATAAAAATTATACTCGTTTTTTTTCAGCTTACGATTTTAAACTGTGCCGACCTATAATTCAAACCGCGTAAATATTCTAACAAACTTTTTTAAACTAATTTCTGTTCCACGTGACGCCGTATGTTAATTATTAAAGAGGTCCAGGTCACGTAAACTGTCATCGGTGAAAGTTTCTAAAAATAGAGTATTTGCAGGTATTCCGACGTGTTTTCCAACAGAAACATCGTGTACGTGATCTTTGCCAAGGCTGATTGGTAGCATTATGAAATTGTTGGATTCCTTTAACAGGTTGTAGTGAAAATATAATAATAAAATAACTTGGTAGGTGTTAGATATGCGCAGATGTTAAAGCATACTCATCAGAGATTAAATAATTAATAACCACAATTTACATCAACTACCAGAAACTTGGTCAATGAGATACCTTCGATATTTAGTAAACAAAAACAATTCTGAAACAGAATGTTATCAAAATACTGTTGAAATTGAGGAAACAAAAACAAACGAACAACTTGACATTACCAAAAAAAAAACAGATAAAATTTAGGAAACAAAAACAAACCAACAATTTGACATTACCAAAAAACACCTAAAATTTAGGAAACAAAAAAAAATGTTGTTACTAATAAGACTACAAAACAAATCACTTATTAAAACACTCTAAATGTTATCTATTTCCATAGACAATATTTTTATTATCATTTCTCTATTATTTTTAGACAAATCTATACTCTTCCAAGAAGCCCTTTATTATTCAACAACAAGCTCCGTTTTCACATACATCAATACAACTGAACATAAATTAAAATGCACAAAACGACATTGACAATGATAATACCTAAAACCCGGTGTGTTATTTAAATTTTTAAGTAAAATATTGTGTAATTAGACTCACAACAAATCGTGAATAATAAAATAACTATTCACGAAAGTTTGCTGAGCCGGTGGTGAATAATTCATGGCACACCTGTGATGTCCTATTCTATAATCAGTTTCCGATCAAATTACGCCTGATCGATAAACTCTGAGAAAATTGCACCCTTTTGAATAATTAACAATGACGCGACGACAATTATTGATATTATTGTCTAATGAAAAATTTAATTAGTCTATGAGAATCTAAACGGCGAAACGTTTGAAGTCGATGATTTTTTTTGTGGTTGTGTGGCGGAATTAATTAACGACTACTGTGTGAAAATGTAATAGTTTATGTAAATGAGTTTCACGTATATTGGACGTGAATATATTTCTGTCTGTTGAGTAAAAAAAGTGTCTCAGTGAAAACATTTAAAAGTTTTTAATATTTTGAAGATTTCTAACCTTGACCTTGTTGTCTAATCGATCCAGTAATGCACAGTAATGTCTTTATTGGTGGTTTAATCATGTTCAAGATAATCGATGAATATTTTGTCATGCGCATCCTAAAAAATACTGGCGCCAAAAACCTTGCCGCCTAATAGTTATACACTCACTTCAATATGTAATACATCACCCAGAAAGAATATTACGTTTGACGCGAAACTTGGTGAAAATAATTGTTTATTCGTTGGTACAAAATGATTAAACTTTCATTAAAAAAATTGAGCCTTTGAGGTTTTTCCGTCATGGTTACCTTAAAATTCCACACCTTTTTATATGGGCATTGAAGAATATTTACTTAGAATTTATCAGCAGTTTTGTTGTTGTCACAGTGATAGTTCATATGCCCATAGTGAAACAACACCAAAATTTTTGACAAACTTCGACATGCCGAATTATCGGCATGAAAGAAGTTTATCGATCCGCGAAATTGGCAGAAGAATGAATCGAAATCACACAACTGTGGCGAGAATATGTCATCCTAGTCCGAAGAAGGTATACAACGACATCGTCCAGCTGCTGCTGCTGCTGCGGGGAGGACGTAATAACGCCCTTGAAAATCGGCTTCCGAGATGAATGGCCACTCAGAACGGATTTCAAACAACTAGGTAAATCCCAGATTTCAATGGCAACCATTTATCGACGAATTGCGTCATTTGGGGTCCATTCTTACCTTCCATTTAGACTAATCCCACATCAGAAAGCTACTGGTCTGACTTGGTATCAAGAGCGGCAGGGTTGGGCTGAAGAATGGAACAACATCGCGAATGATGGGCGTGGAAGGGTGCGTCAATATCGAGGAGAACGAAGAAATTTAAAGTTTGTTGCAGCTTTAACATCGGGTGTACGCCATCAGGACGGCTTATTTGGAAAACTGCCCGGAAAAAACGGCCAAGCAGAGGGGCTGCGGAACAGTCTGGTGGAACCAAAAACTCGAAAAGATGAGGATCGAGGTTCGAAGGCTATTCAATAGGGCCAAAAACAACCAGGACTGGGATACCTACAGAGGAAAGCTCACTCAATATAACAAAGAAATCCGAAAAGCCAAAAGGGACTCGTGGAGGAAGTTCTGCGAGGAGATTAGCGACACTCCGGCATGCTCTAGAATTCACAAAGTCCTGGCTAAGGACGGCAGTGCTGCCAAAGAGGTAGGCTTCCTCAAGAAACCGGAAGGAACCTACACAGACACAATAGAGGAAAGTCTCAAGGAACTATTAAAAGTCCACTTTCCAGCCTCAGCAATTCTGGCAGAACACAACAAGCCAGACAATCCCAGCCAAAGACCTAAAAGGCCCGACCGAGAGGACTGGAGATTAGCCACTGAGGTCACAAGACCCACTAAAATTAAATGGGCCATCAGCAGGTTCCAACCTTACAAGTCCGCGGGACCGGATGGGATTTATCCCATTCTGTTACAAATGGGCATAGAGGAATTGGTGCCGCACCTGTCTAAAATCTTCAAAGTCTGCCTGGCATGGGGATATATACCAAAATCATGGCAAAGCGTAAGGGTAATCTACCTGCCGAAGGTAGGCAGAATAGCTGACCTAACGCCAAAGTCATACAGACCTATCAGCCTATCTTCATTCTTACTAAAAACAATGGAAAAACTGATTGATAGGTACATAAGGGACGAGATACTTTTAAAAGATCCGCTCAACAACAGGCAATATGCATATCAGCCGGGTAAGTCAACGGACTCGGCGCTGGACGACCTAAACAGGCTCATCACAAAGTCAATGGAAGACAAAGATATAGCCCTGGCCACATTTCTGGATATAGAAGGGGCGTTTAACAACGTCACAACAAACTCTCTCGTGGAGGCACAAAAAAGGAAAGGAGTCCCGTCAAGCCTTTGCCAATGGATCAAGGCCAGCCTAGAGAAAAGGACAATCATATCCACTTTGGGGGCCATACCATTAAGGCTAAGGCAGGGGGGGGGCTGCCCACAAGGAGGAGTGCTATCTCCACTGTTATGGGCTACCTTCTAGGAAAACTGTCCAAAGAGGACATCAACTGCCTAGGGTACGCGGATGACTTAGCCATTGTCATCAGGGCCGGTTCGCGGGAGTTGTCTCGGAGCGAGCACAAAGAGCCCTAAACCATAGTAGACAATTGGTGTAAACAGGAGCGATTGTCAATCAATCCACAAAAAACACAAATTGTCGTATTCACAAAAAGACGAGCATTGCAAGGCCTAAAGCCACTGAAGCTCGGGGGTACGGAAATTCCCTTCGTAGGGGAGGCAAAGTACCTGGGAGTAACCTTTGACGCCAAAATGAGTGGAGACCACACATCACAAAAGCCACCAAAAAAGCTACAATATCATTGGGGAGGTGTCGCAGAATGTGCGGGAAAAATTGGGGACTAAACCCTAAATTGACTCTATGGCTCTACACCAGGGTGATAAGACCCATGATAGCCTATGGAGCAGTGGTGTGGTGGACTAGGACAAAGCAAAAGGGGGCGATAGGACTCCTGAACAGTACACAAAGACTAGCATGTCTCAGTACAACAGGAGCCCTAAGCACGACCCCAACAGCAGCCTTAGAAGCCATCTTGAACATACCACCACTACACATCTTCATTCAAGGAGAAGCCAGGTCCGTATCATACAGACTGATGCAAGGACAGGCGCCCATAATCCGATCACACGGAAAAACGCACCAATGGCTAAAAGACGAGCTGAAGGCTAACGCGATTACAGCAATGCCTAGCGATGCCATGGTGAAAAAATACAATTTCGAAAAGAAATACAAGGTTCTAATCCCACAAAGAGAGGACTGGGTCGAAGGCCAACCTACCAAAGCAGAATCATGCTGGTTTACGGACGGCTCAAAGACCGACAAAGGGGTAGGAGCAGGTATATACGGCACAAAACCCGAGACAAAGATTTCTGTCTGTCTCACCAAGGACACCACGGTGTTCCAAGCAGAGCCGATAGCTCTTCACCACTGTACAAGAGAAATAGCAAGACAAGACACCAAAAGTAGGTCAATCGCTATATTCTCCGACAGCTAGGCGCTACTAAGAGCACTAAGCTCCACACAGGTCGAATCTAAGCTAGTGTGGGACTGTATAAGCGCTCTTAACCAACTTGGCTGTCACAAAAAAGTAACAATCACATGGGTCCCAGGACACGGAGGACATCCGGGGAATGACATAGCAGACGAATTGGCCAAACAAGGCTCGTCAAAAGCAGTAATTGGCCCGGAACCCTCTTGCGGAATCTCCAAAACCGCAGTCAAACGATCCATAAAAAAATGGGTGGACACAGGCCCATACCGGGTGGACGAACTCACCAGGACAGAGACAGGCGAAACAGTTCCTTAAGAAACAATCGCCAAAATTCACGACCGAACTCCTGAACCACGACAGGAAAATGGTCAAAACAATAGTAGGCCTGATAACAGGACACTGCAAGCTCAACAAACATATGAGCAAAATAGGCCTGGTGGAAGAACCATCATGCAGATTCTGCCTAGAGGAAGAAGAGGACTCGTTCCACATCCTATACCACTGCGAGGGTCTAGCAAGGATTAGATATCAAAAGCTAGGCACTACAAACCCAAGCGCGGAGACTTATACCCAAGCCCCTCTGGCAGGGCTAATAGGACTAATCAAAGAGGCAAAGCTAGAGCTGGTCATCTGAGATAAACAGGGATCCACAATAGACCTGGAAAGGTCGCGGTGGAATAGGCGCTGGTGCCACCCATACAACATCTATTCTAATCTAACATCGGGTGTCATGGTGTGGAGTGCAATCAGTTTGGGACGAAAATCACGTTTGGTGTCGGATCCCATCGCGGTATTATTTATGTAGACACTACGTAATGGTTTTTTCTAGCAAGATACCATAGACCTCACACGACAAACATTTCAAGGATTTCAAGCTACCAAGCATTCGAGATAAGGAACTTACTCCGAAAGAAGAAGTCAACTATTTGGGCATTCTCCTAGATAACAAACTGGACTGGAGAGATCCAAGAAAGTATGCGTAACACTCTGAGAATGCAAACGAGCTGTGGGGAAAACATGGGGACTATCGGACAGCCATCGTGCGGCATATGCATCAGTAATATGGTGACCAAGAACGACTATGAAAACAGCCGTGAAAAACATGAGAACAACACCAAAAGCGGTTATGGAAGCCCTGCTGTAGCTGCCATCCTTAGACATATATATCAGCGAACAGGCAGCGGCTGTTATAAGACTACGAACAACAAAAAGATGGCTTGTAAGCAACGGAGGAGGTGAACACCACAAAATCTTAGAGCCAGACACTTCATACAACTGTCCAGAGAAAACCTATTGAGGGTTGTAGGGCTCCTAACAGGACACTGCAATTTAAGATCGCACCTGAATAGATTGAGACTATACTCTAGTTCAGCCTGCAGAGAGTGCGAAGAGGAAGAGAAAACCGCCGAGCATGTGCTTCTGAATTGCCCGGTTCTATCCAACTTACGTGAATCCCTTTTGCTGTGATCCAGGCGTTTGCCATTGCCTTGGCTTAACCATAGCAAGGAATGTGGACTCAGATAGGAGAACGTACAAAGGGCCCATTGGAGCCTACTTGCTGCGGACCTCTCTGGTCGATGGGAACAAATCTAGGTCGAGATCCAGAGTTGTCAGAAATTAGTCAGTTTTATCGCCAGAAGTAAAATCTATCCTGTGCGGCACAGTACTCTGCATTGTAACAATCACCCATGGCCTATAATTGTCTTCTTTTGGATTGTGAATTGCGTCGTCGTCGCTGCTGCTTGTAATGGGCAAAGGTAATGCCCGAATTTTTGGTAACTATAATGTCACTACCACTAGTATAATTTTCTGCAGCTTTTTCGCTGCAGCCTTCGTTACTACTTACGGTAAAACGAGTGATGTCCCTCGAACGGGGACATACGAGTGCAAAGGGTTAATTACATTTTTATACTCATATATAACAACCTTATTTAAAATCTTTTATTGACTTTAATTTCTTGTTTTTTTGTCATATATTATAAAATAGACCTCGCCGCTCTTGACACGTTGACCGCTTTGTCAGTCACCGGTGACTGACACTGAAGTATTCCAATGGGGCCACGTCAGTCACCTATGAATGACAGTGAGTACAGCCCTTCTGTACGTTACTACAACTTGGCCACCTAATCTTCCTTCAAACAGCTGTAGGTATAATTTAAAAAAAAATGCACTATATTGAAATAAAACCCATATATTTAACAAATAAAAATTAGCGATGGTTGTTATTAAAACGTTGAATTTGTTAGAGAGAATGTTTGTGAGAGTAAGACACGTGACTGACACATTGCTGACGGAGCGAAACGCATATTTTTTTTGCAATTGGAGCTTTGTTAGTCACCTGTAACTGACAGATAAAAAACCCGTAAATTCGCCTAAAAAATTCATCAAAATAATTAAATAAGCATATTCTTACTTATTTTATATTTATAAACTTAAAAACAAAGGAAGCTTTTTTGACATTTTACAAAAAAAAACTTGTTGCCAGCCAATGTGTTAAATATGAAGTAACGTTATCTATTACCAAATATTTCGCAATATCTTGATAAAAATCAATAAAATAATAAAAATAAATGAATTATAACAACACAAACATTAGGTGACTCATTCATATTATCGAAGGAATTTTCGTATAAACATTCATTCAGGTAAAATACGCAGAAAGTAATCTATCGGTGTCACATTTTAATTTTTCGTTTCAGTTTTTATTATACCAAAAGAAAAACCGCAAAAATGATCATTTGGCAAATAACCCCTTATCATTAGCACCGAGGACTAATGGCAAATGTGGCCACATAACGTTTAGTCCGTATTACACTGTATCGATCTTCAAAATAAATAAAACCAGGGTTACGGCGCTAATAGAACCGTCGTGGAAAAAAATAATAATCGTAAAGCTGTTTTGTTTTATTCATACTATTGACAAGACGGGAAAATTGATATAAATTATCTGGTCTACGAAATAATTATACATGTAGCAGAACGGAATATAATTGGCTCACCTGTAACGCATTTATTTCAGTCGAAATAAAATTGATTAATTGAAGAACGAATGGAAAAAACTATCTCAGGTTTGGTTTATATATTACTTTTAACGATTTTCATACATGTACATGTTTCGTGTTTGATTTAATACAGTTATAGAAACGCTACCTTTCAGCGACTGTTTAAATGTATGGTGAAATTTTAATGACGTTTCAGATTGAGTGGCTTGTAGAGTACGTTATAATTTATCATCTTATATAATAGTTACAATTATTCTAGACAAATTAACAGCCTATTGTTATTATAATATTACCTTGAAACCTTGAAACGGATGCTTGCTCCCTTATCCTTGATATTAATATATTAGTAAATGTTTATACAATCTGACCTGTATAAATAAAACTATAACAATGTGAGTAATTTTTAGGAGAATGAATAGAAATCCAAATTTATCTTTTCCAATTAAATAGGTAATAAAATTCTTTTACAAATCAATGACTTTTTGGATATTCGTATCAAGCTCTAATTTTTGTTTTCAAAAATCAATACACTGCATAACTCAATGATTGATCCGAAATTTTGAAATAAAAAAAGTAGCTTAATTTCTTGCTAAATTAATTTACCACTTGAACACAAAACATATTATTTTTTTACTACAGTAAATAAGTAAGTAAATATCAAACAAGCTATGTTTTTATTTCAAGACTTTAATTATTTTACCAGAAATATTTTTTAAATATTATATTATACTAGTAGTAGTAGTAGTGTTTGGCTATCGACCACGTGGTCCTTCCGCCATGAGTCATTTGTGTATTTGTGTGTGTGTGTGTGTAAATGAGCTTGTTACTTTTTATATTATATTTTTAATTATTTTTAATTTTTATTAAAATAATTAAATTTTTAAATCCAATATCACACAAGTTGTGGTGTATTTGTAATTGGCAATATTCCTTCTAGAATTTTTATGAATTTTATTGCCAATAGCACTAATATTTTGTTTTTTATTATTATCGACTGGATAAAAATGCAAACGTCAATTGTACATATTTTGAGCAATTAAAACACCATTAAAAAGTAATAAAAATGGCTCGTTTATTTTTAGTGTTTCGATCATAACAAGTTTAATATTTGTGCTAATTGGCCTCATCTGTAAATATTTATATTTGGCATGTATTAATTAAAATCTGTTTTTTAGTAAGATTTCAATTTTTTTTTATTTCAGTGAAATTTCCACCTTTACTTTTATTTTAAATTTTAATATTAGACGATAGGTGCGCAAAATAATATTGTATGTATAAGATGTTATTTCAATAAGTGATTTGTATTAATAAGAATCATTATGGTAAAACAAGTTTTTAAGAAGAAAATTTGATAATAGAATAAAACCAATTTTGAAGCATTCACATAATTTTGGGGAGATGGTGCTGTACGGTTCTAGAATTCTCGAAAAACTTTAATATGATACCCTCGAATATTAAAGAAATTTGAAAGAAAAATTGTTGAGAAATTTTATAACCCTAAATTTTTTACAATTGGTAAAATAAATTACTAAAAATTACCGGTAAGATAAAGTAATGAAAGAAAATTATAATTTGGTCAAACAAAGTTATAAAGTATCTTGTTTAAATTTGTTATAGTTTGGTATTTTAAATAATATTTTTTGAGGCATTGATTTTTTTAATCTAGACTGTAAATTCCAAGAAAATTTTGCATACTTATCTTCATTTGGAAGAGATGGCTCTGAACAATTGTAAAACGCTAAAAATTGGTTAATAAAGTTTCTAGAAAATGCTAGAAAACTAGTGAAACAATCTAGAAACTATAAATGCTCATAGTTATGAAGATATAGTACTTAAAGCAGACAATTCTGGAAAAAAAAATCCCGAAAAATATAGATGAAGAATTATTACAAAATTCTTGAAACTTCAAATTGTCGTAAGTTTGAAGAAGTAGGGTTAAAAAATTATAAAATCCTTAAAGAATAGGAATTTTAGACATAGTTATAAAATTGATAAAAATTACAAAATTTCTTAACAATAAAGATATAGTTCTCAATGAGAAAAATTTGGAAAAATTAGGAAATCTCCAAATATAGAAGTAATATTCTTGAAACCTCAAATTCGCCTAATTTTGAAAAGCTGGTGCTATTTTCCCCTTAATTAGTCTAAAAATCTGAAAGTAAACTATTTTTTAATTTATATTTGGGCTACATTCTAGAAAATTAGAAGAAGTGTTAAAAAATTATAAAATCCTTAAAGAATATGAATTTAGGAAATATTCATAAAATTGATAAACATTCTAAAAACTACAAATTCTCTTAATAATAAAGATATAGTGCACAAAGAAGGAAAATTTAGAAAATCTCCAAATATAGAAGTGAAATTCCTGTAAAAAATTACCAAAAAATTATCGGAATCTTAAATTCTAAATTTTTTTCCCTAATTAGTCTAGAAATCTGAAAGTAAAAGTATTTATTTATTTATTTTTGGGTTACTTTCTAGAAAATTACATTTATAACAAATCAACACGGGCGGAGTTCACAATCACAAACTAAGTTCTTCCACTTAAACCCTTTATAGTCCACGATGTTGAGGGAACAGGTATTCTCTTCGATATCTAGAAATTTTTATATATGCGTTTATTTAATTTTTTGTCCCCTTTTCAGCAGAGACATTTTGGTTATTTATTTAAAACTTCCCCTTAAATTTGTGTAAACTAGAAGCTAAATTACTTAAAAATATTAGTAAAGTAATAAACTCCGTTATCCTCTCAATCCTTTACATAATCCTTCTAATCAGCTCCTTTATGATACTACTTTAGTTACTCCCATCCAAGAACGCCTTCGATTCCTATCAGAAAAATTCTCCAAAAATCCTTTCCACTTTCACATATTATCCCTATACTGTATTCCTAGAAACCCAAATCTAATCTCAACCCATTTTTTATTTCATTTCATCATTTCATGAATCTACTCATTAAAGACTGACGCCATATGACTGGACAAATCAAGACTTCTGGTCGATAGCCTTTTGACAGATTAACATACTAACACCTCATCAATTATTTATTATTTGAATGTTAAATTGTGTTGTACATATTTGTCAATAAAGATGTATATACTACTACTATCAGTAAAGAAGAAATGGTGAAAAAATCTGAAAAAAAGAAGAAGAAAGCTTTTATGGCATTTTTTAAAACATTTTACAGATTTTCGTAAAATGAATGAAGAGTTTCTGAAGCATTCTAAAAATCCGGAAAATAAATTGCTAGATTTCGTGAAATGACAATAAAAATCTTGGTTTTTGAAAGAGATGATGCAGGATATTTTTTACTTCTCAAAATATGGAATCAAAACTCTTGTACAGCTATTGAAAATGTTTATATCGTAAACGAAATGTACATTTAGCAAAATAAAAATAAACTGTGGAGAAAATGATTACAAGTTATTTTATACAGTGTGTAAAGTGATGGGGTTTCCTATAGAGAAAACTTTTTTAATATGAATTTCAGGAAAAAAACTAATTTTTTTATAAAAAAATTTTGCTTGCTTAGAAACCCCTTATGGTCAAAGAAAAATCCAGTTAACACTTGATAAGATAAAAAATTGAATAATAAAATGTATTAAAATCCTTTAGTTCGTTGTAGAAAATTAAATAAATTTAAAAATACGAAATTTTTAAATTTATAAAAAAATTGAAATTATGTCGAGTTGTTGATTTCAAATATGACTGAAAAACTCGGACTTAGTCATATTTAAAATCAACAACTCGACATAATTTCAATTTTTACTTTCCCTATATACAAAGTATATACGAAGTATATTTAGTTGTTTTCGTGATTTTTTTTTTTATTTTTTTATTGCGGAAATATCCGTTTTGAGTTCTCCTGAGTCAATTAGTTTAATTTCTGGAAAAAAAAAAATGTGTCTTTGTGTGTGTCTGTCTGTCTGTCTGTCGGTCGGCGCTGTATCTCAAAAACGAATGATCAGAACTGAAAAGCTTTTGGTGAACAATTATAGACCGGAAGTGGATGTTTATTCGAGGCGTTTTTTTTTGTTTTTTCGTGATATTTTTCTAAATATGAAAAATTTTAAAAAACGATTCAAACAAAAGTTAAAAGGAATGAAAATGTGAATAAGTTTTATTAAAACATATTTTTCATAAAATTCTAAACTTTTATGAAAAAAAAAATAAAAATTGGAAATTTTGACATATTTTGCCAATTGCTAATAAATTATTATAGTTACATGAAACGTGTATTACAAATAATTGTAGAGAATTCAAAATTGAACAAATCATTAAGAATAACCATTTTGCGTAAACCTCATAGTTTTCGAGTAAAATATAGAAAAAGTACTATGATGGCCACATCACCATTTTATTTATCTTATCTTAAGTGTTAAATGGATTTTTCTTTGACTGTAAGGGGTTTCGAAGCAAGCAAAATTTTTATAAAGAATAAGTTTTTTTCCTAAAATTCATATTAAAAAAGTTTTCCCCATAGGAAACCCCATCACTTTACACACTGTATATGAAGCAAAATTCGTTAAAGATACATTTTTAAGAAGAAAGTGGAAGTATACGTTAGAGTATATTATTTCATCGTTAAAAATAATCTAGAAACCGCAACTTTGACGAAATAATGCTGGAAAACTTTAAAGTATTAAAAAATTTGATGCAAATTTTCTTGAAGATTTTAGGGCTTTCGAAATCTCTTATATTGTCTAGAAATATAAAAGGAAAATTGTTAAAATCTTCTAGAAACTTTAAATTGTTAAAAAAATCCAAAAATAAAGGAATCGTAAGAAATTTTGGGATAAGCTTGATATCTAATCTATTTCTTTTTAAGAATCTTACAAATTTTTGAAAAATTGAAAAATTTCTGAAAATCCGAAAAATAAATTGCTGGAATTAAAAAATTCGTAGATATCGTAAAATTTTCTAAAAATTTGTATAAAAAATATAAAATTCTAGTAATTGCAAGTTTGATGAAATAAGTTTTGAAATTCTGTAAAACTGAAAAAATTTATCACAAATTTCTTTGGTGAACATTGTAACTTAAATTATAACTTTAATTATTTTGAACAGAAATTACTCAAAAAATTTAACTCAAAAAGTGGAGTTAAAGTTTCTTGAAAATTTCAGGAACATTTAATTGGAAAATTAATAAACCCTCAAATTCTCGCGATTTTAAACCGAAAAACAAAAGACAAAATAAAATTAATGAAACCGGATAATGAATAGGAGCAGAAAAAAGAGAACAAGAATGAAATACAGATAAAACAGTAAAAATAACAAACAAAAATGGTACTTCTACCATTGTCTTCATATAAAGCCGTCCCCCGACGAGTAGTGATATAGATAATAGAAGCCAAGAAAAATAATTCAAAAGATACATTATATGTAGACTGAAAATAACAAAGAACAGAAGACCGATAAGAAATTTTAAAAGGTTTAATGCTCTGACTAAAATATACATAAATCATACATTTTAGTCAGAGCACACATAAATTTATTTAATTTAAAAAAAAATTAAAAGACAAAAAACAAAATCCAAATAACAGGCAAGCAGAAGATAAATTATATGCTAAAAAAATATTTCTTTTCACAGGTGACCATAAAAGACAACAAGAATATTGAAACAAGAAAATGAGTAAAATGGTGTAGTTGTTATTCGCTAAGAGGCAAAAACACAAATTACAGATGACAGAAAAGCGATGATGACAATAAAAACTAGAGACAAAAGAAAGATTAACATCAAAGGAAAAAAAAAAGAATAAAATAGATAGCGAAAAAACGACAAAAAATGAGTACAACGAATAAAAAAGAGAAGATCATAAAAGACATCAGACATATGATGGAACAGCAGAAGATAGATGAGAAAAAGACAGATAGCCTTCCCGAGGTGATATCGGGCCTTCTAATAAAAAAATTGGTCTAGTAGCGACATGATATATAAATATACTATGCGGAATAAAAAAAAGAGACAGATGACAGATGTCGGGTTTTAAAAAGAGAGATGACGTATATCACATGACAGAAATCAGAGGAAAATGATAAATAAAAGGCAGCTGAATAAAAAATATTAGAAGATATATTAAGAGTAGAGGATAAGTAAAATATATGTGCTTCGACATGTATTTAATTTGATAGATGATAAGAAACAAACATGAGCTGGTAAAGGAAAGATATATTAAAACTAGATGACGTATGGCAGAAGACAGAATATCAAAAACAAAAACTAATAAAAATGGTTGATAGATGAATAAAGAAAAAACTGAAAGAAGAAAAATGGAGCACAGATTAGACAAACTATAATTAATACGAGGTAAAAATACAAAGTACAGTGTAGCCAGAAGAAAAAAAATAGATGGCATAATAAAAGAAAAAGTAATAATAAATAAAAATAGGGCGGATAGTTGGACTTAGAGAGGCTAGACTTTCTTTCCGAGAAATTATGAACAGGATGCACAGAAGTTTAGATACTATAGTAGTAAGATGTTGTCGGGCATGGGATCAAGAAGGTCGAACAAAGAGCTAGAGGTGCAAGACCACGTCGAAGACGGAAGACAGAGCGTGCAGTTCAGCGTTTGAGACTGTTGGCTTTAAGAGGTCGTTTCCCCACCACCAAGTCCTTTGCAAACCAGTAGTATGAAGAGTATGGAAGACCGATTGGAATGCGAACAGTTTACCGCCGGATTAACACTTTTGGCCTTTTTTTATTCCAGCCGCACTGGGTGCTTCCTTTAGCATCGACGAAATCGTTTCGAGTGGTGTAGAGAACGATTGACGTGGGACCAGAAATGGAATGATATAGTGTTTAGTGACGAATCTAAATTCTGTTTAGGAAATCTACAATTTTTTGTCGAAAGGCACGTTCATCACACTGTTGGGATTATGGTATGGGGTGCCATTGCTTATGGCTCTAGGTCACCTCTAATTTTCGTTAGAAGCAAAATGACCGCACAGCGTTACATCGAAGAAATTCTAGAACCACATCTTCTACCCTATCTTCAGACATTGCCAAATCAAAAATTTCATGAGGATAATCCTCGCATTCACATTGCAAGAGTCACAATAAACTTCTTTGAGCACGCTGAAATCAATTTGTTGCCCTGGCCAAAAAGGTCACCAACTGAACATGTGTGAGATATCATGAGCCGAAGACTCTTTAATTTGCAGCATCCCCCTCAAACTTTAGAATCACTTCGAAATGCGTTAGTAATCGCTTGAAATGAGATACCACAGGAGGACAACAATCATCTAATTTGAAGCGAACCTAGACACCTTAGAGAGAGTGTATAGCCCACCGTGGTGCATCGACACATTATTAATGTTTTTTGTTCATTTTTTTACTATGTTTTTCCATACAATTGGTCAAAATATTATGAAAATAAAAACCGATAACAGAAGACAAAAAGAAATAGAGATATCAAAGATAAAACGAAAATTTTGCCTAAAATGTAAAAAAAAAAAAATAGATTAGATATAAATAGAGGACAAAAAGATAATATATTGTGCTTTATAGATTAATTTATATTATCAGATGATCAAAGACAAGCAGAAGAAAGAGAAAGTTGTAATATATTATAGACAACAGAACACAAAAAATAACAAAATAAAAGATCATCAAAGAAATCAGACAAATAATGGAATTGTCAATAGATGACAAAGATAGAGATTTCGGAGGTACTTCTCGGCCAAAAAAAATACACTCTCCAAAATTGAAGCAGATGTTAGGTTAAACAGAACAAAGGAAAATTATAAATATAAGACAAATGATGAAGATCAAAAGACGAACGACAGATATTGTAAAATAGATGACGTAGGAAAAGATAAAATATCAAAATAAATTCCAAATATCAGAGAGCAGGAAGACAGTATTAGTATTAGAGAATACGACGGATTAGGAAAAAACATAAGAAATAAAAATATTAATGATAATGGAGAAAAATCAGAGAAAACAACAAAAGATCATAAAGTTAAAAGACTTATGACCCATAAACAAATGATGGATGACAAAAGATAGAAGACAGATAGCAAGTAATCAAAGACAAAAATAAAAAAAACGATCGCCCTTATCATATTAAGTGAAGCAAGGAATTTTTATTTCGTTAATTATAATATAGAACGCTTCACATTAACCAAACCAAAATTTAGACACCACTGATGAGAGATAGATGATAGAAAACAAAGCTAAATATGAAAATAGAAGCGATGAAAAATAAAAATAAAAGTATTGAAGCATCCTCTAGTAAAAAAAATATAAACTGTTGATTTGATTTCTGTATTTTCATATTTTTGTTAAAAATAAAACAATTGCCAAAGTCAACTAGATTGTGAGATTGCTGCTGTGAAGTGAACTGTTATCTGCATTATCTTTAATTCTCTCACAAATTTTTAGCGATAAATTTTGAATATCTAATTCGATTAAATCTGAAATGTGTTTTTTTCAATTGATTTGACATAAGTGTAAGTGTACGTAAATACATTGTGTGAAATAAACAATATAACTTCACTGTTAGGTGTTGTGAATTTAAAATGAACTTTCAACAATTAAAAGCCAATACAATCAAACAATAGAACTATAAAACCATTACTAATATAAATATTTGTATATTAATTAAATTAAATAATTAATAATCCTTTTTTCTTCACTAGTTTATTTCGTCCAGTAAGTGAACATTTTCAATATATACGCCACCTTCCTTAGTTATAAATATCGTTTAGTACAACTATTGAAAATGTTGACATTTAGCGTTTTAAAAAAAAACAGTGAAAAAAAATGAGAATTACGAATTAAATTAATTTTCATGTAACTCAAAACAAAATACTCCTATCTTATTTGTATATTAAGTGTACTGTTTTATGTTTAATGTAATTAAATCAAAGTCAGTTGTTTTTTTACGTCGCGCATATAATTAAACGCAATTTTAAACAATAATATTACGTGAACTATGTAAGTGCTTAAACTATTTCAAATAGGTTGCACGTGCATGTTCACTTCAAACGCGTGATAATATAAACAACTATACAAAGTACTATCATTATAGACGTCATGTAATCATGGAGACGAGTAGAACGCAAGAAAATTTAATGAAAATCGTGAAAAACGAATAATTTTTAAGAAATCGCATTTTATTTGAACGAAGGAAATAATCATGAGAAACAAAATTAAACGACTAATGACCTCAATACAAACAAAATTAAAAATATGATTAAATGTATTCATGTTACTAGTTCAAGAAAGGTTTTTTTTATCTATTCAGAATTATAGAGACAAATAAAATTATGCTGATAGACCGCAGGTCACTAATTAATTTAACTTATTTATTGATTAATTGATTTTACATGTCCATTAAAAAAATATTCTAACAATTAATATAAATTTACATACTACTTAACAATTTAGAGCAGGGCGAAGTTCACATAGTATTCTTTCACCCAGACTCATATTACTGGTAATAGTATCCTCACCAGCAGTATATTTTGGTTATTTTAGGCAATATTTTGGCCATTACTGGCATAATTTTGCTCATTTTGTATGAGACTATTTTCTATGACGCTTTATGTCATTTTTTCATTTATAAACGATGTAAAATTATTATTAAAATAAAAAAAATATTATACACAGATTAGACCCACGATTTTAATACATTTGATATTGTCCAATGCATAATTTCTTTTTGTAGTAAGCACCCATTAGTTGTTTTTTTTAAATTAAACAATAAGGTTTTACACTAAAAAACAAAACCTTAAATACAATGTGTATTTAATTAAATTAAATATAATAACACTTTGAATTAAAAATAATTTATTGTAGTAAAAACAAATATCATAAAAATGACTCACCATCGGAAAGTTTATGATTATCTTTCTGAAACTTCCTCCCGCGTATACTCGCAGTTAACCTGTCCTTGGCCTTGTAATAAGGCAACATATTTTTGAAGAACCGATAATCGCGCACCTATTAAAGACTGACCGTTTACACAATAATAAAAAAACTCACCGAATCACTCACATTATCGTTCAATACTAACCACAAAGTGATACTCAAACGTTAATATCTATAAAGTATTATAAATTCGTAAGGTTCCTGTAAACAGTATTATCAGTTTTGTCATCACTTTAGGTGCGATATATGGAAATCTTTTATCTATTTCGCTAATCAAGCACTTCTCCACGGGTACTGATAACATCCGAACACAATGACGAATTGTCATGTTTGGTTATAAGGTAAGAGCATGACGGTCGATACGTAAGAGATTACTTATCGATCATCAATTTGCAAAAAGTTTTGAAAAATAGTTAATATTAAACTTTTCGGCTCTTCCGAAATAGAATAAAAACTTGAGCTTAAAGTTAAAGATAAAAATCTCTAACTCATCTCTCTTACACACACAAACATAGTATTGATATAGTCTGTTCGTTGGATCGAGAAACGACGCAAAAACATTCAGTCTGATAAAGTAAACCAAATGCGTTAGAAAAAGAACGCTCTGGAAAACTTTCGTCGTTTTTTGAAGCGATAGTTTGTGACGTACGACGGAAGATCTAACGAACAGACTATATTGATATTTATTTATTTATTTAATGTGAATATAGCGGTTTCAAATATGAAAGTAGAAAATGCTCTTCACACTTTATGTAGAGGTTTTCTGAAGGAACTGTAACAAATTCTCGAATTCTCTATTTTTACATACAAACCCGGTCTAGTCATTCACGATTACGAAAATTCATATTAATCGATAATACACTTCATTAAGCCATAATGTATAATTGAAACCCGCCGTTCATGCAGGCCATTACCATAATTTCTTTCAACCTATATACATACGCTTATGTCTTCCCCCTCTCCACCCCACCTACGTTTTATATTCAGTTCGGAAATGATTTGACAGAATTATTCACGTTTTAATAACATATTTATTTACTTCACGCCTTAGAGAACATAATAATGGCACACAATTGCGTGTAAAATATCTTCGTTGTATTTCACACAATGAGCCTAGATTAAAAAATGCGATTTTAATCAATAGTAATAATCAGTGGACTAATGATTTTTTCTTTGGTAATTATTATTAAGTCGCATTCATAGCATTGCATTAGTCACCAGTGAATAATATTTGATTAATTATGTGGTGTAAATATTAAACATCATGGTATAATCATATCACATTTATAAAAATTAATTTGAAGGAAATACTGTTGATGTGGACATTATAGTTTTTATCCTGTTGTTGGAGCACTACAGAAACAGTCGGCATTCTTAAAAATAAATTGAAAAACGAAGCTAATAAAGAATAAATAAAGAAAGAAAGAATTGAATTTAGGCCAAAAGTAATTTTCACAATAAATTACTTTATATGTCCACTAATCTATCAATAAATAAATAATATTTTATATAAATATACAAATTACCATAATATGAGATGTTGTTATCCTCATCAAGTGTAGATTTATTGATTATTAAAATGCTCTTTCATTGTATATGACGTTGTTAAAGTTAAAAGATTAAATGAAACTTACCTCTAATAAGAGTACGTCTTCTGCTCAAGAACGATGCCCTGTCCATATTCGATGAAAGCCTAGACCAAAGCCTAAATCTGTGTGACGGTTTCAAAACTGGACAATGTTGTTTGTTGCAGTGGACATGAGTAAGGACACTTGAGATTCCCCGTTCGTAGAATTTTATATATCATATATAAGGCCACGTTAGTGATGTAAATATATAAAATATATATATGTATGTAATATGTATATATACAAAAATGAAAATCCTAAATGTACATAAATATATATAATTCTATTATCTTCTTTTCTTTTATATAGTGGAGGTAGTATAGTGTATTTTCTTAAGTAGGAATAGAATTAAGGGTGTGGGGTGGTGAATTCAGGGGAGCAGTGGTACGTGGCTGCCGTCGGCTCCAAGACGCTGGCGACGCTCTCGTCGACGGGCGATCGGGAGGTACAGCAGGCGAGCATGTGTGCCGGCCACGGTTGACGGTCCAGCCATGGACCAATCTAAAAATTAAAAACAAAGATATAATTTAAAAAAATGCTACAGTTATAAGCTAACAAATAATGTTTGGGATAGGCAACTGTTAAAGTTGGTCAGTTATAAAATATTGTTTTACGTTAATCTCTTATCAGCAATATTATAAGAAAGAGAAACCTTATCTTTCTGATCAAAAATTTAGAATATTTTACATATAATAAGAAAATGGTCATAAAATGACAATCTTTGAATCCTTGATCACAACCAGTCCATTTTTAAAGAAAAGTTATGTTTTCATCTAGTCAAAATGTTTAAATATTGTTTTAACAACAAACGTCTTTTAACAAATAAGGGAGACAATAGGAGACAATCTTTCACGATTACTTCCTGTCAATTTTTAAAGAATTTTATTATCAACGTCATAAGAGGGAGAGAATATAATGAAAATCTTTGAAAGCACGTTATCACGACCTCCTACTACCATTTTTAGGATAGGTAACATTTTGAAAATAGTAAAAAATTTTGACAATTTTTGACTATAACTTGATTAAAACACTAACACTTTCTTTACAATTGGGTACACGCATACAATTTTTATATCAATAAATTTATGATAATTAATAATAAGAAAAATTATTTTTCTTATTATTAATTATCATGATTAATACTGCACTCACTTTTCAATATTTAATAAATTTATGTTATTATGATTGCTAATAATGATTTATCTCAGTTTATATATTTTTCTTTATAAATATTTATTTATTTATTTAACAAATGCACTTTAAAATTATAATATTTTTAAATTTTCCGACCTCGCCACGAAGTTGACCGAAGATCGCGTGACGTCATTGTTTATCATACGATTTATACGCAGTATTTAGACGTCGTTCATTCACATTTTATTTGTTAAATCCTTGTGTTATTTTAAAATAATGGAAGATACCGAGTTTTTTAAAGCATATAGTGATAATTTTCCCAATATTGACGCATATATATTAATGGAATTTATCAATCATAATGATTGTTATAATGCCGCAGAAATTCGTGGATTAAAAGCAGATTTGTAAGTATATACATATATATATTTAACATTTACATAATATATTTAATTGATTGATAATTATGATAAACGAAGAGAATATATACAATTATATTGTCCCCAAAACTTATTTACCCATTCCTAATAGTTAACCTAAAAATTTTAAAACAAACAATTAAAACTGTTCCTTCTGCAACAATATAACATTGTAGGTGTGACTAATTTAATAAATTTATAATTATTTTAGATCAATGAGGGACTCCTACATCAATACTGCAATTGGTTATGTGCAAATTAAAAGAACAGGAAATACATGTACCATTCTTGGACAAATTTGCCCCGAACATAGAATTAGGTCCTCTAATTATAAAGTTAAGTTAGTGGTTTGTGAAAAAGAGGAAAAAATTCTGGAAGTGAAATGTTTGATGGTTCTTGAAGGAGGATGTAAACACGCACTTGCATTTTTAATGTGGGCACATCGTAAAAGTACCCAGCCAGCACCAACTGAAATTGAATGCAACTGGAAAAAACCAAAATTAACAGGTGCTGCAAATGAAACTGTTACGACAGAAAATTTTGGTGTTGTACCTAAATCGTATATAACCGACCAGCAGATGAAACAATTTTTTGAAGAAACGATTAAAAATGGGAGAGAATTAAAATGCTCGGCACAAATTTTAAATTATTTTGACGATACAGAAACTGGAGATGAACCTAATAATTTAAGTATGCATTTATTATTGCATCGTTTCATAAATACTCATGGGGAACATGGTTGCAAGGAATTTTTAAAATTTTGCGAGACTGCAATTAATTAGCAATCTTGTAAAAATGCTGCAAATGCAACAATTGAACAAAGTTCAAATAAACTGTGGTTTGAACTTCGTTATGGAAGGATTACAGCTTCAAAAATATATTCCGCAGCATTCTGTAAAACTAGTGATGGTGTTTTAGTGAAAAGTGTAATTGGTGTTTCCAAAATGTTTCAGACAAAGGCAATGAAGAGAGGATTATATTTAGAAGATAATGTTCGAAAACAAGTGGGAAAACAATTAAATATTAAAATAAAAAAGTGCGGATTAATATTAAATAACCAGCATCCAGAATTTGGTGCTTCACCCGATGGTATATCAAATAATGTAGTGTTTGAAATTAAATGTCCATCGTCTTTAAAAACTGTAAATGATTATTTGTTAAAAAAAGGTCACATATCTCCTAAATGCAAAGCACAATTACATTTACAAATGTTAATGTTAAATTTTAAAGTTGGTCATTTATGCGTTGCAGATCCTTCATTTGAAACCAACAACAAAATAACAATAATTAAAATTAATTACGATGAAAATTATTTCATGGATATATTAGGAAAGGCAAAGATATTTTGGGAAGCAATGATTTTTTCTAGATTATTAGAAACTGTTTCATAATTTTTAATTTTACTTTATTAAATGTATTAAAATTAATAATAAACATATTTATAATTCTATTATTTTTGATTGTAAATTTACTTAACCACATGCAATAATCACCATGTAGTCTAGATATTTTATAAGTTTATTATTTACACAAGCATGAGGTTTTAATATTTTGTATTCCCGTACTCTTCTGATAACCCTTTCTACACCTTTCCAACACCTCTGCTTTAGAACTCTTTACACCTGCTTTTACAGATGGCGGTCTGATCAAAATGCAATTTTTCTGATGTAATATTGCATCGATTTGTTGAAAACCACGATCTGCCATCACTGAACAATTTGGTTTTAATGTTTCTAAATAATCCGATCTTTTAATGGCTGTAACATCAGTTGTACGCCCTCCAAAACCTTTTGAAATAAAGTTAATAAAACCACTTGGTGTAATCGATATTAAGTATTTAAAAGTATTTGCCTTTTTGTATTCTGACCAAGTAGCTGCTTGCTTTATGGGATCATTAGGCTTTTCAATTTCTATTTCAAAACAGTCAATAATACTTTGAACATTATAATAATTTGCACGAAATGCTAATGGCAGAAGTTGTTTAATTTTTTGTCTTTCTGGCCAAAAAATATATGCATTCAAACAAAAACTAATTTGGGGGACTGTGTTCCGAAAGGATTTTGCAGCTTGACTGTGACAAATTTCGAAATCATCAGCTATTTCATCTAAAGGGAGGTTACTTCTAATTTTTCTTAAAGTTATGTAAATGACTTGTAGCTGCCGTTTTGTAGTTTTTACTAACAATAAAATTATAAAATAACAGTCAGTTGGTATTCCTAAATAAATTCTACACTTTTTTTTATATAAATACAAACTACGTTCAATACAAATCGAACTAATTCTATTTTTAATCAAATCACGACTAGGGCTCCATGATGAACCACTGCACTGACAATATTCAGAAACACTTGTAATGCTAGAAGAGGATCCACTTTTTAATAGAGGAGACATGCTTGTACTTGTAAATTTCTTTATCGGTTTTATTTTAATAGGTGAGCAAGCTACACTTGTTACCTTCTTTAAATCACCGACATTGTCTGTTTGAATATATCGATTTTTTAAGTTTATTGGTCTAGTTTGAATACCAATTGTAGAACACATTACATCTGTTTGACAACTTTTCTCACATACCGCCGCACTAATATCAGATGTTTCTTGGATATCATTATGCGGTGAAGAAACTTTAATTGACACTTCTTCACTTATTTGATTATCCTGAGTCTTTTCTTGCTCTTGAATGGAATCCTGAAATTCTGCATTTTTTAATAATTGTCCAACCATTTCCGTTCGAGCCCTTTTGCTTGTACCTTTTCTTTGTGGTAGTGGCAAAGATCGTTTTCTGTCAGCCTGACATTGGAAGATATGTGGAACAATATTTTCCTTCATTTTTATATATCCACCAACCAACTTCAATTTTATGTAGTTATCCATGTCTTCTTCTAACTATACATATTGAATTAATGTTTATTATGCACGGTTTCAAAAAGCAGAGCTAAATTTATCATCAAATAAAATTAACTCTAATAGCAAATTAATTAATTTGATTCTAAATTTAGCACCACTCAGTCAGTTCGTAATCGATTTAATACTTACATTAAAATGATCCTCACAAACGAAACCATTTGATTTGTTTGAGATATCTTTATCATTTCGCCTCATTGCTTTTAACCACATTTTTCTTCTTTTAAGCTGTTTATTATTAGCTGCATTTGGTAACGATATAAATATTTTGTTCGGTGTTTGAAAGGTAGTGTTTATACAGCGTGGCACTAAACAATATTTATAGTAAGTCGAAGTGCTGGTACCTATGTTTTCCATTGTATATAAATTAGGATCAATAATAAATGTAGAGTAACAAAATACAGTTATTTTATTCTCAACTGTAGCTCCAACGATTCTTTTAATGCTCAATGAACTGATATGAAAGTTCGTAACAGATCACAACGTGAACAAATGCGTCATGAACCAGCCATCTGCATTCTGGCGATTTCGCGCCAACTTTAAATTTTTAAATTTTATTAATTTTTTTTACCCCTTTAGGATATTTTTTTTCTGTTTTGTTTTATTTAACTTATTATGAAACATATAAAGTTAATTTTAAATTAATAAAAAAAAAACACGACAGTTCCCAATTAATATTTATTTATAACTTTTTGACTATATTCAAAATGTTACCTTAAGAAGATCTTCCAAAGCTCGGTTTTTACGACTTCCTGTACATTTTTAGAAAAAGATAACTGGTCAAAATTTGTAATATTATCCATATCATAAAGGAAAAAAAATGATGGTCAATCTTTGAAAACTCGTAATTTACTGAAAACACAATTTTAAGATATCCAAAAAACTTTAATTGTAACCGAATTTTTGGAAATATATTTCTACGAAGAATAGTGTTTATTCAAATTTTATCTTTATTAATTTTTCGTCAGAAATTCAATTTACTAATTATTTTGTATTGACCGACACTAATTAATTTTTAGAATTCGAAAAATCTCCTCGTTAATAAGCATTAATTACAACGCACGTTAATTAATCAAGAGCGGCACGGGAGCCTCCTCAGCCGTCGCGCAATAAAACATTAAATTTCGAAATAATTCAACGTCCACCTGTCAAATTCCCACCATCCGCCATCAATTCACGGTCACTTTTCTCGCGCGCGCGAAAAGTCGTCCTCCGCCGTGTCCTTCAACCATCTCCTTGGCAAAGTCGTGGCGAACAAAACATTCGACGACCACCTGCCGTCCTACACAAAATCAGGGTGTATCGTTTCCCTCCCTTGTTTTATAGGTCACCCCATTCCGTCCGCCCTAATTAAAACTATCACTGCGCGAAGGAACACAATTGATCATTCGCCCATCCGGCATTCGATCGATTGAACTAGGCTAATTAGGAAGAGATAAATGTGTTGTGCAAACACCAATTTCCGCGGATACACGCGCGGACAACAGAAAAGTTGAAAATATTGATCACCAACCCCATGAATGTATAATGTGGTAATTGAGATCCAAGTGTCGCAGAACGTCCAGAACCGTCAGTTGCAACATCTCTCATCATATCGCATGACGAATACATACATATTACAATAGTTACCAATTTGTAATTTTCGTTTACTTGTATGCTATGTTATATTCTTATAGATATTTATATGACAGAGTGCTGGGTGGTAATAATACTTGAAAATACCAAGCGCACGTGTTCCGTGTCGCACATTTCGGAACAATCTGCGTCGAAATGAGGAACGAGGAACTGGAACTATCAACGCCAATAAAGAATCAAATTTATCGATTCCGATATGATGACTTGACGTGTACTTTTTGCTCACAAAGGACGACGCGATCGAGGTCAGGCCTTTGCCCATACATACAGTGGCTAAATAAACACGTATAGGTTTATAAATATAAAATACTATGCTTCAAGTTTGTATTTTAAAGGTTTCTACATAAAAACAATTGGTATTTTAGTCATCCATTGACAAATTTAAGTTTGAAATAGACTTTAGGTCCTACATATTTATATTATAATCTATGCGCATCAGTGTTTAGTCTCTCCAATCAAAAATATTCAAAATTCGAACTACCAAGTCTTTGGATAAGAATTAGGAATGATACATTTGTATAGTTACTATTAGTTTCCTGACATGTGTTTCAGCGATTACTCGACATTCTCAAAGGAGTATAAAAATTAAACTAAGGAATACAGAAGTGTTCACTGGTATATATATATATATATATATATATATATATATATATATATATATACGTGGGATTATAATAGGCGCGTCGTTTAAGATAATAGGATTATAATTGTTACTTCTAATAGAACTCCCGGGATTATCAGATTGGTACTTGCCGAGATTTCCAGATGGTTGTTAATTACATCTTTCCCGAATGTTGTCGCTAGTTTAATCTCTAGGGCTTCTAAGATATTAAGTTTAATTTTTATACTCCTTTGAGAATGGCGAGTAATCGCCGAAACACATGTCAGGAAACTGATAGTCAATACATATATGAAACAGAACAAGTGTGTCATTCCTAATTCTTATCCAATGAGTTATATTATTATTATTATATGTTTCATCAGGAGTGTAGCAAAGTAAGTATCAATCATATTCTATACGCTAGTGACGCGAAGTTAGCTACAATGTATAAAAAAACAATGCTTAAGAAGAAGAAGTGTTCAAACCATATATACTTTAATACTCAGTGCCTCAAATTAAACCTGTGCCCGAAATCCATGAAGATATAGTGATCCAATAAATCCAACGAAGCCAATAGAACAGTGAAAAAACAAAAGTTCTGGTTAGAACTCGACAACAGAAAATGGCATACAAGTAGATATAACTTGGGACAAAAATTTAAAGTCATACACACAGAACTCCTCAAGCACTATGACAATATCCCCCTTACTTTGTTTCCATGGAAATACGGGACGCAGTAAATAATATAGTACATAACATTACACCAACCAGCGGAAAAAACTGAAATACTTAAAAACAAAGAATACCCCAAAAAATTCTTCCTCAGAGTACAAAATCTCACAGAAACAAAATTCACCAACACTGAAATGGCCCTATTCAATAAATGGCTAAAATACTTGACCTGCACAAAAAACACTAGAAGGGACTTTGAAACACTGACCATAGACACAGACCAAGCTAACCTGGCAAGCATAATCAAAAAGGATGTCCTTCAAGCGAACAAAGAAAAACGAACGAAACAAACAAGATCCGAAAACAATACACTACAAAAAAACAGACCAGCTAGTAATTTGTAAAGGAGACAAAGGGTACACGATCACGATCCTGAAAAGAGACCAATACCTAAATAAAATGGAAGATTTTCTAAACAATAGTAATTTCGAACCTAAAGAACCAACATATCAAAAAGAACTTACAACAAAACTAAAAATTCAGAATTCATAATACCACAATGAGAATAGTACAAACAAATGAAACCCTCCTCCCGGTCCTGTATGGAACACTTAAAATCCACAAACCGAATCAACCCATCCGCCTGGTAGTCGCATACTACAATGCACCTATCTACAAAATATGCAAATACCTAATCTCAATACATACTTCCAGAATAATTCCAATGTGCATCAAAACCTCACTACGAATTGTCGTGATCGGAAAACACAAAAAAATCTTACAGTACCACAAAACCACATCTTTCTTTCATTCGACGTAAAAAGCCTGATCACAAGTATACCCCCAGAAGTAAAATAAAACAGTTAGATGTTATTAACTACGAACACACCAACGAATTTCTAAATATTATAAACATGTGTTTCGACCAAAATTACTTCACAGTTAACGGGAAGTACTATTTAGAAAATGAAGGACTATCTCCACTGATGGTGGAAATCTTCATGGCCCACTTTGAAGAACAACTTTAACGGCAGATCCAAAGCACACAACTTTGGTGCAGATACGTAGACGACGTATTCTGCGTATGGATAGGAACACACAGACAACTAGACCAGTTTCTAAAAGAACTTCACCATATAAATCAGAGCATTCAATTCACGATAGAAAAGGAAATTAACCATAGCATACATTTTCTAGACTTAACCGTAAAAACTAATAACCACCGTATTGCATATAAATCTACAGGAAGCCTACCACCACTGATGCAATTATCCCGAATGACTCTAATCAATCCACCATAATCAAATTGGCAACTCTCAACGCACACATGCACATGCTCATAAACATACCACCGAAGAAAGAAGACTTCAATCAAGAATACAATACTATAGTAGAAAATGCAAAAAAACAACGGCTACAAATAAAACACAGTTAAAAAGGTACTAAAGAAAAAACAAAGACACACCATTACTAAATTAATATACAACGGAGAACCAAATGAAGAAGAAACCAGAAAATACTGCACCCTTAAACATATTAAAAAAATCCAGTAACAAATTAACATCACACCCATCCAAGTAAACAAAAAAAAACCTAAAAAGGCCATAATTAACAACAAATTAAATAACCAAGATAAATTAACAAACAGCGGAGTGTACCAGGTAGACTGTCAACAATGCGACGCCACATACATAGGACAAACAGGCAGAAACTTCAACACGAGACTGAAAGAACATAAGAAATCTATTGAAAACAAGAACCTCCAGACGGGCATTTCGGAACATTGCATCAGAAACCAACATACGCTAGAAAAAATTACACTGCTCCACAACTGTACAAAAGGATTAAGACTTAATATCTTAAAAGCACTAGAGATTAAACGATCGACGGATGTGGAACGAGTCCTCTTCTTCCTCTAGGCAGAATCTGTATGGTGCTTCTTCGACCAGGCCTATTTTGCTCATATGTTTGTTGAGCTTGCAGTGTCCTGTTATCAGACCTACTATAGTTTTGACCATTTTTCTGACTTAGTTCAGAAGTTCGGTCGTGAATTTTGGCGATTGTTTCTTAAGGAACTGTTTCGCCTGTCTCTGTCTTGGTGAGTTCGTCCACCAAGTATGGGCTTGTGTCTTCACCCATTTTTTTTGGATCGTTTGACTGCGGTTTTGGAGATTCCGCAAGAGGGTTCCGGGCCAATTACTGCTTTTGACGAGTCTTGTTTGGCCAGTTCGTCTGCTATGTCATTCCCCGGATGTTCTCCGTGTAATGGGACCCTTGTGATTGTTACTTTTTGTGACAGCCAAGTTCATTAAGAGCACATATACAATCCCACACTAGCTTAGATTCGACTGTGTGGAGCTTAGTGCTCTTAGCAGCGCCTGACTGTCGGAAAATATAGCAATTGACCTACTTTTGGTGTCTTGTCTTGCTATATCTCTTGTGCAGTGGTGAAGAGCTATCGCCTCTGCTTGGAACCCGTGGTGTCCTTGGTGAGACTGACAGAAATCTTTGTCTCGGGTTTTGTGCCGTATATACCTGCACCTATCCCTTTGTCGGTCTTTGAGCCGTCCGTAAACCAGCATGATTCTGCTTTGGTATGTTGGCCTTCGACCCAGTCCTCTCTTTGTGGGATTAGAACCTTGTATTTCTTTTCGAAATTGTATTTTTTCACTATGGCATCGCTAGGCATTGCTGTAATCGCGTTAGCCTTCAGCTCGTCTTCTAGCCATTGGTGCGTTTTTCCGTGTGATCGGATTATGGGCGCCTGTCCTTGCATCAGTCTGTATGATACGGAACTGGCTTCTCCTTGAATGAAGATGTGTAGTGGTGGTATGTTCAAGATTGCTTCTAGGGCTGCTGTTGGGGTCGTGCTTAGGGCTCCTGTTGTACTGAGACATGCTAGTCTTTGTGTACTATGTGGAGCTTAGTACTCGCCCGACTGTCCGAGAATATAGCAATTGACCTACTTTTGGTGTCTTGTCTTGCTATTTCTCTTGTGCAGTAGTGAAGAGCGCCATTGGAAAACAATTAATGGTGCTTTAGAGTGACGGGGGCGATCCTTTAAAGTAACAAGCTCATTTATACACACACAAATACACAAATCACACGGCGGAAGGACCATGTGGTGGATATCTAAACACTACTACTACTATTAATTTCTATAATTAACAACCATCTAAAAATCTCAGCAGGTACCAGTCTGATAATCCTGGGAGCTCTATTAGAAGTAACCGATTAATTATAATCCTATTATCTTAAACGATGTGCCTATATACAGTACACTTCCGTATTCCTTAATTTAATTTTTATAATCCTTTGAGAATGGCGAGCAATCGCCGAAACACGTATCAGGAAACTGATAGTAAATATATGAAACAGAACAAGGGTATCATAACTAATTCCTATCCAGTGAAGTATATGTTTCTTTAGGAGTGTGGCAAAGCAAGTATCAATCATACCAAGCTTTTGTTGGATGCCTTCTTACCTTCAATATGAGAACAATATGCGGAAAAGAGCTTCGCAGTTGATTGCTGATGCTATTGCTAAAAGACTGGATTGTAGTATATTGTGTTGATTATACGCAGGTGGTGTAGATAGATTGAATTAGGATATCTTAAATAGGCGCAGTTAGAATTTCTGTTTACCTGCTCAATAGCAACAATTAAATTTTCTAAAAGGTTAAACAAGGACTGAAAGTTAGCCCTAAGAAACAGATTTGCAACATTCTAGTTCACTCTTAATGGGCGCACTGAATCTATGGCCACGGTTATAGATAGAATTATTAGTTTGTGGCATTAAAAAATCTATTGTTATGTACACCTATTATATCAAACCTAATAACCATTGGGAAAAAGAGTTCTATTCTTAGCAATTATCATGTATAAAGTGCAAAGATCTAACATATTGCAACTTTTTATGATTTGGTTTTTGAATTGTTGGTCATAGATCAATTTCAGAAAATGTGTGTTAAAGTTCATACTATTTCAGGTACCAGAGAATCAACAACAACAACAACAACCTGATACCTACGTACTACATGAAAGATACTCAGTGAGCTTAAGAGTTCTCCACTACCGATTTTAGATCTCATCAGTTGCGTAGTTGAAAGCAGGAAAGCAGAAATTTACTCTATTGTTTTTGTGACTGTTCCCTGTGCTTAAAAAACTTTAGACAGTAGATAGCACCTAAAATATTTTACCTTCTACATGAGTGTGGTAATGTTCATTTTTAGCAAGCTAACATCAAAATTTGACGTCTCAATTTTAGATTCTTAAATTTTTTTGTTTTATTGTCACAGATTATTACTACATATCTTCAAAATTTCCTATTTTTGAGAGGCAGCAAAATCTTTGTTACTATTTCCATCTAATTTGAACATCACTTTAAGAGTAACTTAACTTAAATGTAAAAACTCTATCAAGAAAAATGTAAAGTGCCCTATGAGATATTTACAAGGGTGGTTTGAAAAATCCGTGCAAAGTCCGAGATATGGCACCATCTACGCGTATCGAGGTCATGTTTAGTTAGTAGCATCTCTTGAATGAACGCACACCAAGTTTCAGCAATATTAGTCTATTTCTTTGTGTTTGGCATTCGTGTGAATCAATGAAGTCGAGTGATTTTCAAGAAGTGGACGAAAAGGAATTTAGTGTGGTGATTAAACATGACTTTATGAGAGGCAAAACGCCTCAGAAGACTAAAGAGAAGCTTGATAAACATTATGGTGACTCTGCACCTTCGATTAGAACAGTTTATAAGTGGTCGGACTGGCCATATAGGCACAAGTGACGCTGAACGTTCTGGACGGCCTGTAGAGATCTCCTCATCGACTATCTGGAAAAGCGTAAAACTATTACAGGTAAATATTATTTATCGTTACTGGACCGTTTGAAAACCGAGCTGCAAGAAAAACGCCTGCGATTGGCCCACAAGAAAGTCCTTTTCCATCATGACAACGCACCAGTACACACGTCAGCAGTTGTGGTCGCAAAATTAATGGAAATAGGATTTCAACTCGTTTAACATCCCCCCTATTCTCCAGACTTGGCTCCGTCGGACTACTACGTATGTGTTCCCCAATTTGAAGAAATAGCTGGCGGGATAAAGATTTTATTCAAACGAGGATGTGATTGCAGACACTAATGGATATTTTGCAGACATGGACAAATCCTATTATTTGAAAGGTATCAACAAACTAGAACATCATTGGACGAAGTGTATAAGCCTAAAAGGAGACTTGAAAAATTTAAAAAAACACGTTATTAGTTTTTCTTTTTGCGCGGACTTTTCAAATGCCCCTCGTATGAGATTATTACTTAGCTCATTTTGGCATAGAAAACAAATAGAAAATTGACCACGGGCGATTTTTTTTATATAATTTTACACCAAATCAGGCGATGACATCAAGCTTTTACAGCTTGGATAGGACATACTTCCATAGCCACCGTATCTGGCACCTTCTGATTATTATTATAATTATATTAAAACTTTTAGACCGTAAACTATTTGCTTCGTACGCACCTATATCAGCTTTTTGTCAAAAAATATGTGTGAGTAGAGGAGTGATGCTAGTAGAATGGACGAAGCGCCCTATAATATTAAAAAATCTCAAAAATAATAGGTGATCCTGGTTAACAAGTTAATGATCACCATCGTTGGGTTTTGAAAGTTTAACCTTTCCTAAAATAATCATTTTGGTGAATTTCCGTAAATGAAATGCGATAACAATTTCAAATATTTATTTTGCTCTTCGCGACAATTGTTTCGACACACTGTGTCTTCTTCAGGCGACAATGACAAATATATTCCAATTATTCCATGGGATAAAATTGTATTCATGGAGGAACTCTTACCATAGCATTGATCGTCTAGAGTGAAAGGTTATAATGGAAGAAAATGATGGTGGCGACCGTTAATATTTGGTTGTTTATTTTAAAAAGTAAAATAAAAGTACTTTCGACCATTAAATGGAGTACTCCTCTAAAATTTTGTTAGTAACTTTTACGTTTTGTGTTGCTAATGGTACTAAGAAAGAAAGGCAAATATCACTATATAAATGTTTTTGTTTTATCATATCTAATCAGTATTTTATTTTATAATTTCGAAAAGATCGTTGGTCTTGATAATGAAAATAAACAATTTACCTAAGCAGAAAACTAGATACTGCATAGAGTGACATTTTTGTTACTTCATATTTCCGTTAAACACATAAACTATCTAAAAATAGTAACATAATAACGTATGTTGAACAAGTTTGCATGTCTCACACTGTTTGATATGCATCGGTATTTATATTACACTAGCTATCGTTAGTTCTTAGAACTTATATTGCACTGTCACAAAAAAATGATGGGCTAGCTGATCATCATCACGATCAGTTTATAAGGTTAGTAAAAGGAAGTTCATTAATACAACACGTGTTCTGTGTCAAATACTTTAGAACCGATTTAGATATAATCAAGCAATCGATTAATTACTATTTATAAATCTACTTGTGTTAACATACCTATATCATTTTAGAAGAATTTGGCACAAGTTCAGTCGCACACACCTCGTTCACGTGTAAAATTATACAGAAAGTAAAAACCGCCCCCGTCTGGCCACGACAATTAGCCTAGTTTTCGTTCTTGCGGCTTGAAGTTTTTTTTTTCTTTCTCACGTGAGTAGTAATGTAATATTTTCGCTGTTGGTGGTGATAAGAAGTACTTTTCGCGTCTTTCGATGATTATCAACTGGCACGATTGTGTGGATATATCTGCGGAGTGGGCGCGCGGCACGCGATTTTGTTATGAATTGACATTATTTAAAAGCGACGTCGATTTCGACCCCTTTGCAATCGCCTGACAGGACGGGGAATGGCCAGATGCGCGGTGCTCCCGCCGCCCGGTGGTGGTGATTGGACGCCGGCAGGTGTATTACGCGGTTTTATCGTGTCGTCGCCTTAATGAAAAAGAATTGGGAGTAGCCCCTTTTATCGCCGTGCCGCGCTGATATCACCTGGACTCCGGATTATTATTAGACGTCCTGATACGGTTAATCATCAAATTGCAAGGTTTTCCGGGGGCGCGCAGAAGTCGGGTCGGACCCCCCGAATTGGATCATCCATTACTTATACAAATAAACACGCCCGCGACCGCTGATGTAAGACGAGAGAATTATTAGGGTAGCTTAGGGCTACCCGTCTTAATTACGTGATGGGGACTATAAACACATTCGACGGTTAATTGATTATAAGGCACTTAAATTACCAAGAAATAAACGAGGAACGTTTATGTAGAAGCAATTAAGTACTACAATCTGCAACAGACTTCAAGAAGTAGTACTGATTAACATAACAAATAGTTTTTAGATGGCGATTCCATACCTTATGCTTGACATTTTATTTTCCAGCAAGATGTATACGAACAAATTCTGAGAAAAGGGAGGCAGATGCATAAGGTATGCAAACATCCGCTGATATCAACGATTTTGAAGTATGAAAATTAAATAGAATAATTTAAGGGTACGGAAATAAAATACTAGGCATCAAAATACGGATAACGAAAAGGATGAAGCAAACAATGCGCCGGTTGTTTGTTCAAAAATTCATCCCTAAAAAATGGTATAGACATCCCAAACGAGGATCTTAAATATCAAAAATTGCCTTCACTGCAACGGTACAAATAACAATTACCAATTAATTGAAGCTATACGTAGTTTTAATAGCGAAAATATAATAGGAAATCAACCTCACAAAATTGAAGTTTTTATGCCGGTAAAAAAACTGAAGCAAGTAATTTTTGATCATATCATTTCAAGTAAAGGTTTTAGCGTCTGAAAAATTTAATAGAAATCGGAACAAATAATAATCTGAAGGTGCCAGATCTGTATAATATTGTGGGTGTGGATGTAAATTCTATTCAAGCTGTAAAAGCTTTTGGCGAATAGACAAAATTGTGTGCATTTTCTTAATGGAACACTACACCTTTTCAATTTTTATCTAAATGGTTAATTAGGCCCTTTTTTATTTGATCCTTCCAATTAATAACAGCGCCTTTCCTAATTTACCGTTGAGTTGTTTGGTAGCTCAAAAAATTACTTGAGGAACCCATATATCAAATAGATATGTTTCAAATTATTATAAACGGTCGATTTCGATCAATGCATTCTCTTAGAGATCTCACAAGTTGTTATTCGCCAATTTGTTTAAGTTAATGCCTAAATTTGGTCGCCGTCAACTTTAACTGGCCTTTCAGAAAATGATGCATCTTCAACATGAAAATTCTGGGTGAAAATTTTCCAAACCATTTTTAACACTGATGTTCTGTAATACAACGAATAATGTTTTCAAATAGCATTTTTATATGATGTATATACAGTGCGCGCCTAAAGTATGGAGTAGTATTTCAGTAAATGCGAAACAAAATCTTTTTGGATAAAATCCTCGAAAAGGTTGAGTTCGTTTTATAAAAACTCACATTTTTGAGGAAAACTCTATTTTCGTATGTCATTTGTTTGTGAGTAAGACGTCAACTTTTTTCAAATGGCAACTCCCCACTGTTTTAACTCATTTTGAGAGACATAAAAAATTTTCCACTTAAAAAATTTTTGAGCACCTAAATGACAATTGAATGTTAAGAAATAGTAAATATAGTTTTCACAAAAAAATAAACAAAAATATCTTTAGTAATAACAAAAAATAATTAAATTAAGTGTTCGAAATGCCGTCCATCAACTTATTGACAATATGCAAGTCTGTGTAAAAGTTCTTCTTGCACATTATGAATGACTTCCGGGGTAATGGATGGCATTTTCATCTCTAATGCGATCTGTTCGGCTAAACTGTGTGGTGTTCTGCAGTAAATTGATTCTAAATAACCCCATAAAAAATAATCAAGCGGTGTAAGATCTGTGGATCTTGCGGGCCATTTTATCGATCCCTGTCTGCCAATCTACCTCTGATGAAAGATATCGCTTCAAAAATCACGAACTGCGCGCATATGGTGTGGAGGTGCTCCATCTTGCTGAAACCAAAGTGTGTTATCTGGAATGTCAGGATCATTGTCGTTTGAGAAAATTACTACAAGGGCTAGGACACTTTGCAATAACTCCAAATATCTTTTACTTGTGAAAGTTTTTTCGAAGAAAAAAAGCCCTATTATTCTGTTTGTGACTATTCCGGCACACACATTTAATTTTTGTGGATGTTGAGTCTGAGCTTTGATTCGTCTGATTTCAATACCTGCAATTTCGATGGTTAGACAAAAAACTTCATCAGAAAAAAGTATTTGGTGGTATAAATTTGGATTTCTTTGACAAAGATTTATCGTCGTTTCACAGAATTGCAGTCGCCTTCGCCTTCGTTGAGTTTTTGCACAAGCTGAATTTTGTAGGGAAGATATTTTTCTATCCTCAAGATACGTAGCACTGTCGTCTTACTAACTTCGTTTTCTCAGGCAACTCGTCTAGAGGTACTACGGGGTTTCTCTTCCACACTTAACAAAATGTCAATTGTTTTATTCTCGGTAATTCGTGGATGTCCAGATTTTGGTATATCTTTAACACCACCAGTTTCTTTGAATTTGGACTCAATCTTACTAATTGTGGATCAGGTGATTTGGATATTTTGCATTCAATAAATTTCAATTCTTTGTGTCACAGTTAAATGTGCCATATTAAAATTGCAATTTAATAACACTAATTCGTTAACTTCTCGCACAATTTAATGACTAATGTTCTGATTCACTGACAATAAAAAATTGATATCTCGAAAAACATAATCTGATAATAACTTCTCTGCTTAGCAACGTACTTTTTTGCTTTACTTTAATTGTCTTAAGTTTTTTCTTTACACGTACAAAATACGGGAAAGTATTGTTTTCGTGATTTTTTTCAAACTCAAAATTTCTACAGATCTATAGTATACGTTTTGAGGTCCCCTAAGACGATTCCGACCATTTTTGAAATGTGTCTATATGTGTCTGTCCATGGCCGATGTATCTCAAAAAGCAATACAGCTTTGGAACTGAAACTTGAAAATTAAGGTTTTATCATTAATGAGAAGAACTGAAGAGCTTTTGGTAAGAATTCGTTCACCGGAAGTAGGTGTTTTCTTGAACCTGAATTAAAAAATGGGAGGTTACCATCTGAAAAAAAAATGATGACGTCATTATTCACAAACAAATGACATATGAAAATAGATTTTTCCTCAGAAATGTGAGTTTTTATAAAACAAAATCGACCTGTTCGAATATTTTATCCAAAAAGTTTTTGTTTCATAATTAAGTAAACAAACCACCGACAATAATGAAAATGTCACCGGAAACAGACAATTAACATTTTCGTTGAAAATTTCCTAATTGACGGTATTTTGTCCACTCAATACATTTAAAACTACACTGTAGCTCAAAAGTAATGCAACACCCAGAAAGAAAAATGTTTTTGTATTAAATTTATGTTCAGCTTTCGTGTCAGAACAAACGATTACAATTTGGTGCAGGTTGAACAAAAAATACTGAAAAAAAATTCAATAATGCATTGGCCCGACGTTTTTGTTGTAGCACTCTTTAACTCGGCGAGGCATAGACCGAATCAAGTGGTTGATGCCTTCTTGTGGCAAATGGTTCTAGGCCTGTTGAACACAGATGCGCAATTGGTCCAAAGTGGCAATCGCTGAAGTTTTCCAACTCTATACCATACATGTTCTATTGGCCGATCTAAAAGTTCTACGCCAGAATTTTGTATAAAGTCCATGGTTTAGCGTTGTCTTGCTGAAAAATGGCGTTTTGGATAGTCTCAATGTATGGTATTGCAACAGGTTGTAGATCTTCAGCGATGGGGTGTTAGACTACATCTAATGACCACCAAGGGGCCTACTTCCAAGACATATAACGCGACATACCATGATGCCAGGGGTATTGGTTGTGTGCCGTTCTAAAGCTAACTCTACATTTTGCCTTACACCGCGAAATCGATGGACACGTCTATGTCCATCATGGGCCCCTAAGCAGAATCTGGACTCACTAAAGCAAATTAATTTCCACTCTTCATCCCAGTTGAATTTGGCTTAACATCATTCCAAGGGACGAGCTTTGTGCAGCGGAGTCATCGGTAGCACCCAAAACGGAATTCTTTGATAAACTATTTGCCTAGAAACAACACATCCTGTTGCTGCAACAAAGGCATCTCGAACTTGATACAAAGTGTCGTGACGATTACGTATCGCAAGCAGTCTTAGGTGCCTTTCTTGACCACCATGTATAGGGTTTTTAGAAAGTAGGGAGGAATATTAAAGTTCTATAGAAGATACAAAAGATACAATGCGTTCATTGATGTTCACGATAATGCGTTCACAAACATCTGATAGGATGCCGTTAATAACCCTTTTAATTACATTCTTCAATTGGTGTATTGTTTTTGGTTTGTTCACGTACACGTCTGATTTCACAAATCCCCACAAAAATAAAATCAAGGCCTAAGATCGCATGATCTAGCGGGCCATTAATGCATGCCATGCAGAGAGATATTTTTTTGGGTAGACTTTTCAGTCAGCAGAGTAATCTAATTGATACTTGTTGCGCTACCCTCTTGATGGAACCAGATATGCAAATTTGGTGAAGTAAGACACTTGTTATGTTCCATAGATTTATTATCAGTTATGATAATGATTGGTAACAATCGAAACACGTGTCAGTTAACTGATAATAAATCTATGGAACAAGTGTCTTACTTCACCAAATTAGCAGAGTAATTGTTTCATGGGATGTGTGGAACGTCGCACCAACTTGTTGAAACCAAAAATCGTCATTTTCATCCACAACTGTTAAAAACCAATTAGAAAGCATGTTTCTGTAACTGTCGCCATTGTGAAAATAAACATCAAACTACAATCCTCGCTACATAAAAGCTATCAGGCTACTAATGGGAAGGATCGCAAATGATAAACATGAAACAAGCACGACTGCCAAAGATCATATGACAAAATGGCGTCAAATTCAAATTCGTCCTTACTTCCTGGACACCCTATATAATCCTATGCCTGATAGTCATTTTCTTCAGACCATCTTCTCCATGCTCGCGTTACAGTTGAGGTTGTAATTTCGAGTCTTCGAGCTATTTCCCTCAAACTGAAGCCCGCAACTTTCATACCAACAATGGGACCTTTTTGAAAATCACTTAATTGATGAAATCGACGGGCTGCACGAATTCTAGGCATTTTAACAAGGTTTTCCAATATACTGAAGAGCTCAGAAAGGATCAGAGTAGAACAGGTGTCTTTATTTTTCGTATAAGTATAAAAATCGTGCACAAAAAATTGAGATAAAGCAGTAAAAACGTTATCCCTTTGATCTTTCTAAGGTGAATGAAACGTGCGTATTTTTTTCTGGATTAAACCGCATCTAAGGGGTGTTGCATTACTTTTGAGCACTAGGATATACATGTAATATATAACGGGTGTCAACAATTATTGCAGTCCCGGGTGGCGTTGGAATAAAAAACGTAGGTCGATTCTTACATGTTGCAAATAAATGAACTGACATTTTTAATGCACATTTAGGTTATGTTTGACAATTAACATGTCAGTTCATTTATTTGGCACATGAAAGAATTGACCTACGTTTTTGATTCCAACGCCACCTGGGACTGCAATAATTGTTGGACACCCGTTACATGGTGCGGCAGGGGAACTTGCTGATTTAAATTTGGCGCCAATGAGCAAGACGTGGTCAGCAGGAGTTAGGGAGGGTCTCATTCGAAAGAGGGGATCTTGAAGTTTTGTTAGCGCTCAAGAGCCTCGAGGTCAACGGATTTCCAGAACCACAGACAACGTCGAGAGGATAAGGCTGTCGTTTTTGCGCTCTCTGGGGGATTTCTGATCGCAGTGTGAGACCAATTCTTCACAACGAACTCAAGTTTCCATACAAATTTGCTGTGGTGCAAGAGCTCAGTGAACGCGATTTTGTTTCTCCCCAAAGGGGATGCGAAGCGCTCCTCAACTTGATAAGGCCCATTTCCACCTTTCCGGATGCGTAAACAAACAAAATATGCACTATTGGAGTGGTGCCCATCCCCGTGAACTTCATGAGAAACCACTTCATTGCGAACGTCTTACTGTGTGGTGTACATTATCGAGAATTGCGATAATTGGGCCTTATTTTTTTGGAGGAAGAAGAACACACTGTTACTGTGAATGCAGTTCGCTACAGAGAAATGATTGAGGCAATTCTTCTCCCAAAACTTGAAGAAATGGATCTTGGGAACGTATGGTTCCAGTAGTACGGAGCCATGGCACACACTGCGAGAATTCCAATGGAACTTTTGAAGGAACACTTCCACGAGCGCCCTTGGGGGGTGACGTACTGTGACTGGATTTGCCTCCCTGTGACTTCTTTTTATGAGGATATCTCAAATTAATTATTTACAATGACAAACCACAGACCCTGTAACTCCTGAAGAACAACAATCGCCAAGCCAAGAAATAGTGAAGCGAAAAATTTGTGCGATGTTCATTTTTAAAACCACTTGAAACAAAAATTCATGATGTGTACAATACAATAAAAAAATTAAATCGATATGTGGAATACTTTTTCTTTTATTGACCTTCCAAATCAGTTAGTTCCCCTGCCGCACCTTGTATATAATACATTGACATTCACTACTTTCCTTCCAGCCATTTTCACAATGCTTTTACATTAATTCTACAATAATCCAATAAATTGTATATTAATCCTGAGATACATTGATAAATAATAATATATCAATCCGGTATACTCCCGCCCTACCATTATAGAAAGGGCATTGGTCCCTAGCGTTACCCTGACCTACCCCAATAAGCCGTATATTAACATAGGTTAGTTTTACGGCAGGTCAATATACAGCGTATTGAGGTAGGTCAAGAGTACGCTGGATTTAAATGAAATTTTTCAAGATAGATCAAAAACAATTAATGCAGAAACTGCGGAATTAATGTAAAAGCATTGTGAAAAAGGCTAGGAGGAAAGTAGTGAATGTGATATGGATGTACCTTAAAAAAATATTGTCCTTTTTGAGTGGAGAAACCAACGACAATTAGGAAAGTAATTTAGATTTAAATAAGCTTCAAATCAAACCAAACTTCGGATAAAATCTTTTTTTAAGAAAGTAAGAATGAATTATAATTGTACAAAAGTCTTAGTAGTATATTGTGTGCAAACATTTCCAATACGCAAAAAATTGTCAAAAAGAGTCAAATTAACAGTGATGTCTACAATAGTGCCCTTATGGCAAATATGTATTTTGAATGTGAATCTCTGTTACTTGAAGTAATGAGGTTTGTGGGAAAGAACACAGAAAGCTGTTAACTTCTTTGCGCGAATTTTTTTTTCTGATTACTTTATTTATTTGATAAATAAGTCTATATATAGTTATTCATCTGCCTGATGAAGCCACTGTGTGGTGAAACAATTGTAGCCGTATCTACAAAATAAAGCTAAACTCAAAACGATCGTGTTTTTCATTATAAGTTCTATATATAATACTAAGAGGACATTGTAAAATTTAAATAAATAAAGAAATCAATTCAAACGCCTTGACCTTTCAAGCCTTCAGCACTCCATGTGTGTACCGCGTACATTTATATCTGTTATGAAGTAAAAACTAACCTTTACAACGGGGCCTTTTTGCCAGGGTAATGCCAAATGATACCGCGCTATAATACGTTTGCTGTTCCATCTCCTGATACGGTTAGTTTATCTTTTTCATTTCCATTTACAGCCTTGCTCTTTCGTTTGATATTGAACCAACCAAAACTACTATTAGGAGCCTTCCAGCAGAGTTCTATGTCAAATCTCTCGAAATAATGATGTAAGGGATACTCGCAGAAGGCCTAGTCTGAAGAATACGAGGAATGTGCATTTTCTTCAATTTATCGGTCGCAAATCAAGTGAGCTGGAACAAAGTCTTAGTGAAATATTTTCTTCTATGCTAAATTTCGTCGTTTGAATTTGACATCGTAATCCAATCGATCCAGTAATGCACAGTAATAATCTTTATTGATAGTTTTACTATCTTATGCGCATCCAAAAAATTTTTAGCCAAAATTTCCGGCGTTTCAAATGGCTTTCAAGAGAAAATAACCATTCTATTGTCTGTTGATTTAATTCCAGTGTGCAGTGATAAATCCACGTTTCATCCATTTTTACAAAAAGACGCAAAAACTCCATCTGATTGAGGTTATTCAGGGCCAGATTTCGCAATGAAAGTTGAATTGGCAATTTTCAAAAAAACTTTTGGATGTGTAAATATTCATAAATAATATGACCAACGGTTTACTTTGGGATGCCTATGATGTGAACTAGCTCACTCAAATTCATTTACTGCCATTCAACACGATTTCACTAATTTTCTTGATGTTAAAATGAGGCAATTTTGGACTTCTTGAACGTTGTGCAACTTTTGTCCTCATACGGTTAGGACGAAACTCAGAGCAATCCTCAGTAAGGTAACATTTCAACAGTCATGCCGGGGTTTTTCTCATAAGGTAGAAATTTTGAATCAAAACATGGAGTTCATACTAAAAATAAATTCAAGGGTAAGAAACCTATAACTTGTATATGAGTCAACTAAATATCATGAAATTTTGTTATGTTCTAAGTTAAGTTTAGTATTCTAGATTTTCAGATTGTAGCGCTATCTAAAAGTCAGGTCAAAAAGTTTTTAGCCTGTGTAGTATAGAGCTATCTGAAAATATCAGAAAATTGTATTCAACAAGTCCTTCCTAGAAAATTATATCCACAAGCAGATAATTTTTACAAACAATTTTTAATATTCCACCCAAATAACTTTTGGGCTTCACTGTACCAAGAATTAATAACGCCGTGTTTACTACTCCGCATAACATTCGTCTGTCTAATAAGAATCTAATAATAATCCGTGGCCCATTTTTACCAATTGAATTTTAATTGGAAACATCTTAGCCACCGCACATGTATCACATTGTTGCAAATTACGACAAACTCGGGCGGTAATATCGCGTAAAAACCGCCCACGTGACATTTCTCGTGTGTGTGTAACATAATCACCCAGGCGATTAAATCTGCACAATTAATCAACTGTTGCGACGTGCTACATAATTTAAGCGTCCACTCCAGAGCGGCGCGACAGCAAATTGAAAACTAAATATTTAGAATGTGAAACGCGTCGACGATTCGAACAGGGCGCGAATCAATGTTTCAGGCGAGATCATACGGAATGAGTGAAATAATCAGAAGGCGATACTCGTAATGCGTGGGCGGTTCTTACATGGAAATACACGTTATATACTAAGGACGAGTTGAGTAATGCGAATGAATACACGACGATGGCAATTTCTAAATTGAATTGTGCTATTGTTTGATTTCGCGGAATTTAAATGTAAACAAATACCTGGTATTTTTTTGGTAATGGTTTTGTATTGTATACAAAATGCAGCATTTTTATTTTAGTAAATTCTAATTGTAAAAAAAAATAAATTAGAATTTAGAGTTCAGCAAGATGCGGTGAGAATATATTCAACAAATTTCATTAATTTACTGAAGAGAATGTAATGTAATTGCTTGAATTTGAATAATATAACAAATTGAAAAACTGTCGAACTTAAAAATCCATAATCTAAGTTTAAGATCTTACATTTGAACATTTTCGCAATACATATTTTTATTGTACCTAAAGAATCCACAGTGTGGCAAAATAATTATTGCGAAAAGCTTACTCTTTAGATGTTTCGTTTTTGTTATAAAACAATTTTGCAATAATATTTTAATGTATATAAGGAATGTGCTTCTTAGGTGTTAAATGAAAATACTCTTCTTTAGGACACAAGGCTGTAACAAAACATTTATTAAATACTAAAGTAAAACACTTTCTATGTTTTAACCATTAAATTTTTTGTGGCAACCATTCTTATGATTATACAGGGTGACTGACGAAAAACCTTTGGTGCTGTATCTCGCTTATTTTTGGTCCGATTTGAATAAATAAAACATCAAATTAAATGATTTTTAAAAGACTTTAATATGAACTGTACTGATATTTTTTCTTGCATCCAGTTTTTGACAAAAGACGATCAACTTTTTTTTTTCAAATTGCACTGTATATATATTTTGTACTGATCCGCAAGGAGATTTTTTTCTGAATCTAAATTTGTAAACGATTTTATCCATTCATCAAACCAAAGTCGAGAAATTGAGGATTAAAAAAAAAATTAAAAATCAAATACGCATAGTAAACAATATACAGAGCCTATTCCAAATGTCAAAAGTGACAGTGTCAGTCATTGGTACAATACTGCAATGCTTTTTAATAATTTCATAATAAAAATGTTGCAAGATTTCAAAAACTGAAAAACGATTTCTGTAGAAGCACAAAATTCTAGTACAGTGTTTGAAATATTGCAACATTTTAATTATGAAATAATTAAGAATCGTTGCAGTATTGTATCAATGGCTGTCACTGTCACTTTTGACATTTAAAATAGGGTCTGTATATTGTTTACAATGGATACTTGACTTTTTATTTATTTTTTTAATACTCAATTTCTCGACTTAAGTTTGATGTATGGATAAATTTGTCTACAATTTTATATTCAGAAAAAAAATCTCCTTGCGAATCAATAAAAATATATATACAGTGCAATTTAAAAAAAAAATGTTGATCGTATTTTGTCAAAAACTGGGTGCGAGAAAAAATAACAGTTCAGATCCTATTGAAGTCTTTTAAACATGGTTTAATTTGATGTTTTATTTATTAAAATCCGATAGAAAATAAGCGAGATACAGCACCAAAGGTTTTTCGTCAGTCACCCTGTATATTATTTTTTATTGTTTGAAATACACTGTATTACTTTTTTGCAATACAATATACCCATAAAACTTTATGTGCATACCATTGTATTTTTATTACTTATTTTATTGATGTATTTAAATACATTATTTTATTATTGGTACTTCAAAAGGTTTTTTTTGTAGTCTTAATAAGGCTCATTTGTTGTAGATTTTACGAAATGTTTTAGTGTTTTTTCTAATTATGTTTTTTTTTGTTTTATAAAACTAAAATTTTCATCGCAACGTAGTGATGCATAATATTGCGAAATCCGCAATCGGATTATCAACCTCGAAACCGGCGCACTCAAAATGCCAAGGAAATGCTCCCATTACATTTAAGTTTTAAAGAAATAGATTTTGCGGATTGGCAATATAATTTATGCGCGAGAGAGACCACTGCTCTAAGAAAACCGATTGTAACACTGACCTCGAATGTATTTCGGCGGTTTTGTTTTGATGATGTCAACAGATTCCGGCTCCAGTTTTAAAAGTGTTTTACGATATTTAAAAAAAAAAGCACTCGTACTATTAAAGAATCCTCTTCCTCGTGCGTGGTTAATGGCCTTGGATACTAAACGAGTGACAGAAAATATAATTAAATGGCTCGATTCTTCAGCTGCTAGATCAAAACTTGGTCGATTCTTGAAATACTCAAAAGACTTTCCACTGTGTCTCTATATTCACACTTCTTTATCTCTATTTTCTCAGTCATTTGTATCTATTTTTTTTGCTTCTATAATTCTTCACTTCCTTTGATCTTCTTACTCTGTATATTCTCTTCCTATCTCTCTTACTCATGTGACTGCATATCAAAATTATAATAATAACAATAAACAAATCAAAAAAAGTGCCAAATTCTACTACCAATTTTCCACTCTTCCTACTATTTATCTATTAATTATTATTGAATATACAGTCATTAGAGTATTGAAGGAAATGGGAAGAACATAATAGGATTTCTGTGGAAAAAATTGATTTTGTTTAATTCTTGAAACTTTTTTTAATTAAAAAAAAACTGATTTTGATTTGTGCAGAGTTCCCATTTATTTCACAATTAAACATTTTTAGAATGGTAAAAAAATCATGTCCTACTTATAAAAATATAACCCCTAGATTTCCTATGTTGAAATGTGCAACTTGTAGGCATTGCTTTCACGTGTCTTGTACAGATCTCGATATATTTAAATTGAGTTACTACATGGACGAATGCACAAATCAAAACGGTGGTTTATGGGTGTGTTCAGTTTGTTTACAGTCAGATGGAATTGACACAGATTGCACTAAGGTTAATTGTATCGAGTCAACACTTTCAACAATTCGTTGAATGTTAATTAGATTAATATATTAAATTTTAATAGTGAATTAATAACTGAAAAATCATAACCTTAGAATACAAAAAATTAAAAACGATAGAAACTGCGTTTATTGGTAAAATTGAGGAAGAGCGAGTGCGTTCACGTTATATAATTTTTAACGGTCCAGAAGTTAATAATATTCAGAATTTAATTTGCAGAGGCCAAGGCCAAGAAGGCCGATGCAGTAAAAAAGAGAAATATTCGGCCGAAAAGGCTTTTTCGAGAAGAAGGTAGCAAAAGCGAAGGCGGAAATAAAGAAATAAAAAAAACTAATTACGTGTAATTATGCCCTACTTTCTGCAATGTTGTAAAAAATAATAGTAAAATTTTCAACAAACCGAAGCTCATTTTCATTAGTGAACAATTGCTAACGAGACGCGTCATTAAAATAACGAAAAAAAAAAATCATTTCGAGCATATAATGCTGGTATGAACAATAACTAACGAGTTCCGTTATTTTATGAATAAAAAAAAACCTTAAAAATGGTAAATTTATAATATTAAAGCTATAAATTACCTACTACTACTAATCAAATTTACTAACCTGTGTAAAGTAACCTCCCGTGTGATCAAAAAAAATATGACAAAAACCATTAAATAAGTGAATACCTTTTTAATAAACATAATGATTGGGTGAATACCTTTTTTGTCGAATAAAATCTTCAGTGATTTTCGGTAAATCAATTCAATAAGTTCACAATATTCGCAACAATATTAACAGTAAATTGCAGAACAATCAAACAAACTTAGCTCTATTTTGTTATTCCATGGCACCCCATATATTAGTAACAATTTTTATTTTAATTAAAATTTACGTCGCTAGATGGATTGATGTGAAAATATTTCTGTGTAATTTCGCGTCTTAATAAATATTTTATAAAAAATGATGACGCAGTTTTTAAGATTAGGTTATTGCTGACAACAAAATCAACTTATTTTATGTAAGTTTTTTAGGGGTTTTACGGTTAAAGGAATATCGTAATTGGTAATAAAATCAAATTAATACGGGAATACCTCGGCCCACCGCAACTATCTAATTATAAGATATTTAACAGGAAACTTCACCAATAAAGTCACGTACTGATATGGATTATAAACCATACTTTCCGTTTTGTAAGTACGCATTTTTCGAGAGTGCGCGTTCCCATGTAATAAATATATAAATATTTAAGTAATAAAACGTGCTATTGTTTAAATCAAGAAGCTCAAAACGAAATTCACATGACAAACGGAAAATTTCATATTTTTAATGTTATTTTTTAAAAATTTCATTACAACAAATTATAGTTTATATTATTTTAGATTGAAAAATTAATTAGTAGTGTTACTAACCCTTTAGATAAGTTTTTTTCTGTAAATTTATATAATTTTAATAATTAAAATCAGTAAAGCTTTGGAACCCTTTAGAATACGGAAACGCCGAGTTTCGATTGTTATATGCCGCGCGAAATGTCATGACATTAAAAGGCCCAAATGGGACACTTGTATTCGGGCCAAATTCGCGGGGTGGTGTCCTAAATATCCGCCAATTTTTTAACGCAAATGTCAGGGGGTCGTGCAGCAGGAATTATTCGTTGTACGCGCCTGCAATTGGGGGGCAAATCGCCGTGCACGTTGGTGAAAAAAAATTAAATTCTAGTTGGGGAATCAATAGCTCGGGGAGCCTTGAAGCGGGGAAACGAAGGCTCTGGCGCAGATAAACAAAACAAGTCACTTTCTAACCTACATCACCGCAGTTTCGGAGTTGACCCAGTGATTTTGCGGTTGTACTCACGTTGTTCCTGCTAGTGACGGTCCACCATCGCGCGAACGAGCCGAACTTTTTCACTTGAACTTCACACTAATGTCAACACTATCAAATATCCATATTGTTTGGATTTAACGCATTTCTCGTTTCTATGTTATGAACGGGCAAACACATTCGTACGAGCTGCCAACTGCAACGCACTGTTAATAACCGCGCGAACCGCGAACGTCACCTGCTACAGGTAACTTCATCCTGCGCGGTTGCCACTTGTCGCGGGTTTACTGCTGAACGGGGATCTTTAGTTATAATAATATTTCCTAACACAATTCGATGAAAATTTAATAGTATCATTATAATCAGCATTATTATATCAATATTAAATTGTACAATTGCAGACAATGAAATTTTACTTAATAATTTTTTTACTTATCATAGCTGCCTTAAATATTATGTCAAACTATTTCACAAAAAACTTTATATGTATTTAAAAAAATATCAAGTTTATAAATGTTTAATTTTTTAAAATAAATATAAAATTATTTGTGTATTAACCAAAATTACGTCTTAAAATTATTTATCTCAGTTTATCTTTTCCCACAATACTCCATACATTAATGATAATCGTATTTGAGGAATAATAGACTCAAAATTACACAGAAAACAATGGCAACACTTTCCTTCACAAAATATTTTTTACAATTGTTTTCTGAGTAAATAACAAATCTATCTTCACGTAACTCTCAAAACCACGTTTCTAAGGCTTAAAATTCATAAGCATTAGCAATCACAATGTTTTCTGGAACTGTTAAATCGTAGCTTAAAGATTACAGATTAAGAACAATCAAAAGGGAAATTAATTTGTTTGTATTCGTTAATACTGTTTTAGATTTTCTGTAAATGTCCTCATTTTTTTTGGAATATCAATAACAATTCAGTTATTAATTGATAGAAAAATTAATATTTAAAAAAATAATTGTATGACTAAAAAAGTCAATATTTAAGAAATTTGATTAACTATAGTAAGAATTCATAAGATTTGGTAGTAGGTGTAAGCCAGGTGATCTAACACACCCGATAATAAGTAATTATTCTAAATTAATATCATTATATTTAAAAAAGAAACCTAATTCTCTACATTACAATTTACTCCCTCTACTCGGATTCACTCCCGCTCGATTCAAAATCGCCAACATCAATTCCAAACTTGTACTCTTGATCGCATCCCAGGTAGGCGTCACTCATGAAGTACAGAGTGTAGTTGTGATGGCCTGGACTGGGCGCCACAAAATCTAACTTCACGCGGGCTTTCTGTTGCAGTGTTAACCTCTTAATTGACAGCAGAGAATTTGATTTCGGATCACCGATAACAACCCACCATCCTTCTTCTCTTTTCTAAAACAGAAATAAAAAACATAACATGATCACAAAGATTACAACTGTTAATTCATGACATAAACACTTACTTTTGAAGGTCATTATTAAGTTTTCAAAAATCAAAACAGTATTTATGTAGTACATTAAATTAAAACCATAGTAGTTGTTTTACAAATATTTTACCATTACATTGGCAAATAATTACTAATGTTTATTTTATAAGAGCTGTATTATTTCTTTTTACATCAAATTCTTTACCTGAGGAAAGAATGGTGCTATAACTGGACCAGTAACTTCATCCTCCCTTTCCAACTGAACAGCCACATGTACCGAAGAACCTGAATGAATCTTCTCCTTATCCAAAACTTCGTAACTCATTTCAATATTTGGATAACGATTGCAGAACTTTGCAACATCAGCCATCTGAGCATCACTCAACTGCAATAGTTTCGATCGATCATCATCTTCCAACTCCATTATATCAAATACAGTTTCCACGTTCTAAAATCACAACATTAAATTAATCATTTTACAAACCTACATTTTAATCTTTTAAAATTTTTACCTTATCAGTACACCTTTTGATTATATCAGTATTAAAATGTGGCAATTGTTTCAAGTACGAATCTTTACTCCACATAGCTTGGGTGACCATTTGCGCCAATTCCATAGCGGCTACAGCCGGTGATAGCCAACCATTAGAACTCAAGACATCAACACAGGCCTGAATTAGACGAATGGCTTTAGCTAAAACCACTTCTGTATCTCCTTGCAGTTCTGCACCTAATTGTAACCTGGATAAGTGGGCTTGTAACAAAAGATTGGTTTTTATGTGCGGATCATTGAATTTTGGTGGTCCACCAGAGGCGTTGGTTAGTTTGTTCGGTAGTCTTTGTGATAGTGTCCTTAACAGGTTGTCTTCATGGTGCCTTACAGGAACGTCTTCATATTCAGCAGCTGATGAGATAATTTCTAATAGACCGCGGATTTTAGTTTTGCTGTTCAAGGATAAACTGAATAATTCTGAAATAAACATTCAATAACTTTTTTATTTATTTAATCATATTCAACCACCTCGATCAAATATTTAAAGCAACATAAATATTTTACTTAAACCTAATAGATGTCTTACTTACCAATTGTGGTATAATTAATGTAATAATAAGCAGCAATCATTCCTAAATTAAGAGGTAAACAATCTGTCTCATCTTCAATGCTGATACATTTAGATTGTTCTAAATCGGTCAAGGTGTTTTCAACCAATTCTGATAAATGATCAGATAAATGCCTGTGTGTAACACCCTGTAGATTGTAGTAATTAGGATTTTGTGTCAACCTTCTGTAGAGGAATGTCCAGGTTAAATAATCGACAGCATCTTGTTTGTTCTCAATTGTTTTTGTCACAATTTCTGCATTAAAATGGTCGTGCAGTCTGTGATCAAGATGGCTCTGAAATTAAATTTTCAATGTAATTATAAATAATTTATTTATAAGTTATATAACTTACCTCAACTGGTAATGAATCATTCAAAAACTTCTTGAAGAAATCCTTTTTCGAGCTCTGGCACATCAGCACACACTTGGCATCATCATCATCCAATGGTCTATTCGCTCTACCCACCATTTGTAGCACATCAGTTATGGGATAATCCTCATATGAATGGGTCTTTCCATTGTAATACTGTGTATCCATGATGATCACCAAATGTGCAAATATATTTACACCCCAGCAAAGATCGCGCGTAACAACAGCAACCTGCACGGCTCCAGAATCGAACAATTGCTCCACCAATCTGTGATCACTGGCAGTTAATCCTTCATGTATATATGCTACACCTTGTGATAATGTTTCTTTTAGGGTCTAAAATAAAATCGAATAAATAAACTTAATTTATCTACAAAATAGTACAAATAAATACCTTATCTGACATCCTATCTAAAAATGGTTTGATATCCTCCTCCTCAGCATGGAAAAATCTGTTGGGTTGATTTTCAGCAGCTGCATACGTAAGCAGATCAATAGCAGTAAGCCTCGCTTGTTTCCTAGTCGGCACAAATATAATCACAGGTCGATGAGTGCTGTGCCTGATAATAGCATTATACACTGGTTTTGACATTGCAATCAATCTCGATGCATTATGGGTAATATTAATGCCCTGCACATGTAATTCTAAAGGTATAGGACGAACACTCGGGTGGAAGTTGAAGGTACAATTTGCATTACAACCCAACCACTGAGCAATATCCTTATAATCAGTTAAAGATGCGGATAAAGCAATAATTCTTATAGGTTTCTCAATTTGCGATGAAATATATCGCATTCTGGAACAAACTACTTCTATAACTGGCCCGTCTTCACCTCCAATTAAATGTAACTCATCCACAATAAAAAGGTTTACATTCTGTACATTCTTACGCTGCTTCCATCTTCTTGAAAGTACATCCCATTTTTCGGCTGTAGTTATAATCACCTGACCTTTAGCCAGCAATTTCAAATCTGTGCCAGTTTCCCCAGTTAATAATACCACCTTTTTACCCAATAACTGCCCAAACTTATTATGCCAATCTGCAAAAATTAATTCGGCTAAAGCTTCCTTAGGAACCAGGTAAACACACCGGCCTTCAGAATTATTCTGGAATAATCTTAGAATGGCGAACTCGGCGATGGTCGTTTTTCCAGAACCAGTGGGTGCACCTATGAAGACGTTATCATCACTGTTGTAAACGGCGTTAAATACTTGCGTTTGTATAGGGTTGAATTGTGGGAATTTATCAGCATATAAAGACTCGTATTTTGAGTTTCTTAAAGCAGTAACAGGTAGGGGTTGCAAGTCAAGTAATTCTGTCGGTGGGAAATTTTTTTCAGGTAGAATTAAATGCCTGAATGACACGGGTAACTGGGTTTCAGCCCCAATCCATCGATCAGATACAACTCTGAGAAAATATTGAGGAGGTAAAGGTTCAAAAATTGGAACGAAAAATTTAACCAAGTGTTCATCCCCTGAGAATTTGGACTTCAACAAAAAGTACTCATTGTGTAGAATAACTTCAGAATCAACATCCTCCACCAAAACCCAGAAACCTTCAGAAGCTCCATGCAATTTCTCATCCCACTGAAAATCTGGTGTTATCGTTAGTTCAACCCTTAAAGTTGATCTGGTTATTGGTTGAATATGTGTAGACAACTCTAATTTAGGAAACTGATGCACGTATTTATGTATGGTCTTTCCTAATTTCGGCACTCTGATAAGTTCACCTATTTCATTAGGACCTAAATCATATAACCTTTCCCATGGGAAGTTCTTTTTCTCGATTTTTTTGACTATTTCTTCCGGCATTTTTCTAAACTGTCTCAAAGGGGACATCGATTGCCACATGCGTTTATCTATCATTTTACAGAGGGCAAGAGTTTTGTCGGTAAGTTGGGCCCAACCGCGGTGTAATACGATTTCAAAAATTGCCCTCATCAATCTAGAAGCTGATTGGGTTACATACACCATGTCTGACATTAAAGCAAATCCTTCCAGTTTTAATTGGGAGATGTAAGCTTGAAGTAATACATTAACCTGAAATAATCAATTTATTAATATGTTTATCTTTCATGATAAAAAATGTTTATTTATTTAGATATTTTTTATTGCGCAATTGGGTGTGTGTGAGGTAAAGAATTATGTAAGAGCTGCATGCCAAAAGAATACTAAAAGCTAAAGGCACATAGTGTAAATTTACAATTATAAAAACGATATGAATAAAGTTAGTTATATAATGCTTAAAGGAAAATTATAATTGAAATTAGAAATTAATAGAAGTTAAAAAAGAATGGTTATGACCATTACTAAACTAAAACATAGTAAGTGTGTAACTTTAATTTAAAGTTTAGAAGTTAAAATGATAAGCATTTTATTTAATCAATTTACCTTTGCACTGGGTTCTTCAATACTCTCTTTGATTGGAATAGGAACCCTTTCCATCAGCTTCTGCAACTCCAGTTTCTCTTCTTCACGCACAGCAATGTTCTTAAATTCCCCAGATAATGAGAACACCCTGAATAATTCAATCTCACTCAGCATAGGTTTTAATAGCTGATTGTAGGTCGCCATTGTTTCATGTGTACAATAATAGTGTGAGGCGATTCTGCCCACTTCAGTAACCTGAAACTGTCCAGTCTTCCTGTCATACTTGATCAAACCACTTCTATCCAAATGCAGGGCTGCCGTGTGTATGATGTCACCTCTTTGTTGCTCCAAAAATGGATCCATTTTCATATGGTCGTGTGATATGCCATAGAGAGTTGGCTGCCTCAACATTCTTATATACAGATATGTGTAGCCCAGCCAGGTAACAGCATCTTTAACATTTTGCACTGTACCGAGGACTATTTCCGCATTTAACATATCAGGAAGCTTTGATACGAGTTGTGATTCTATTGGTAGTTGCTGGTTTAGAAGGGAAAGGTAATATTGCAACTCACTGTGATTGGTGATTAGTATGCCTTCACCTTTTGTGTCGTATTGAGGTCGACCCGCACGACCTAACATCTGCAAAACATCTAGAGCGCCTAATTCTACCCACCTAAAACATAATAACAATTAAAGTAAAGAATTTCTACATTTTTAAAGTAATAATAATAAATTTAATTGCAAAGAATTATTATGATAATTAAAACACTTTAACTTTGTTTTACCACATAAAATATTTATTGCTGTGACTATAGTTTCGAACATTCACTGTTCATTATCAAACATAAAGTACTTAAAATTAATTAACAGGTGTTATTTATATGCCTTCGAAAAGAGGAGAGTACATCAGGTCAGTCTGGTCATTAAGAAGGGAAAAACCGGGATTAATTTTGGCTTTATGAATTTCTAGCGCTTCCAGTAAATCCATTTTACGGCCTTTATCCGTAAAGTGGATTACTGAAAGTACATCCTTGCCGAAAGTATGATTATTTTCTATTAAATGATTAGCAAAAGTTGAGTTGTTATGTTTTAATCGAAATGCTCGTTCGTGTTCTTTTAGACGTGTTTCAAAGAATTATTATTATCAGCGGCGCAGTCATTCGAAAATAACTTTTTTTAATATATTAAGCATTTATTGATGGTCTTAAGTAAAGTTTTAAGAAAAAACTTTAAAACCTTTGTTTTGCCACTGTTTATTTAAAGAAATTGCTTCGACGTAAATTTTAAATTAAAATAGTGAAAAGTATATTTCAATTTATTAATTTATATTTTTTGTTGTAAAATTTTTAATTATATTGATTTAAAAAAAACTTACCGTCCTTTTTCTGGATTATAAATCTGTGTTCCTTTAATAATTACAGTATGGGCAGGAAGATTCACACCCCAAGCCAAAGTAGCGGTGGATACAAGCACTTGAATATGTCTATCGGCAAACAAATCTTCAACCAGAGTACGGTCGACACGAGTCATTCCAGCATGATGGATAGCAAAACCGTACGGTAGCAAATCCTTCAATTCCTGATTTTTCACCTGCTCAGCTTCTGTCCTCAAAACCTCCATAGACGCAGATCCTTCTCTTAAGAACTGTCCGAGGGTATCTTTCTCTAAGCACATATCTCTAATAGCTCTAGCAGTTTTTCCAGTTTCCTTCCTAGAGTGTACGAAAATTAAGACTTGATTCCTCCCTGCATGTTCCATTGTTTTCTCATAAACAATTTCATTCATTACCTATAAAATACAATTAATTAAAATTTTTTAATAAATATTTAATGTTGAATGTTGATTGATGAGTTACGTGAAGATGATGCAATATAATTATTTAATGTTATTGATTTACCTGGTAACGTTTAAGAGCTTTCTTTTCAGTAACACCAATATACTGCTGTTCTAAAGCAACCGGTCTGAAACTATTATCAAAATGGAATAATCCAGTTTCAGGCTTTATCCTTAAGAATGTAGCAACATCTTGATAATTTGGTAATGTGGCAGAGAGACCAACTAACCGAACATCCTCTTGAGTAGCTTCAATCATCCTGATAGTTCTAGCAACTAAAGCTTCTAAAACTGGTCCACGCTCATCGTGAAGCAGATGAATTTCATCAATAATAATCAATCGAACTAAAGATGTAAAAGTCTTCTCACCACCTTTTCTAGTGATGATATCCCATTTCTCAGGAGTACAAACAATTATTTGAGTTGCAGCAATTTGCTCCCTTGTGAGTTGATGATCACCAGTTAATTCAGAAACTGTTAGGTTGTAGCTAGCAAGCCTCTTACCAAAATTACCGACCATTTCTTGTACTAGAGAACGCATCGGCGCTACATAGATGATTTTAAAATCATCAGCATTAATCGTGCCATCATCATTAATATGTTTACCGATTTCTCTCATCATTGTTAAAAGAGCAACGTTAGTTTTACCAGCACCAGTAGGTGCACACAACAACAAATTCTCATCGGACTCCAAAGCTGTTTTATACAGCCTACTCTGAATCCTGTTTAATGTTCTAAAACCATCAAAAACAGGCTGAACGTATTTTGGTAATTCATCGATAGCCTTCAGCTTTTCATTATCGGTGAATGGTTTCGGTTTTAAAGCAGGCACATGCACCTCCTCATAACCTTTCCTCTGCTTCCTGAACGAACCATCTGGAAGCTGACAGCGTTTGTTGGCCATGAAATGGGAACCCTGGGCAAAGACCAGATCTTCAAAATCGATAATTTGCCTGGATCCTGAGACCTGACCCCCTGAAGGATTGTCCGTGTCCATGCTTTGGTTTTTTCTGTTCGATGATCTGTTGCCAGAGTCGCCATTTTCATCATCATCTTCATCACCTTTACCAGTGTCCAAAACTTTTAGGATTTTTAATAGGGCTGGATCTTCAGTCATCTTGTCTCTGATTTTTTGGGACTCAGTTTCACTTTGGGATTTCGCCAACATTGTACAATATAAAACTAAAAACAAAAAAATATACACTCAATTGAGTTGAAGAAAGACTATACTTTGTTGAAGTCAACAAACTTGTAAGGTTCTTGATTTAAAACATTTATATTAAAATAAATAATACCAAAGTTAAAAATTATTGATGAGAACTAACTTAGAAATTATAAATGTTTATGAAAATTACTAAATAAACTCTTACTTAATTGTCGGTGTTTCTTTAGTTGTTTGATAAAGTCAAAACAGTCATAACCCAAAAGTAAAACCAGTTGATTTTCACATTCTCTGTCATCTGCTGCATCTCTAAGTACATTGAGCACTTCAGTTGCTTTAGCTTGTGAGACCATGGCATCATCATAAATTTTGGAAAGCCGTCTTTGGAGCCAATATGCATCAATGTCCAGCGGATGCAATGGTTTTTCTTTCTTCATTTCCTCAACACCTCCAAGCTTAAAAATGATATAAACTGATTAATAACTTATAAACATAATGGCTTTTTGATGTTTCGTTTAGAGAAAATAAATTATTGGAGCAGGGGCAAATTCATAACATAATCTTCAGAGGTACAAAAATTTGCTAATATAAATGTTTCCACATTTTTTAATTAAATTTCTTCACTTTTTTAAAGTCAAAAATGTCCTAATATAAATGTTGCCACATTTTTTAATTAAATTTCTTCACTTTTTTATTACATTTTTGAATTTCTTCAATAACGATGATTTATCTTTAATAACTTACACTCCGGATAAAAGAAATCTATTAAACAGTTTCCTTTAAATACTTACATTTTCTGCATGAATAGCTCCATCCTCCCTAGCTTCTTCTCCTTCTTCATCATCCATATCTTCTCTGACTTCTCCGTACATGTCTTCACCATCCTCTTCTTCCGATTCCTCAAACTGCACGTTAATACCATAAGTTTCATCAATATTTTCCTCTCCTGTATTTGCTATCTTGTTCTCTTCACTTCCAAAATCTGTGATTTTCTTCCCCAAGTTCACCAAGAGAGCAAATCTTTCTTCAGCAATTGAACCTAATGGTAAAATTATAATAAGAGGAATTAGTTTTTTCTAACTGTACAAATAAAACATTATTTTCAATTACCTATAAGCGTTTCAGCTTCTTTCTTCTTCTCCTTCTCTTTCAGCCTGTCGTTCTTTAAAACAGTTAAAATTTCATCTGCAGCTCCGCACAGAATATCCCGAGGCTGATCTCCCAAGGCTTCTTGCAGGAAACTCAACAGAACTTCGTAGGTTTGGCGTGTCTCCTGAGTTTTAGGTCTGTATATGATTCCCACCATCTCGTCCACACCCTCAGACAGAAGGGTGACGCCTTTCATCCTGGCAAAATCGTACTGAGCTTCATCACGTTTCTGCCTCCTAAAGAAAACGATTATCTTTATTTATGTTCCTTCTAAAGTATTATTTTAAATGTATAGTTAATTTTATCTAGTTTCATGTGTAAAATGGTTATACCATTGAATAAATAGATGAATAATAATAATAAATATACATGTACTATTTTAAGTTCAAGAAAGAGGCATAATTATTAACACTTTTTTATTGAGACAAATATTGCTTATGAGTTTTCTTTTGATGAGATGGATAGTGTTTATTTTACTTTTGTTTTAGTAGAATATATCTTTACTTAAATTGAATATATAGAATAGAGAGTACAGGCGACCTGTCGATAGTTGACTGTGACTCATATATTTTTATACTAAGAACCGTATAGCAATTAATCACTTCCCGCATGCGCCCGAGATATGTCAGACACGAGCACATTACTTTAAAAAATAATTGTGCAACTATCTCGTTCTATCATCATCCTAGGATGACCGGGACAGAATGAAATTAAAGGCAGAATGTGTGACTGATTCCAATATTGCACAATATGACACAATCAGCTCTTGGCGGCTCAACTATAACTCTGATGTATGATGGGCCCAATCAGAAGCCTGCATACTATCACTTTCCTGCCCTCCCTTTTATCCATATGTGTAATTAACACAATAAAATGCAAAACATGTATAACTAGTATCACACCGGTGATTGCAGTTTTGACTTATAATTAATAATTTTTTTGTAGAATTAATATATATATATGATCAATATTTATTATACGTACTTGACTTTTCTCTCCTCAGCTTTTCCCGGACGACTCCTTTGCGCGCGGTCCCCCATCTTCGTTCCGGATAGCTTGCCCACAAGGGACATAACTTCTCCGGTGGCTTCATCTCTGCTGCGTCTTTCGATAAGACGAACATCGGCTTGTAGTACAAGATTAGAGTTCTAAAACGCGAAAAAAACTCTTTAAACTTTATAAATAATCTACTATTTTTACATAAACTTAAAACATTTGAGAATCGTGGGGAAATAAATAAAAACATAACCTTAAAAAATACGAAAGTAAACGTTAAGGTTTATAGGGCTATGTGAAACGTATTAATGGGAATGTAATTAATTCTATTGGATTAATTTTTATTGGGTTATTAATTATTTGTAAATTAGGGATTTATTTATGATTACTTACCGCTTTATATTCGTATTGAAGTTGTCGGGCCGCGGCATCCGCCATGGCGAAAACTATTTGTAAACAGAGTGGCCACACATATTATAATTTATTAATAATAAATTTTAAATTCTTTTTAAAAACTATTATTATAATTGCTTATATTTGTATTAAAGTTTTCAGAGCGTATACATTATTATTTTTAATTTATATTTATAATTTTTAAACAATTTAAAAATAGGAGCACAATGTGTTGCCTATTTTATATTTGACGATCTTTATAACCGTAATCGGTTAAATTACTTTATATTAATGGTTGATTTTTATACAGGGTTATCAAATAATCTTGAGATTTAATTATAGGCATAATAAAATGTATTAAAATTCTATAGTTCGTTATAGAAAATTAAATATTAATTTAAAAATTCGAAAACATTTCCTGAATTTTCAATTTTAAATTAAAATTTAATTATAGGCAACTAAACTTACGCGTAAAAAAAATAAATTGGTTTTTATACGGGAAATATTAAAATTTGCCTTTCTCTCTACTTTTTTCAAATTATGAATGAACGTTTGAGGTTTTTTTTTAGAAGGTAAGTGTTAATTGAGATAACTGTAATATTTCTTATAGCATTTAGTATAATCAAATTAAATTCTAAATATTTTTTTAAGGCATTGGTGAAGAAATTAAAAAACTCACAGGTAATGTTTTTTTTTATATTTGAAAAATAGTGACTATAGTTTGTAGTTGAAACTATAATCGGAATTTTTCATATATTAACTGGTAAAACGAAATGTTTAAAGGGTTTCCAGTAAATCTTATTAAGTATAATATGAGTTGATTATTTTTCTTTTAATCTTATCGACCTATGGTATTTTAGCCTTAGAAGAAGTAGTTCTGAGTTCTGGACATTATTAAAACATGATTAAAACAATTAGAAACCTTTCTTTACTATGTTATTTGTAACCAATTGTACATTTCGGACACAAAGTGACCATTATCAATGGTTTTATACATCTAATTACATTATTAGTCACAATTTACAGTTATTCTAATAATCTATATAATCTTTAAATAAGATAATTATCCATTTGATTTATATAACTCTTATTTTATAATTACTTGCTGAGTAAAACACGATTAAATTGTTTTACTCTCTTTCAAGGTATTAATAGCCTGTGACATGAAAAGATAATTACTGTTGCACAGCATTATCACTTATATACTGAAGGTTATTTTAAGATCAAACGTCTTAGGGAGTTATAAAATGGTGTTAAAGATGTAGATAATAAAAGGCTCCGAAAGGATTTGTATTGCGGATCTACAAAATCCAAATTTAGATTATTATTATGCATGTTATTAATAATAAATGATAACAATGTGTTGGGATCATATTATTCTTATATTACTTTTTTTCCGACCTTTGACAACAATTCAAGTATCGTTTGGTAATGTGTTTACGAAGATATAACGTGATGAAATGTTTTTGGGTTATTAATTGGTAAGGATAAACAAAAATATTTACGTGCACTTTGCTAATATAAATACGGATTGAGAACTTTTTGCAAATATAAAAAAAATCAACTATGTTCTTCGAATTGTAAATCTTGTATAAGATTTTTATATATTTAGTAAAAGAAATTAATATGGATGTATTTTAAAGCAATTCGGATACGTTAAACATTTTTAGCACTATTTTATACTAGAGATTAATTAATATTCAACCTTGACTGTTATTAGCCTAGATACATTTTGCTAAAGGATTTGACCGTACGCAAATGGTCTTGATTTTTAGAGAAATGTGCAAATGTTAAATGTATGAATAATAACAATGTATGAACCTGACATTGAAACTCGATACTGAAATCACGTATTTGTTATTAACAACAATGTTATACAACATTGTGGAGTGGAACTTTCTGTGTACATCAGCAAAATTAAAATATTTACATTTCATTATTTTTATCAGGATACAATGTTATTAATTATAATTGGTAATAATAATACATAAGTATAGATATATTAATTATCTCTACATTTTGTATTATCTATCGCTGTAATTGTTGTCTGTTAAAGAAGGAAAGAAAATTCTAAATAAAGACGTGTAAAAATATTATAATTAATATAAAGCGGCAAAGTCTTAAAGGGTGCTTAAAATTGACTTTTTCAGCCCATAATATCTTGGGATTAATCTCCTGCTACTCTTTTAATGGAACCAAATTTTCAAATTGATAAAACTCTTGTTATGTTATATTTTCAGATAAGTGTACCTGAAAATAAAGAAATGGAACATAGCAAGAGTTTTACTTCTCCCAATTCTTAAGATTAGTTAAGAACAAACTTCTTATACATATATCGGAAATGTATTAATAAATTCTTTTATGTCCATTGACATATTTGTTGTGTTATTATTGTATTTATAAGCTAAAAATTGAAAAATATTACATAAACCATTATTATGAATGATAAAAATCTATTGATTTTGTATTGGGTATTACTTGTGGGGATTTAAGAAAATGCAAAACCTCAGATTACGCTGAGCTGTTGTATACCGGAAATTAAGCCATCGGGTTTTTCTCTAGCATTAAACCATCGCCGCACTGTAAATAGTCGGAAATTTCTATTGATAAGTAACATATTTTGTTAGGTCTTATCATTTACGCAAGAAACCATTTAATTCTTATATTAAATTGTTCATAAATCCGACTTTTTATATTCTTTTCTAGTTATAAAAAAATTAATAATTTGGATGTATTAAAATTTGTTCCTTAAAACATAGAGTAATTAAAAGATCAATTCACAATATTTTGGCTATTAAAATTATTGTTTAAATGAAACAAAAACTATTAAAAAATAGTTTTTTAATATCTATCTTATTTTTCGTTGAGTAATGTACAGTAATCATTGCTAAATATTCGGTTTTGTATAGAGTTTTAATGATTAAGAGACCACCAACTCAGTTTCGCAATGTCAATCAGGCGAGTTTATTTAGTTTATTAGCGTCGGACGTGCAGAATACAGAATTGTGTCGGCTCTGAAGCGCATCTCGCAAATTCGCAACGCTGACATGTTTCTGCTGGCACTTCCAGAGACTAACGATGCGCCTTTTTTTCATTAGCATGTTATATAAGGAATTTCAATCCATCACTTGTCACACTAAACGCGGATGAAGATACCGTACAAAGCGATTATATTCAATATATTTTTGAAAGAAGTCACACTGAACACCTGGCACTCGTCGTAGCAGTACAAGAAATTATTGGTGAGTTTAGAAATAAAGCAACACTGTTTTGAATGTACATATTTATTATTTGACTAGTCCTGATTGATGGAACATTATTATGAATATGAAATTTTGTGTGAACTAAAATGTTCTTTTTAAAGTTTGAATTAACCATTTCCAAAATTACTGAATGCCCTATAAATTTTCCTTTCTATCAACCAAAAATCACAGTCATTTGGTAGAAAAGAATGACCAGACACCAAAAATTTTGGCCTAAATAAGCATCACTCTAAGTAAGGTATTACGTATTTTTGAGTACTTACATTTTCCATATGCATTAAAATGCACGATGCCACTTCCTGTGCACCTTTTTAAGTTGTAGTTCTATCCCATACATACATCTTGACATTTTCATCATTGAAATTTTTGAGACCCAAGTTGTATACATACATGTTTCGCTTATATTAAGATAATTAAACAGAAATTTTTGGATTCGGAAGTGCTTTCTGCAAATCAAATGAAAATCCATAATATTCTCTGGGATTTTCTTTTGCTTTTTTCAGGTTTTATGCAAGATAATTCCTAGTTCATTCGGACCAAAACGGTGGGGGCTGATGACCTGTAGTCGACGCCAAAAACAAAGATAAACAAAAAAATGCAAATGTAAATGATGATTTTGTCGAAGATGTAATTACTCTTCTTCATTACACCATGTGTATTTTTTTTTCTGATAAACAATAAACAAAATAATTAAATAAAACACTATTTTGGCACTTTTTTCACTTGGTTTATTAATCGTCACTTAATGACCAAAAAGCACATCTAGCGATTAATAAACCAAGTGAAAAAAGTGCCAAACTAGTGTTTTATTTAATTATAAACATTTTCACGTACTCTTAAAATTCAACAAGAATAAACAAAATAGTTGAAAAATTACCAAAATGGAATGAAATCTAAAACAAACAATTCTAGAAATTTATAGAAAGTACGAAATGAATTCTTACAGAAAGTTCTGGAAATACCAGTAAAAATAAAGCAAGACATTGTAGAAAATAATAGAGAATAAGATTTTTGGAAGATTCTAGAACTCGAAGAAAAATTTTCGTAATCTGAAAATTAATTAATTAATCCTAAAATATTATTAATAAAATAAACTGTGCAAAATTGTTTAAAATTGAATAAAAATGTTTAATTTTTTCAAGAAATATCTATAATTTCTAGAAACCTGGAAGAGGAATTTTTAGAAAAAATTCTACAAAATTTTGTTTAGAAAAAGAAAATTTTAGATTTTAGGAAAAAATTTCAAATTAGGAAGGAGAGTTCTTAAAACTCTAATATGAAAAGCAAGAATTTCTAAAAGAAACTCCAAAATATAATAATTACCTCTTAGAAAGTCTGGAATTTAAATTTTAGAATTTTCGACAAAATTCTCGTAATTTAGAAAAGAAATTCCTCAAGCATTTAAATAAAAAAATAAGAAATAATGAAAAATTCTACTAAATTCAATATTAAATAAGTTACATTGCTTTTACAGCTCTATAAATAAAAAAGAAAAACTGTTAAACAATTCCAGAATATTCTCACAGTTATTATGTAATATGCGATAGGACAAACAGAAGACATAGTTGTAGATTTTTTAATGGAATGAAATGAAAGTAATAAATGGAAGAGACATTGAAAGTTGAAGACACATTTCTAAAAAAAATTATCAATGCAATGAATTCTTACAGAAATATTCTGGAAAATGTCAATAGATAAATAGCAATATATAGATCAATATTTAATTAAGATAAAAAAGAAAATTGCTGGAAAATTCTAGAGCCTCTAGAAAATACAGTCTCGCATTTTGAAAAGTAAAATCCTAAAAAAAATCCCATAAAAGAAATACACTGTGCAGAATACTTGAAACTTGAAAAAAAATGTTTCCAGCAATATTCAAGAAGTTTCCATCATGTCTAGAAATGTGGAGAAGGAGTTGTTTTAAAAAACCTGAAAAGGTTGCTTGAAAAAACAGAATCTGGTGAAAAATATTAAAACCTAAGAAACAATTCTAACAAATTGGAAGAAACATTTCTATAAAATTCCGGTACGTAAAAGCAAGATGTGCTGACGTGTAGAAAATATAATCTATAAATGATCTGTAAATTTGTAGGATAATTCCGAAACAAGTTTTTAGAACAATTCCAAAATCGTAGAAAAAATTCTCGTAAATGTTGATATAAAAAACTAAAAAATATTCAAAGTCTTTATTGATCCTGTAAGTAACTTAAATATATACATACTTACATAAATGCTAAAAGTAAATATACAGTATGAACAAAAAATAATAAAATGGCAAGACTACACATTACATTACTTCACATTACGTATTAAAATATTCGTAAAAATCTGCCCAAGAATAAAAACAGTTTCTAGAAATATTCGAAAGGAAAAAGAAAGAATTTGTTGAAGATTTTACAACATGGAACGAAAGAGACATTTCTAGATTTTTCTAGAAAAATAGTGAACAAAACCAAGAGTTTAATTAACCTTCTAATTTCTAGAAATATCGAAATTAATTCGTACAGAAATATTCTGAAATACTCTAATAAGAACTAATAGAAATATAGCAATACAATTTTGGAATACAAATTTTGGAGAAAATTGTTGGAAAAAAATCGTAAGGAAAACGATTTCTAACAATTCATCTTTCTTCCTCTTATCGTTTCAAGTATTCTGGAAGAGGAATTATTAGAAAAATAAATTGAGATACAATTAAAAGTTTTCTCTTGTGTAAAATTCCAACTGCCATAAACAAATTTTAAACTGTATTTAAGAAAATTTTAGTTTTCAACTGTATTTAAACTTATTTAAATTTTTAAATGCTTATTTACTTGCTAAAAACAGTTGGGAATATAAAACGATATAAAATTTATCTAAAACTGTTATTTCAACAAAATTAATTTGTAACAATGTAAAATTTAAATAAAATCAGTTTTAAACAATCGCAAACAAAAAACAGAAATTCATTTAAAAATCATTAAACATTTTAAATAAATCAAAACGTCTAAAACTTGAAAAAAAGTTGAAAACTATAAGAACACTTTAATTAAAATTTGTTCAATTATGGCCAAATAAAAAAAGACATTTAATATTTGCCAAGAGAAAGATTTTTTAATTGCTATTCTAAACTATTCCCAAAGAAACATTTTGCTTTAAAAAATTTATTTTTATATAGCAGATTAAGAATTTTTACAACATATTTGTGTGATTTTGTAAAATAAAAGAGCATAAAATATTCTTATTGACAGTTTGACAAAAAAGACAGTTGAATTTTTTGTAAAAAATAGTTTCAAAATTGATCATAAGAATGATTAAGACCGTTACTTTGTGAAAGTGTTTTAATTTCTTTTAAAATTTGTTTCATATCTATTGGAAACTTACTTAAAAATAATCTGATACGTTCAAAATTTGCCTTGGAAAATTTTAGAGCAAAAAGATTTACTAAGGGAAATTAAAATGATTTTGACGACCGTTACTATGTGGTAGTTCATTTTAAAGAGTAAAATAAAAATACTTTCGACGTTTTTATTTTACTCTTTAAGAGAAATAAAATAATGGAAAAGCTAAGAAACCCTAACGAACATTATATTTTGCATAAGCAAATAAAGAAATAGTTACCTTTTATAACCCTTGAAAATTTACATAAAAAAAAGAAATAACTAAAGGTTTACTTTAAAATAAAACTGAAAATGTATTAAATTGAAGACAATTACTCTACTTTTTATATAATACATTTAAATATCTTTCAAATGGTTTTTAGTTTTTCCTATAATCATTTAAAATATGATTTAAACCAATTCAATTAATTGAAAAATAAGCATTTAAATTCTGAGGTTTTTAGGTTCTTTATGAGGTACAAGTAACTCGCAATGAAAGTTGGATAACTCTATTTTATTACAAATAAAAAAACTTCTAGTTTGATAATGACAAGTTAAAATTGTCGAAACTATAGTCACTAAATAAAGTCAGTGTTATACAAAAAAGGTAAAAAAATTTTATTTGTGAAGAATAACGTATAACCAAGTAGAAGCCTCCACCGTTAACAGTTTCTATTTTATTACTTAATTACTAATTGCATTAGTAATTTGCGTCGGGGGCACAATATCCAAGAAAGCACTCTGATCTGCCTCAGTGAGGCTTTTTGTAGTGATTTTCGATATACAACTTCTTGTTCATAGATATTGATGAACACTAGCCGTATCATATTGATTGTATTGCTGCTAATTACGACTAGTGTCACTCCCACTTGGTTTCCATATTGATCGATTTGATGAAACGAATTGGCAATCGGTTTTTCGTTTATAAGGTTTTCACATTTATCTATATACTCCTGTCGTTGAATAGACCTTATTAATTTCAAAAGTGGGTCTCCATCTTTGATACGGTTAGATGGCTTTGGTTATGATTTCCAAATTTAACTCTTGTACCATCTGAAAACGTTGGAAATCATGAAATTAATTCTACTGTATTTGTTTTTGCTACAAATGAGATGAGTCGACTAGGATTTGTTCTCCGCCTTTGCTGCCCAGATCCTTGCCACCACAATACATTATTTATCAGTTTCTTTGGTTCTGTTCTTTATGAGACTTTATCAGCTAGGTTGACTTCGTACATGATGTCAAGAAACTATAGTTGATAAGCTTTGAATATTGGCAATTCGGTTTGCCACAAATGTGTCTAGTTTGCTGATATTTCCATGGATCCAGGTGATTGTTGAGTCTGTCCAGCCGTGTGTTTCAAACATGAGTGAACATTCGTTAATACAAACTCTGACAATAAAGTTTGGTGAAAAATCCTTTAACATTAACGTAGATGAAATATTAACGGAAGTTACCTTACTGTTCTTCAAAATAGTCACTTCCCATAACGATGCACCGCTGAGATCTGCTATACATCTCTTGGAAACTTTTCAAGAAGGCTACTTTTGGAATGGAGTTCAATAGCTTCATCAAGTTTCGTGGAATGTCAGGAATCTCGCCAAATCTCTTTCATTTCAATGCTGTAAGGTACATTGAAATTTTGAACCGTTTCATGAAACGTCTACGCAGGGTATGACTCCAGTATACACACCAAGGTTCATGGTTTTTTGTTTACGACAATGCTCGCCCTCACACAGCCAATATCGTCAAACAGCTCTTCGCAAAAATTTTGGTGGTACAAATTGAACATCCACTATACTCGCCAGATCTCAACCCAGACTTCTTCCTATTCCCACGACTCAAACTCGCTTTGAAAGGAAAGAGATTTGACGATATTCCTGACATCTGATGAAACGTGAGGAAGCTTTTGAACTCAATTCCAAAGAAGCCTTCTTGAAAAGTTTCCAGAACATCTATAGCAGAGCAGCATAGTTATAGACAATTCACCAAGTTTTATTTTCAGAGGTTGTAGTTTGGCCAGTAAGGGTGCGGCACAACACTCTAATCGAGTGATCGATCTCTTTTGTTTCACAGGAAACTTTGATTTGGCTTGGAGCAGAGCGTAAATAACGACACCATACGATTTTTCTGATGCGTCGCTATATCGTGTAATTTCTCTTTTTGATGTCGTGGTTATAATTCCTCGTCCCATTTAACTCCAGCAATCCAAAGCTGCTGGATTAGTGTATTTGCTGTTTTAATTTTTGGAACTAGAAATCAAAACTGATCATATCTCTTGGAAATATCAGATAGTTTTATTCTCTTGGTTTTAATTGTTTTTTGGAGTATGTATGGTTTGAATGTGAATTCATCTTGGGTAGAGCTTCATATTAGTCTTAGAGATATCTTCTCTGAACATGAAAGATCATAATCTTATAGCAGGTTTGATCTATCATATATTCCGACAACACTTCAGATTGACACTTCCGTAGATTGGATCCTCCTCTTTTATGGATGCTAATGAGGCCAGATTGAATCTCAAGTGCTGATATTATGTCCTTGACCTCGAAAAGCACATACATGGATGTGTTCTTCATTATAATTTTAGAGAGATTTTATGCGGTTGTCTGATACTTCCTCGTAAACAAGTTGATTGAGTGTTCGAATTGCGAAATAAGATGCCTTTTTGATTCTATTGGTGAGTGTGCAGAGTTGAAATGCTTTTTGGTAACGTTGATCCTCCTCTGCTATTAGTATTTGATACATTATTTTTATATCTGCCACTCGGAGCTTGATTGTACTACCTAACGCAATAAATTATATATTATTCCTCACATAAAATAAGAAACAGCACATTGGTCCAGCGTACTCCCAACCTACCCTAACGTAGAGTATTGACCTAGCGTTACCTTGACCTACCTCAATGCGCCAGGCCAATACACAATTTATTGTGGTAGGTCAAGAGTACGCTAGATTAATGCATGAATGGCGAAAATGTAAAATAAAAACTTATTAGCTGTTTGAACAATAAAATAATTTAAAACAAATATTCTGCATTTAGAGCTTTTAATTTTTATTGGAATTTTTTTTATAAAACAACCGTATTAAAACTAACACAAAATTATTATAAAAAACAAAGACGTCCTTAATTATTGTCCAAAATCAAACAATCGGTTTGTAATTTTTAAACTTCAATCAAAAAGTTGTCAAAGTTTCTTTGACAACATTTTTTAAAGCAAAATAACACACATTTTTCCACTTAAAAGTCCGGACCTGACACCAAGTTATTTCCATCTGGTATTGTCCATGGTGAAAAATTTTGATGGTAAAAATGCGCTTCAAGAGAGGCTTGTGAAAATCGACTGTCTTATTTTTTTGCCAATAGGGACGAATGCTTCTAGGAGGGAGGCTTAATGAAATTACCTTTAAAATGGAAACAAGTTATCAAACAAATCGGCGCATCTAAATCAGATCATTCTAACTATGGTAATTAAAGCCTTCAATTTCATGCAAAAATAATGGATTTCTTTTTATTACACCTTTTATTTGATAAATGGAAAGCGTTCTAAAAAGTTGTTTCATAAACTTGCATCTTTTGTCGGAAACTGATGACTTCAGGACCTGGTATTAGCACAGATGTTGGATGTAGTGTTTGTGTATTTGCTCTTTTTGTGATATACTGTCCATGACGACATTTGCGATTACCTCGTGGAATTTTGCACGTAGTTTGCCCAAGAATTTACTTTAGTGATACGGGCGGTCTAGTATTTTGAACGCTTGGCAGTTTTTATCCAATTGTTTCATTTGATGTCATTTTTTTTGCATCGGAAGCTACAAGAAGTTCTGATACCTTATCTCGAGCAACACTCAATTGATTCTCTTGAACAAATTTATGTTTAAAATGTAAAATTCCAGCTCACATTTTTGCCAGCTCTCTAATTTGTTGCTCGTATAAAAATACGATACATTTGAAAACTATTGAAATATCTGTAGAAATACGGTATGTGATGCTTTTTTACTATAAAAAAGGCATAAACGCTGCAAGAACATGCCAAAAAATTTGTGAAGTGTGTGGCGAAAACGTGGTTAATGAACGAAGGATTCAGGAATGGTTTTCTAGATTCCGTTCCGGAAATTTGGATGTTAAAGATGTACCTTGCTCTGGCCGGCCATTAACTGAAAAAGTCGATGAAATTTTGCAATTGGTCTGTTCCGAAATAGCAGAGGAACTAAACATGAACCATATGACAGTTTGGAATCATTTGAAAAGAGCACGCTACAAAAAGAAGGTCGATGTTTGGATACCACATGAATTAACGGAGAGAAATTTAGTTGACCGAATTACCATCAGTGATATGTTGTTGAAACGTAACGAAATCGACCCATTTTTGAAACGTGTTATTACTAGTGATGAAAAATGGGTGAAATACGAAAACATCCAACGCAGGAGATCGTGGTTAAAGGCTGGCGATCCTCCGCAAACTTCAAAGCAAAGCGAATTGACGACAAAAAAGCTTCTTTTGAGTGTTTGGTAGGACTGGAAGGGAATCGTCTGTTATGAGCTGTTGCAACCTGGCGAAACTATCAATTCGGTCCTGTACTGTGCACAATTCGGCCGTTTGAACGAAGCAATCAAAGAAAAGAGACCAGAATTGGCCAACAGAAAGCGAGTTTGGTTGGAAAGTTTTGATGGATCCACCGTACAGCCCGGACCATGCACCGTCTGTCTATCATCTGTTTCGATTTCTGCAAAACTCCCTTGATTATAAGAAATTGGCCAACGGAAGCGCCACTTAAAATCACTTGGTCATTTTTTCGCCGATAAACCACAGGAGTTCTTCACCAATGGAATTATGAAATTACTAGATAAATGACAATAGGTCAAAGATAATAATGTTCAATATGTACTTGATTGAAATTGATTTTCAATAATTGTTTGTTCAAATGTGTACGAAAAACCCGAGGAGACTTTTTATGTGACCCAACACTTCGAAGGCGGGCTTCTTGACTTCCATCAGAATCGCTGCTAATTGTTTGCCTAAGATTTCCTGCAGTTTGGCTATCTAATTTAGAGGACGTAGAAGTGATTGATTGGAAACGATCGGATTTTTGATGACCTTGCTTGGAATGTTAACGTTGGAGGTGCAACTTCTTGTTAATGTTACATCACGTGTTGAGAATTTTTTTTTTGAAAAGCTTGCCAGTCCAGAAACTCGGTGCTCAATCACAAGAATAGATTTCGTCTTCTATGTTGGAGCATGTATACACTGATGAAGTTAAGTATTGGTGAATCTAGTCAGCGATCTATGATGGTGCATTTTTCCAAAACAGGCAGGCTATGTACACAAATTAAAGTTAACTGCGCAAGCACCGTTAGAGAAGTGATGAATGTCTTCCTTTGCACAGGGGCTTGCCTTTTTTAATAATATTCGTGATATTATTCGCCTCTTTGGTATCGTTAATCGTTACATTATTAGAGATACATTAAGAGAGCGCGAATCACATTTCTTAGTTCAATTTATAATATTTCTTGTCTTACTTGGTTTAAATACTTTTTATAGCATTTATTAATGATCTAATTGCATCTCTATCGTCCCCAGTACTTGCCTACGCTGATGATATTAAAATTTATGCCTCGGTAAGGTCTTTCGAAGATTGTATGCTTTTACAGAATGATTTAAATACCATATCGCGCTGGTGTTGTACAAACAGACTTTGTCTTAATGTCAGTAAATGCAGTGTTGTCTCTTACACTCGCAAGGAACTAATTACGAATTTTAATTATAATATTGATGGCACTGCAATTCCAAGAAATTCAAGTATAAAGGATTTAGGTGTTACTTTTGATTGTCGATTAAATTTTACAGAACATATTGATAATATCACCCAATCCGCAATTAGAATGTTAGGTTTTTTAATGCGCACCTCTAACAGTTTTAGTAATACTTCGCTTTTCAAAACTTTGTACTTCTCCTTAGTGCGCAGCAAGCTAGAATATGGTTCGATTATTTGGTATCCATGTTATGTGAATAGTGATCTTAAAATTGAGCGTGTACAAAGACGTTTTTTAAAATACTTATCATACAAAGCGGATCACGTATACCTAGAAAGAGACACCGATTATCATCAATTGTTATTAAGGCATGATGTTTGCTCCTTGTCGGCTCGTCGCGAAGAATTTAGTGCCGAATTTTTGTTCAAATTAATTAATAATGTTATTGATTGCCCTTATATGCTAAGCAATGTGAATTTTTACGCTCCAACAGTAGTATTTAGAAATTTACCTACTTTTAAGTTACCATTTGCTAAAAGTAATGTCTTAGGTAAGTCGCCTATAAGTCACATGTGCCGCAATGCAAATAAGCACTTTCGTGACATATTTATTGGTGATCGTCATACCTAAAAGTTATAACGCTGAGTTATGTTAATTATTTTGTTTGTAATTTAGTATTTATTTTTAGTTGTTTTTTTTTATATATTATTATTTATTGTTAAAATTTGATTATAGTTACTTGTTTAAATCTTTTCCCTGTATTGGTTCTTCCGTTGGGAAATAAAGAAATTATTATTATTATTATTATTATTAAATGTAGAAGATAGAAACCGAATTTATTATAATTCAATCAATTATACATAAGGTATTTTTTGATTTTAGGAATAATATATGCATTCTTTTAAATTAATTTATTCCTTATTTTGAGTTTTAGTTAATTAAATTAATAAATAAAAATCGATAATCTACATTCGATTAATTTGTTCAGAAAATTAAAAAAACTGACGATTCTTCAAGAAATAATAATCAATCTATGTCAACAGTCAATTTAAATCATCCATCTACATCTGCATCGACATTTACCGAATACAGAGGAAAATATTCAGGATCTTCATTAGGTTGTTCCCAGCAAAAGAAAAAGGAGCATACAATATGTACATCTAATAACGTTGAAATTTACATTGATATAGTTAAGTAATGTTAATGTTGATAAAATTGTGAAATTTCGAATTTTAAATTGTAAATGAAATCCAAATGATACTTTTGTGTTACCCTATTCTGTACAAAAAAAGGGGGAATGGATGTTAAATATTGTTTGTAAACATTTCAGACAATTTAATTGGTTAATCATTTAAACGGAATCTTTTATAAATATTGCTTCTTTTTTACAAAATTTGGTGGGTTGCACCAACAAGTACCATTCAAAAAATTAGTATCTCAGCCAGTATCTTAATATTCTAAATTATCAGGTAAAGATGTTGTTTCGAAAGGTTATAAAAATGTACCATAAAAATTCAATTGTTTATGCGCTAAAATTTTATAAAATCATTCAATACCCCACCACGAGATATAAGAAATAAATTAAATATAGAAATAGATTAAAACAAATAACAAAAGAATAATTTTTTGGGGGAAACCAAATATTCCCTTATGGCAATTTTCGTGAAATTCTACGTTTCGAATTGCAGCTGGTGACATAACTTTAAAAAATCATTTGGAAAACAGCTAAACATATTTCACAAATGTCTCTTGAAATGTGATAATTATAATGATGTTACTCATGTTACTTGAATTGGAACAGATTATCCGTTATGATGGAAGAATTGAAGAGTACTGAATCCATATTGCAGTCAATCTTGTCCAACGTTTTTAGAACACCATGTTTCAACCATGCTTCAAATTTGTCCATATCAAGATGTATCAAGTACAGTCTGCTCGCTGTGGGATTGGTACCATTAAAGAAGTCATTTAATTTTTAAATGCCTCGTCCAAAAGATACCATGTGATAAACATGCTTTTTAAACATTGTGGCGTTATTGGAATTAATCTCGCAATGGGATGATAATCTTCTAATAAAGCTAAATTGCTGAATAATTCGTTTTGTACCCCAATTTCCATAGTTACACAATAAGAGGAAAAATATTGCCACATCGTTTAAACAATTTATAATGGTGCAGTCAATATTTTAAACGAATTACAAATTGAAATAACGAAACCTGGAATTACCAAATACCAAATAAATAGACCAAACGCGGATCAACCTATTATAGAGAATTATTTTTATTTATCTTTTCCTCTTTTATTCAATACCGGTGTCAGACTTATATATGTCTCAGTTACATATTTTCTTTATACTTATTTACCACTATTACCTGTCTTTTGCTATATTTCTTTCCATTCTATTCATATTTCCGCTGCTTGATGTACTTGATCATTCCAACAAGGTCTTCCTAATTCATTTTTGCCTTGTGTTTTTACTTCGTGTATTCTTTTCGTTAATCTATTATCTTCTAATCGGTATATATGACCCAATCATCCTAATTGTCTCTCTTCTATTACTGATTTTATTGGTTTAATATTGAGTTGTTGAGGTGTTTTCTACTTCTATATTTCGTGCTCTGTCTCTTCTTGAAATTCCCTCTATCTTTCTTAGGTATCTCAATTCCATTACATTGGATTTGTTGTTATTACTCTCTGTGGTTACACATGATTCACTGCTATATAGCAGTGAATGTCTTACAATTCTTTTATATACTTCTGTTTTTATTGTTTTTGTAATTTCTTTTTTCTCTAAGAATGTTTTCTATATTGTGTTGTAGATCATTTCTGCTTTGCCTAGTTTTTCATCTTCTTCTGAATCTATCTTCCATGTTTCCTCTATTGTTGATCCCAGGTATTTGAACTGCTTAACCTGCTCTATCTATTCTCCGTTTAACTCTATTTTATGATTGCTCCTTTTTGATGATATTATCATTGTTTGGTTTTGTTTATATTTATCTTATCCAGCTCCTCTTTGTATATTACCAGGTTTTTCTTCAGAATCCGCTATTAGTGTTATGTCGTCGGCAAATATTAATATTTGCATTTTTAATAGTTCCGTATTTTTATACCCTATCTTTGTATTTTCGGATCTTTGTTTGCTATTTCTTATTGCTTCGTCTTTAAGTGAAAGAGAAGAGAGAGAAGAGCTTATTATACAACCGTGTTTCAGTCCTGTTTTGGTCTTGAACTCCTCCGAGTCTTTATTTCCTATTCTGACTTTATTTTTGTTTTTTCTGTATAACTCCTTTACTATATTTATTATGCTTCTTTTTATCCCTACTTTTTCAAGTATATGCCTCTCTTCTTATCCTGTAATATGCTTTTTTTAGGTCGATGAAGTATATGTGTCATTCTTTTCCCGTTTTAATAATCTTTTCTGTTAGTCGTCTCATTATGAATATTAAGTCTTGTTTGCTTCTATTTTTTCTGAATGAGTGTTGTTCTTCTACCAGCTGTTGATCTAATTTTATTTTTATTCTTGCCTCTATTATCCTAGTAAACATTTTCCCTGGTATTCTTGTGGGTGTAATACTCCTGTAGTTGTCACATATTTTTATGTCCCCCTTTTTGTGTATGGGTATTATAATTCCCTTGTTTCATTCCTCGGGTATCTTGTGATTCTTGATGGTGTCATTACTATTTTCAAGAATTCTTCCTTCCCCTTTTCCCTATATATTCCATCATTTCGGTTATGATGTCATAACCTGGAGATTTTTCTAGTTTTATTTTCTTGATTGCTGCCTCCAGTTCTTCGATTGTTATTTCGTTGTTTCCTCCATTTGTTTCACCTTCTATTCTTCTGTTTGCTTTCTGCTCCTTCTGTTTTGTTTGTCTTTTTCTCTATTTCTGATTAGTATTAATTCCTAGTTTCTTTCTTTTACATTTTTGGCTTTTTATGTTTTTGTTTATTATTGTTTTCGACCACGTACTCTTTAAGTTTTCCGGTCCTGTGTTAATTTCTATTTTTACCAAGTAGTGGTCGCTCCCTATTTCAGCTTATCTTGTTACTTCAACATCTTTCACTTTTTTCCATTCTTCTGTGTCTATTAAGGTGTAGTTTATTATTTCTCTTTTCTTGGTCTAACTTCTCTAGTGTATTTGTGTATGTCTTTGTGTTTGAATTTTGTATTTGCCACAATGAGGTTGTTTGTTATACATAATTCTATAATTCTTTTTTCATTTTCGTTTCTGTTCTCTCTCCATACTTTCCCCTGTATCTTTTTTGCCTTAATAAAAATGTATTAAAAAACATGAAAACATTTCGTAAATATGTCATACCACAGCCACTCACAAACTATTTAACGTACATTCAATAATTTTTAGTTTATTTGACAGAAATAAATACGTTCAAATTAGTGTTGCTTTGATAGTTGTACTCTTCGTAACACGCAAATTACTTTGGTATCATTCAATTTCTGTCGAGGTATTAGCCAGAGAAATAGTTGTTTCAACAAGTGATTTGTTTTAAAGTCTTAATAAGACTCATTGTAGATTTACGAAATGTTTTCGTGTTTTCTTAATTTTTTGCCTTTGTTATCCTGCTCTACACTTCTATTATGATCTCCCATGAGTATTGTGATTCCTTTGCTATCGTCTATTTATTTTTACAGTCTCTCGTAAAATTTCTCTTTTTCTTCATTTTTTTCATTTCTTATATTAATTCCTCTTCTTTTCCTTTAATTTATTTTATTAGTACTTTATCAGACTTGCTATAATAATAATAATTCGAAATACATAAAGAAGTCAACAAAAACATACAAATAATAATACTTCTTACATTGCATATTCCCTTTTTTTATTGCATTTAACTTTCTCCTTGTGCCATTTTCTTGCTGTGGTGTCTTGTTTTTTATTTGCTTTTCTATTAGTTGCTTTCTGATTCGTACTCCTCTTCGTTAATGGTTATCTTTCGGTATCCTATTCTTGCTCTCTTTCCTTTTGTTTTTTTTTTTCTCTTGCTATTTATCTATTTTTTTTTTTACGAATATGTTTTCATGTGCTAGGCCATTATTTATGTATATCTTGGACCTTCTTAGATTTCCTTTAGCTCTCATTATTTGTTGTTTTGTTTCCCATCTCCCAACTTCGACTCGTATTATTTGTTTGTCTCTATGTAATGTGAAATTTTTGACTTCCTTCTGTTCTTGGTTTGCCTCTGATTCTAAGACTGTTATTATGATATTATTTTTTATTCATTTGCTGTTCTTACTTTTCTACTTTGTTTCCAGGTTGTCGATTCTCTTGCTTTTCTAGCTCCCACTTCTCTTCTTTATTACTAATGTTTTGCCATTTCTCTCATCAAGTCTTTAAATATGCTCTTTAGTTCCTCCATTTGCACATCATTCATAGCTATATTAGGATTTGCTTTCTCCATGAGTTTTGTCCTGGTTTTCATCTTCCTTTGTTTTATTTTTGTATCTTGTTATTGTTACAATGTTTTGTTTCGCTGATTCCGTTCTTCTTTCTCTTTCTACTCTCCATTGCTCATTTGGAAACCATGGAATCCATATTCAGGACTTTCAATATATCTTTCTCTTTTTGTACTCATTTGTTTTTTTATTTCCCACTTCCTTTTAGTTTTTTATATTTTAACACTATTTATTTACTTTTTTTGAACTTTTGCATGCACGTGGTTCGCTGTTTTAGGTTTCCTGGTACAGAGGATTATTATCGAATTAATAGTATTTACCTCTCCTGAATAATATTACTGATCTGTATGGCAGATTTTATGAAGAAACGATGAATTTGTTCAATTTTACCACAATAATACCAAGTGTTTATTGACATCAAACTGTTGCATTTTTACCTGAAAATGTAACATGTGCAATAGCAATTAAGTCTGAATTGGAATTTTGGAAATTACAAGGGCGAAAGAAAAATAAACTAAAAGATTAATTACCAGAAAAGAGAAAATTGGACCCCAATATTTACTGAACATAAAAATAATATTCTGTACTCTGCCCGTTATTAAAGAGTAAGAAAGAGGTTTTTCTGCACTGAAAAGATTCAAATCGTGGCTGCGAGTTACTATGTCTCAAGAAACACTAACCGAGTTAGCTCTAATACATATTCATAGATATGTCCAATAATATTGACAATATTTATAACAAGCAAAGAAAAGTAGATTTCATTATTTAAGAAATATTTTTTTTAAAATAAATTTAGGTACAAAAATCTGTTTTAAATTTTACAGAATATTTTATTATGTTTTTATATGACCTATATTTATATTTTTTATATGTCATATTAGTTTGTTTTTATTTAAAATAATAGAATTATATTTTATTATTATATAATAACCGTTTTTATATAAATTATATTTTTTGATGTTGATTGCTTTGTATTTATGGAATAAAATTAAGTTTTTTCTATTTTTAAAATTACCCCTCCTAAGCCAATTGGCTGGAAACGCCCTTGCTACTTTTACAATATTTTAAGTTAATTATATGTAGCTTAATTAGTGTACTTATATGGATTTTAAAGAATTTGAAGTATTGTTTACAGCTGAGAGGATTTAATGTGTAACAATCCTCCCAGCTCTAAACAATACTTAAAATTCTATAAAATCCTTATAAGGTACAGTAAGTGAAGCTGTAATTAAATTGCATGGGCGAGATTGTGGTGACTCTTATATCATTTTTTAGTAATAGAATTTATAATAGTCCACATAGCTTTAGGTTTAAAATGTTGACTTTTATGAAGTATTATTTACTTTTTGTCTTGAGAGTTCGATGTCTATACATACTTCTATGTTTGTTTCTTAATTACATTGAATTCCGATCTGAATTTTGGTGTTAAACAATAACAATCTTAGTGTTTCTCTCATGTCTTTCAATTCATCGTTAAATCACATCAATTCCCTTCGACTATTCGTTGATTTTACAGTTAATTTTTCAGGAAATGATGCGCAAAAGTGTCTTAGGAGAATAGAATGAAAGGCAAAGGAAACAGATATCAATATTAGGTGAAGAGTAACACTTTTTATTCCATAATGTTTTTACTTTCAGTTTCCTGACACGTGCTTCGTCTTTACGAAAAAGAATTCATAACGGAACTCAAGAAAACATTTACTTCAATCAAAGTTTTGGAACATTGTAAAAGCTCACCACTTGTCTGAATATATCCGCAAACGTCCAAATCTATAGAGAATTACCGTATTTATAAACCTGCATAAAAGCAATTGCTACATCATAGCTGTAAACAAAATGGCGGTGCTTAAAAACCTAAATTGAAATAAATAAAATTGCAATAAGGGTTTTAAAGTATTGTAAAAAGTTACCAATAAGCATTAAAGTTATAAGTGACAAAATTAATAGAGGATGAATCTATCAATAAGCCTATACCAAAACAAATGCGAAATTTTTCTTTAGCTTTCTGCTCTTTATATTTTCCAAAATTTAAATTTAAAGCTTAAAGCACATTTTTTCTTTTAACAGTACAAATATGTTCATGATCACAGTTTATAGGTTGAACTTGTTGATAAAAATAAGCAATAAATTAACGTGTGAAGAAAGGCTTTTAGTACAATATGATAAATATTTTCAACAGTTGTATACTTCACAATTTCAATATAGTAATTATATGTATTTATCAATACTAATTACTACTAATTGAGTACTCACTTGTAAAATATTGAAAATAATTAATAAGAAACGCCAGATGGAAAGCTCGCTTTTGTCGAACACTCCAGTACCATTATCACGTTCACGGAAACATATTCATTACAAGTCTAGATGTTAATTAATGGTGGAATATGTCGGCGTTTAGGGAATCCATTAACGATCATTAATTGGAAAAGTGTTTGTAATTATCTCTAGTAAACATTAAATTGGTCGTAGTAGCCGGTTGTAAAAAGTAATCAAATATTTGTAGATCGGGTTAAATATTGGATGAGGTGACTGATTTTAAGTGCGGATAGCGATCGGGGCACGCATCCCACGCGTGCTCTTGAAGAAAACAGAAATCAGTCGCGACTGGAGGAGAGCCTAGAAGCGGGTCAGACGAGAGAACATTCGATTCGACAGGTCTCTCAGTCCGTGCACACGCACCCGATGCGTGATCCCGCCTCGAGTTAAGGTCCGACTCGAAAACGTCTACTTTCTATGCCTAGTTTTCGTACTTAGTGCCCACGATTCCATCACCTTCGATTATTTTTTATTGGTCGACTAACCGAGATAACATTGTAATGTTATAGATAACGGGCACGTCGGATAAATATAGGACGTGATAGACATAATACAGTTTGCATTCAATTTATTCTTTTATTTCAGCAGGCTCTCATTGTTGAAACAGACAAATACAATCACAACGTTTCTTTCATCATGTTGAACGTAAATTTCATATTATTAATTAATGTTTACTTTCTCCTCGGTTAACGATTAAGTAATAATTATTAAATCGATGGAATGTAATTTGTTTAATGCCACTACAATATAGTTCTCATTACATGCTAAAATATGCAGTTATTTCATGAACATTAATTTATCATATTGTTCACTTAATTAATGGGTCGTATAACCGTGAAAGTTTTAATCCGAAGGATACTGGGATTATTTATTAATTTATGATCCTGTTTAGAATATTAATATAAATTTATTCTTAAATCCACTTGGGAAATTTTTATAAAATAGGTAATAAAAATATGTATTTATACAATTCCAACAGAACAACGTTAAAATTGCATATTAAAACAAGTGGCTAGTTTGATAATGAAGGTTTTTGAGTCATTAAAGACAGAAAGAATGGAATTTCACTAAATAACACCTTCGTCAATTTAATATTTATAGTAAATGAACTTTAATAATAAATGCAATTTTAATGTAATATCACTAACTGAACACTGGCTTTCAGGTCTTGAACGTAAAGTTTCGTGATGATAAAATAACAGCAAATAACATTACAAATTCGTTATCATGTGATTAAATTTGTGAACTTGTTGGAATGTATATACCTGTTTGTAAATTGTGTATTATTTGCGTTTACAGATATCCATCAGGGAGAAATTAAATTAATCGCGCGAAAATATATATAAACGATGCTTATATTAACTCATCATATAATTACCCAAAAAGGGTATGGGATTTAATAAACTGTACGAGATCACAAAATTTAAAAGTAATTATTTCATGGACAATTACGAATAATGTTACATTATAAAAAAATATAAATATATCCATTCTTTCAAGGCTATCGAAATTACAAACCTCTCGTTTATTTTCGTATTACTTATACCAGTTTCAAAGTGACTATTGACTGATTAATGAGGCACTTCAGCTGTATCCGTTTACCTGCTACCGCAACAATTAGTGATATACGAAACTGCCGAAATAGTGACAGTACATTATTTAATTTTTTTATATGTTTCTATTTGTGCCCTAAGTGTTGAGCGAAAAGTACTATAGATCTGATTTTTATGAACCTTTTTATTCCAAGACCATCTAAAATTAGCTACTTAATTAATGTGAACGTTAAGGAACTTTATAGGTTGATGTTTTTAGATAGTAAGGAAATTAAAACTTTACTTTTTTAGCTATAAAGAAGTTTGAAGCACTGCTCTTGTTGGTTTTGTTTTGAATTAACCGTAGGAATTATACTTTTTTCTTATTTCAATACATAATTTCTACAATAAGAACTGTTTGATTTGGTGTTTAATTTTATGTATTACGTATGATTTTAAGTTTTACGTAATAAATATTACAGAGCGTTAAAAACCCGATATTCATTTCATTCAAACATCCAATACATCTGAACTGCTCAGTGGCTGTTGTTAACAGGGAAACAATAATTGAATGCTTTAATGATATACTTTAGTAATAATATATCAACATTAGAGCCTTATTATAACTTTAATTATTTAAATTAAAAAAAAAAACAATACAGTTGAGAGGATTTTACATTTATTGTTGAACACTGCAGATGAATACTGTGTGGTTTTATTGCAATGTTTTAAGGAGTTTCATCATGTATCCCCCTCATGAATTCACTTATTTAAATATTGAATCAAATCATTTTAGGGATATACGGTAATAAAATTTAAAAACCAAATAAGAATAAAAGATTGTGGTTTTATATTTTAGATCATCGATAGATTTTTAATCTTTTAATAGTCGGAATCATCCGAGTTGACCGGGAAAAAAAACTGGTTTGATTAGATCCGCATGTACGTTTTATCACCAACTTCCAGTTCGTGTACGAAATTTAGCAATATTTCTGATAAAAGTTACGGCGCAGTGTGGATTGTTAATTACGTAGTCGTTAACAAACTTATAGTGACCCTTCTGACGATAGAAATGTAATAGATAAGACAGAAGTTGAAATTATTTTTTCTGACTTTTTTTCTTAATAATTTTCAACTGGTTTATAATAATTAAAACAATTTCTTCTATTTACCTTTAGAATTTGCAATTGGTTTTGACCTATTAACAATTGAAAATTACCAATTTACCGTTTTCACATGATAATTGACGAATAAAAATTGTCAATTGATACAAAACAATTGTCTAACAAAATATAAAATATAGCAAATAGAATGACTCATAATTGACGACTAATGAACATTCTCAATTAACTATGGATAGATAATAATTAATGATAATAAGATGACAGTTGACAGATGACAATTTTTAATTGTCAGATGACAGATTTTAAATAACAGTTAGTAACTAATTAATAGAATGACATAAATGTTAGGAAATAAAATAAAAAATAACTGGTAATAGATAATAAATGACAAATAACAGATGTTAACAGATGAGAAGTGTCTATCAATTAAACTGATATTGATGGAGGCTTCTACTTTAAAATCATGGATGAAAAATAACAAATAAAATGACAAATTATAAATGGAAAATAATTTTTCATTGACTATGGAGGCTTCTACTTCGTTTTACATTTTAATCACAAATTAAACACAATAATTACTTCATTTTGTATAACAGTTATTTATTTATACGGTTATTATACAAAAAAGTAATTATTGTGTTTAATTTGTGAAAATAATTTTTCTTTAAATGTTAGTTGACAGGTGAAAATAAGTTTTGAAGAATTCAATTATGACAGATAGGATTAATAAAAAATAATAGGAATGTTTAAAAACCAAAGATGCCAGTTGGCAGATGAGGATTAACAATTATTAATTGACAAATGTTTTATTATAGATAATCGTAAGAAAATAACAAACAGGATAACAGATTAATTTTTAAAATGACAGATCACTGATGATAGATGATAGATGTAAACTGATAGTTGACAGGTGTAGATATATTGCAATAAAAGATTACAAGTCAAATGAAGAATTATTGATGACAATATCCATTTGACATGAAAGACTGCAGTCAAAGAAAAAATAAAATGACCAATGACAGATGACAACAGCTAATTGATAGATAACAGATAAATAGGATGGTGAAACATAATAAGAAATAACTGATATCACAATTATATTATGGATGCAGTTTAAACAATACAATTACAGATACCAATTGACAAATGGAAATTGACTATTGATAGATTGTAAGAAACAAATAGGTTGAAAGATGAAAAATTAAATAATATGACAAATGACAAATAAAACGTGTTAATTGACAAACAATAGATCACAATGAATGTTGACAAATGTTGTTAACTGTTACTAAACGCATATTGTAGATAACAACCGATGGATAAATGATGAGAAATAAAATGATAATAGACAGCTGATGATTGTCAGATTTAGATGGATAAAGTTCATCTATCGATTAAATCTAACCTATAGAGGCTGAAAGACCGCGGTTCGATAGCCACTGATTAGAAGAAATCTTAAGTCTGCCACTTCACTGTATATATATACATACATACTGTAATAATTACTTCTAATTATAAAGATGTTTTCTCTCAATAACCTATAGCAAAAAATAATAAATAAAAATTGTCAATTGATACAAGACAATCGTCTAATGAAAAATGGAGACTATCAATTAACCGTTAGTAGCCAAAAATTAATTATTGGTAGTTAGCAGATAACAAATAAAATGTAATTTAAACGGTAATAAATATTAAAGATAGATATTAACAGATAACAATTGGCTATCAATTAAATCATGGTTAAAAGATAACACAAATAATAAATAAATTAAATTAATTTTCTACAACGAACTAAAAGACTTTTTTTTTAATGGAAAATGAAAATTATCAATTGTCTAGTAACTGATGATAGTTGTCAGATGACAATAAACCTTAAAACATTCAATTATGACAGATGGGGTTACTAAAATATAATGGAAATGTTGAGAAATCAAAGATGACGGCTGACAATTGAAATTACAATTCTTAAACCGTATGTATCATGAAATTTAAATCAATAGAATTGTTAGAGAATTAGAAATAAAATAAACTGCTTTAAAATATATCATGATGATATACGTCAACTGATAATGGGCAGATTGCAATTATCTGGATTTAAGTGGAAGAACAAATTTAATTATTAATCTTGCCGCGCTTCTTTCGGCCTAAATTTTATGTATAGTTTTTAAAAAAAATATTTTTATAATTCAAGAAAGAAGACCAAAGATAAATTGATAAATGAAAATGATATACAAAATTGTCAATTAACTTTTGTCAGGTGATAAATAATAGATGACAGTTGACAAATGATAATTGACACATGATATATTGTAGATAACAAATTGGACAACAGATTCTGAATCACACAGATAGATGATAATTACCAATTGACAGATGATAAATGGCATATAACAACTGTTGTCAGATGAAAAATTGATAATAAATAAATAGACATTCATAAATAATAAATAACTGATAATATAACATGAAAAATTACAATTGACAATAAATAGGATGATAAATTGAAAACAAATAAAATGATTGATAACAGATGCATATTGACAATTAATAGATGATGTTGACATCACAATTGTCGATCAAAGTAGTAACTTGAATATCGTAAATGCTTACTTACTATTTTCTAGATACTGGTTAGAATATAAATATACTAGTGTTTATTAAAAATTTTCAAAAGATTTTCAGTTGTTCCAACAATTAAGGCATATTTTTTAATTTCCTTAACATAGTTTTTAACAGAATTTTAACTATTAACTATTTCAATATCTTATGTTACGTTTTACTTAGTTATTATTAAAACACGATAACTTTGTTTTACCTCTATATTTTTTTAAATTACACAGTGACTATAATAAAACACGATTTGATTTCCTTTCTTCACTAATTTATTTTTACACGTTAAATGTACATTTCGAGCACCATGTGCTCATTTTCAATAACTGAATTCAGTTATTGAAAATGAGCACATGTACATTTAACGTGTAAAAATAAATTAGTGAAGAAAGGAAATCAAATCGTGTTTTATTAGTGATTATTACTTCACATAACTCAAAACAAATAGTGAATACAGTGACTATAGATTCAATTACATATAAGCTAGCTACGAACAATTTTCTTATTTATACAAGAGCGTTGAATAGGGGCGAATACATTATGTGAGTCTGGTGTAACTCTGGCAGGAGACACTTACCGCCTTAATAAGAAAATTTAGGGATTTTTGGCTTTGTAAATTTCGACCGCTTTCAGTAAATCCATTTTTCTGCCTTTATCCCCTAAGTGGATTACTGAAAGTACATCTTTGCTGAAATTGTGGTGTGCATTTAATAGGTGGTTCGAAAATTATTAATTATTGTCGAAATGTACATTTAGCGAAATAAAAATTAATTTTGAAGAAAGTGTTAGTGTTTTAATCAAGTTTTAATTCTAGCTTTTGCTACAACCAGACTACCCAATATATACACTTTGACACTCTGAACAAGTTAACTTGTAAATCCCAGATTTGTTCATGTTCCCAATCTGGGTTTTAGCGTTAAAAATTATATTGCTAAGTTTTGTGTATGGTTTAAAACCGATATTAATGTCTTTTGATCACGTTTATAATTTTTAAACTAACACTGCTAAAATAGGTGATTGAGTTTGTGACTTGATTGTTCCTGTTTTGTATATACATTTTTTGTAATAAAATGTATTAAAATCCTTTAGTTCGTTGTAGAAAATTTTAAAATATTAAATATTTTTGTAGTTATTTTATTTCAAATTTGTGTATAAGTTTATTAATTAGTTCTTTTACCTGCTATTTATTTTATTGTGTAAATTTCATCGTATACACATTGTGGACTTAAATTCTCTATGGATCATTCAATTAAAACTTACTACTTTATGTTTTTAGGATGTCTGGAATGATTAGGAATAACTGAATCCATGTAAGAGGGTTTTCTATAAGTGTTAAAATTAAGTTTGTTATTTAGTTTATTAATTGAAAGGTCAAGGAAATTAATTGAGTTGTTAGTTTCTGTTTTTACTCTGAAGGTTATTGATGGGTGAATTTAAGGAAATTTAGAAATTGGGTGATTTGTCTGTCAGTGCCTTTATAACATGCTAGAATATCGTTTACATACCTGAACCACCATGTGATATGTTTTATGCCTTACAGCGAATTTAATTATTTTATCCATAAAAATTTTGTTCTGAATAAAAAATTTATTCACTTTATTATTTCTTTTTTAAAACGCAACAATTGTTTCGCCACACTGTGGCTTCTTCAGGCAAAAAAAGGTGACATTAAGTCACAGTGTGGCGAAACAATTGTTGTATTTTAAAAAAGCAATAATAAAGTGTTTTGAAAATTTAAGTGCTTTTACTTCAACAACCAAACAAGTGAATATGAATTTTCAACATATAACAGCTTCATCAGTTTATATATAAAATTTATTAATAAATGTAAAATACTTTTGCTCAAGGAAAGTATCCAAGAATGTTAAAAAGTCTGATTTTACTGTGAGGTTAACATTGTTGGTTTCTAGATGTTCATTTATTAGTTACATGTAATCTTCGGGTGAGATTTTGGCAAACATGTTAGTAACATCAAAGAAAACTAGCTTACAGTTGTTATCTATGGTTACTTTTGTTAATTTCTGGGTTACTTCTATTGGATTTTTGATGTTGTTTTTGAAGTTCTATGACAATTACTTTTCCTGGTGTATTAATTTATGAAACTGCAGGACGTATTGGTACATTTTCCTTGTGCATTTTTATAAATCCGTTACGTCTGGGAGGTAATGGGTTCATTAGAAGGAATTTGTGCTCTGCTAAATTAAGAAATAAGGAGTTTGGTTTGTTAATGAATGATTTAATTTGTATAATGAAGTTAGTTGTGCGATCATTTTGGATTTCAGTTATGTCCGACGATGAGAGGAATTGATTGACTTTTTGTTCATAATCTTTTTTCAATAATATTACTACGGATTTTTGACTTTTTTCTATATATTTTTAATTGTTCTATCATCTGAGGTCGACAGGGGAGGTGTTTCTTTTATAATTTTGGAGATTTTTGTCTATTTTTAACAATCTTTAAGAGCAATTTCTTACAAAACAATTAAATGTTTTCTAAAAGGCATTAATATGTGGTGAGAATATAGGTCCTGTTTTTTTTGAGAGACATTTCTTTTTTATTAAAATTAATATTTGTTTTGTTAATAATTATGGGATGAAAGTCTTATATGATCGGGAGTGATTGTCTTACGCTTTTTTGGGCTCTTAGATTTTCTAGCTGCTTCTTCTTCTGTCTTGTTGGTTTCTGGTATACAATTTTGCTTATTTTTTCTTGAACGTAGTAATCGAAAGGATCGAATGTCATCGTTATGTTCCTCCGTTTGAAGCAAAACTTGGCTTCTTCTTTCAGCCATATTTTTTGGGCTATTTACAGTTACATATTTCGGGTTAACGTCCAGTTTTAAGCATTGTTGGTTAAATTTTACATTTAGAGTTGCGTGCTTCTTTTTAATTAGTAATTTGAGGTAAGTTTGCCTTTTCTTCTACAACAGCGTTCAATATGAGCGTATACATTATGCCAGTTTGGTCGTTTAATATACGCTCCTATTCAATGCTGTTTTATAAATAAGAAAATTGTAATTTAAGTTACTTCTAGTTTGTTAATGGCTAGCTTATAGTTGAAACTATAGTCACAGTGTAATTTTACAAAATATAATGAAAAAGAAACAAAGTCGTTGTGTTTTAATTACAACTTATTCATAATGTACCACGAAGTAAATAAAATTTTTTACTTAGCCCTTGCTTTAATCCACTCTAAATTGCTTTTCAAAAGCTCCATGTAATTCACCATAGCTAATAAATTATTTACTATTCTTGCAGAGTAAAGTTCGCTCAACAAATATCATTTAATTATTAATTATAGTAGTTTGTTTCCAGACTAATATCACGTTCGCCGCCAAGCGAATATTTCACATAAGTGCTGTTTGTGGCGGTGAACGTGATATAATCAGTTATTCATTATATTAGCGAAGTCTCGACTAATTCCAAATATTATTAATTGCAATTTGATCTTGGGTAATAAACAGTTCATTAACTTGGCATAATTTTAACCTATTCGAAATAATTGTTGATTGGCCTAGCGTACTCTTGACCTATCCTAACAAAATATACATTTGCCTAGCGTACTCTTGACCTAGGTTAACAAATTATTCATTGACCTAGTTTACTCTTGACCTATCCCAATAAATTATTCATTGGTTTAGCGTACTCTTGACCTATCCTAACAAACGATTTATTGGCCTAGCGTAATCTTGACCTATCCTAATACAATAATGATTTGCCTAGCGTACTCTTGACCTAGACTAACAAATTATATGTTAACCTGACCTATCCTAACAAATTATTCATTGGACTAGCGCACTCTTGGCCTATCCTAACAAACTATTCGTTAGCCTAGCGAACAATCCAATAAGCTAAACATTGCCCTCATGCACTTTTAACTTATGCTAACAAATTCTAAATTCACCTTGAATGCTACTGAATTTCTATTTTGTAAAAAAGATATTAATACTACTAAACTGAGTAAGTAAAAAATTTTAAAAGCACTAAAAAACAGTTTAATCTTTAGGAAAACAGACAAAATTTTGTATAAAAGATATAAATACTAGTAAACGCAGTTTGGGGAAATAAAAATATTTAAAACCATTAAAATACAGTTTAATAATAGAAAAAAAAGTTTTAAGTGTCAAGCAGAGTTGAATTTGCCAAAAGTATAGAATATTTTAAATACAAATACATTTTTTGAACGAGAAAAGCAGTTCATACTGATAAAACTACATTATCTGCCAAAAAGAAATATTTGTAAAGACTGTGAAAATTTGTGAACGATTAGTTTAAAATTTTGATAAAGTTTTCAATCTCTGAAAAAAGCTGGTAAAATTTATCATAATTTGTTTGTTGGTTTTAATTCAGTGCTTACAAAAAAACCTAATCCATACAAAAATAATATAAATAATATCCATACATGATTTAGACTGCATAAGAATTAGGCAGATTTCATCCTAGAGATTATCTTCCACTTGTACCCCGAAAGGTTAAATTCTTCTGCTGGCGCTGCTGTCAAACTGGAACGCACCAGAAACCATGATGAACCATATTTATTTTTTGCCATATAGTCAGGCATTTTTGTTCCTAATTAGGAATTTATATATCAAATAAAAAGAAAACTACGAGTAAATATTAAATTTTGTTGAATTATACGCCACTAAAAGCTCAATGAAGGAGTTTCGTATAAAAACAGCATTTTGGTTTAAAGATACAAACCAAATTAGTGCGTACTAATATAAACGAGGCGGGCCTCATTCTTAACCTTGCTTTGGGGCCTCTGATATTAATCTAGAACTGTCCTGCAATAGTTTAGTTTAGTTTATTTTCTAAAATAAATAAAATACATACACAAATACAATAAATCACTTAAAATTTTTGAAACACAGTTGAAAGCGTTTCAAATTTATCAATAAAACACGATTTGATTTGCTTTCTTCACTAATTTATTTTTAAATAAATAAAAGATTAAATTGTGAAGAAAGGAAATTAAATCGTGTTTTATTATTACTTCACATAACTCAAAACCAATAGTGAATATATTCAAATTTATTGTTGAACACTGCACTGCAACATGTTTCGTCACGTCGTGGCTTCATCAGTTCGACAATAAATGTGAAACCCTCTCAACTGTGTTGTTTTATTTCAATGTGTTATGGAGTTTAAATTCAATAAATTAAAAAGAGCACCATCATAATTAATTTCTAACTGGTGCATAAAAAACGTTCTAAAAATAATTTTCAACTAATTTTAACGACTATGAAGAAATTTCTTAATCAATCAAAATTTGCATCTTTTTTATTCAATTAATCAAAAATTATAAACCAATTTTATTCATTTTTGTTTAACTATATAAAAAAATGCTTTCATTATCTTTTATATGAAAATTTTTCTCTAATGATCTTATTTAGAAAAAAAAATCTTGGGAAATGAATTTTTCCCACTTTTCGAAAACAATTAAAAAATTGCAAGTATAAAAAGCAAATTTATTTAAAAACGTTTCAGAAATTACTTGATTTTTAAGAAAAATTCTAAATAAACAAATTTTATTAAATTTGAATAATTGGGCACACGCATACAATTTTTATATCAATAAATTTATGTTATTATGATTGCTAATAATGATTAATCTCAGTTTATATATTTTTCTTTATAAATATTTGTTTATTTATTTAACAAATGCACTTTAAAATTATAATATTTTTAAATTTTCCGACCTCGCCACGAAGTTGACCGAAGATCACGTGACGTCATTGTTTAGCATACGATTTATACGCAGTATTTAGACGTCGTTCATTCAAATTTTATTTGTTAAATCCTTGTGTTATTTTAAAATAATGGAAGATACCGAGTTTTTTAAAGCATACAGTGATAATTTGCTCAATATTGACGCATATATGTTAATGGAATTTATCAATCATAATGATTGTTATAATGCCGCAGAAATTCGTGGATTAAAAGCAGATTTGTAAGTATAACACCTATTTAACATTTACATAATATATTTTAAATGATATTAATTATGATAAACGAAGAGAATATATACAATTATATTGTCCCCAAAACTTATTTACCCATTCCTAATAGTTAACCTAAAAATTTAAAAACAAACAATTAAAACTGTCCCTTCTGCGACAATATAATATTGTAGGTGTGACTAATTTAATAAATTTATAATTATTTTAGATCAATGAGGGACTCCTACATCAATACTGCAATTGGTTATGTGCAAATTAAAAGAACAGGAAATACATGTACCATTCTTGGACAAATTTGCCCCGAACATAGAATTAGGTCCTCTAATTATAAAGTTAAGTTAGTGGTTTGTGAAAAAGAGGAAAAAATTCTGGAAGTGAAATGTTTGGATAGTTCGGCTTCTGAAGGAGGATGTAAACACGCACTTGCATTTTTAATGTGGGCACATCGTAAAAGTACCCAGCCATCACCAACTGAAATTGAATGCTACTGGAAAAAACCAAAATTAACAGGTGCTGCAAATGAAACTGTTACGACAGAAAATTTTGGTGTTGTACCTAAATCGTATATAACTGACCAGCAGATGAAACAATTTTTTGAAGAAACGATTAAAAGTGGGAGAGAATTAAAATGCTCGGCACAAATTTTAAATTATTTTGACGATACAGAAACTGGAGATGAACCTAATAATTTAAGTATGCATTTATTATTGCATCGTTTCATAAATACTCATGGGGAACATAGTTGCAAGGAATTTTTAAAATTTTGCGAGACTGCAATTAATGAGCAATCCTGTAAAAATGCTGCAAATGCAACAATTGAACAAAGTTCAAATAAACTGTGGTTTGAACTTCGTTATGGAAGGATTACAGCTTCAAAAATATATTCCGCAGCATTCTGTAAAACTAGTGATGGTGTTTTAGTGAAAAGTGTAATTGGTGTTTCCAAAATGTTTCAGACAAAGGCAATGAAGAGAGGATTATATTTGGAAGATAATGTTCGAAAACAAGTGGGAAAACAATTAAATATTAAAATAAAAAGTGCGGATTAATATTAAATAACTAGCATCCAGAATTTGGTGCTTCACCCGATGGTATATCAAATAATGCAGTGTTTGAAATTAAATGTCCAACGTCTTTAAAAACTGTAAATGATTATTTGTTAAAAAACGGTCACATATCTCCTAAATGCATAGCACAATTACATTTACAAATGTTAATGTTAAATTTCAAAGTTGGTTATTTATGCGTTGCAGATCCTTTATTCGAAACCAACAACAAAATAACAATGATTAAAATTAATTACGATGAAAATTATTTCATGGATTTTTTCAGGAAAGGCAAAGATATTTTGGGAAGCAATGATTTTTTCTAGATTATTAGAAACTGTTTCATAATTTTTAATTTTACTTTATTAAATGTATTAAAATTAATAATAAACATATTTATAATTCTATTATTTTTGATTGTAAATTTACTAAACCACATGAAATAATCATCATGTAGTCTAGATATTTTATAAGTTTATTATTTACACAAGCATGAGGTTTTAATATTTTGTATTGCCGTACTCTTCTGATAACCCTTTCTACATGAATACGTAATGATGCAATTCTCTTGGTTTCCAACACCTCTGCTTTAGAACTCTTTACACCTGCTTTTACAGATGGCGGTCTGATTAAAATGCAATTTTTCTGATGTAATATTGCATCGATTTGTTTAAAACCACGATCTGCCATCACTGAACAATTTGGTTTTAATGTTTCTAAGTAATCCGATCTTTTAACGGCTGTAACATCAGTTGTACGCCCTCCAAAACCTTTTGAAATAAAGTTAATAAAACCACTTGGTGAAATCGATATTAAGTATTTAAAAGTATTTGCCTTTTTGTATTCTGACCAAGTAGCTGCTTGCTTTATGGGATCATTAGGCTTTTCAATTTCTATTTCAAAACAGTCAATAATACTTTGAACATTATAATAATTTGCACGAAATGCTAATGGCAGAAGTTGTTTAATTTTTTGTCTTTCTGGCCAAAAAATATATGCATTCAAACAAAAACTAATTTGGGGGACTGTGTTCCGAAAGGATTTTGCGGCTTGACTGTGAGAAATTTCGAAATCATCAGCTATTTCATCTAAAGGGAGGTTACTTCTAATTTTTCTTAAAGTTATGTAAATGTCTTGTAGCTGCCGTTTTGTAGTTTTTACTAATAATAAAATTATAAAATAAATTCTACACTTTTTTTATATAAATACAAACTACGTTCAATACAAATTGAACTAATTCTATTTTTAATCAAATCACGACTAGGGCTCGATGATGAACCACTGCATTGACAATATTCAGAAACACTTGTAATGCTAGAAGAGGATCCACTTTTTAATAAAGGAGACATGCTTGTACTTGTAAATTTCTTTATCGGTTTTATTTTAATAGGTGAGCAAGCTACACTTGTTACCTTCTTTAAATCACCGACATTGTCTGTTTGAATATATCGATTTTTAAAGTTTATTGGTCTAGTTTGAATACCAATTGTAGAACACATTACATCTGTTTGACAACTTTTCTCACATACCGCCGCACTAATATCAGATGTTTCTTGGATATCATTATGCGGTGAAGAAACTTTAATTGACACTTCTTCACTTATTTGATTATCCTAAGTCTTTTCTTGCTCTTGAATGGAATCCTGAAATTCTGCATTTTTTAATAATTGTACAACCATTTCCGTTCGAGCCCTCTTGCTTGAGCCTTTTCTTTGTGGTAGTGGCAAAGATCGTTTTTTATCAGCCTGACATTGGAAGATATGTGGAACAATATTTTCCTTCATTTTTATATATCCACCAACCAACTTCCATTTTATGTAGTTATCCATGTCTTCTTCTAACTATACATATTGAATTAATGTTTATTATGCACGGTTTCAAAAAGCAGAGCTAAATTTATCATCAAATAAAATTAACTGTAATAGCAAATTAATTAATTTGATTCTACATTTAGCACCACTCAGTCAGTTGGTAACCGATTTAATACTTACATTAAAATGATCCTCACAAACGAAACCATTTGATTTGTTTGAGATATCTTTATCATTTCGCCTCATTGCTTTTAACCACATTTTTCTTCTTTTAAGCTGTTTATTATTAGCTGCATTTGGTAACGATATAAATATTTTGTTCGACGTTTGAAAGGTAGTGTTTACACAGCGTGGCACTAAACAATATTTATAGTAAGTTAAAGTGCTGGGACCTATGTTTTCCATTGTATATAAATTAGGATCAATAATAAATGTAGAGTCACAAAATACACTTATTTCATTCTCAACTGTAGCTCCAACGATTCTTTTAATGCTCAATGAACTGATATGAAAGTTCGTAACAGATCACAACGTGAACAAATACGTCACGAACCCGCCATCTGCATTCTGGCGATTTCGCGCCAACTTTAAATTTTTAAATTTTATTATTTTTTTTTTACCCCTTTAGGATATTTTTTTTTCTTTATTTTGTTTTATTTAACTTATTATGAAACATATAAAGTTAATTTTAAATTAATTAAAAAAAACACGCCAGTTCCCAATTATATTAAAAACATGCTTTCATTATTTTTTATATAAGAATATTTGTATATCATATTTAGAAAAATAATCTTTGGAAATGAAATGCAACTTTCACACGTTTCGAAAATAGTTAGAAAAGTTGTAAATATAAAAAGCAAATTTAATTAAAAAACGTTTCAGAAATGATTTGATTTTTAAGAAAAATTCTAAATAAAAAATACCTTAACAACACTGGTTTAATAATAACAAGTTGCAACAAGTGTTATCAGTCATACTAAATTTTAAATTATTACAAAATCAATACAATTTTACTAGAAAGTTGTTTCTTTTTTATTTTTACTTTAAAAAGTAATTACAAAAAATAATATAATAATTCGTTATATATAGGGCAGAAAGGTCGATAGCCCAAACGGACAGACTAATACATTTAATATCACTTGTTAAGTATTAAAGTAAAAAAACTTTTATTTGTTGGAATTACACGCAACAAATAAAAGTTTTTGTAAATTAAAAGTGATTTTACTTTAATACTTAACAAGTGATATGAATTTTCAACAAATAACGGCCTCATCAATTAATACATTTAATATCATTTGTAAATGTTTTTAATTTTGTATATATTTATTTTCGAATAAAGATGTTATTCTCTCTCTCGTTATATATTTTTTGTAATTATTTTTCTGGGTTAAATTGTATTGAAAATTGTTGTTGAAATACATTCTCGAATCAAAGGTTTGTGTAACGGAATATTTGAATGAAAATAATATATGTTGTGAATTTCATGTAATATAAAAAAATCTTTATTAACAAACACTAATAAAATTACACAATAATCTTAATATGAATTATTAATACATAATATATTTACCATAGAATGAGGACTATGTACAGATGAGGCGAAAAGGTAATAACAAACACAGCAGAAGGAACGGATTAAAACGACTCAAGCAATAGTAAACATTGCTCATAGATATATAAACTAAAACCCTCCTAAACATTAAAAAATAATAATAATAATAATAAGAATCAACAACGTATGTATCCATCAGTCTTTTGATTGCAGTTTGCGCCCGAACTATACAATATTTCGTATGGCACATTTTCTTGTATTTCATTTTAATAGCGAGTAGTAGTCAACGAAGTGCATTCGACTTGTTTTGCTTTTGTATAAATTTATCACAGATTTGGTGCGTTGCACGTATTTATTTCCGTCTTTACCAGTATGGATTATCGTTGTTCTGATGGTTCCAGCTGGCGAATTGGCCCCAGGAATCGACCTTCGCGCGGACGAAATCGGGGATCTTTATGCTCCTGCTTTGCGTCTCTTGAGTGTTAGCGGGTGGTGTTGATTTTTTAGCGATTACGTAGTTGTGGTTCGAGTTGTTATCCCAGAATTCGCGGCTGTCGCAGCGGAAGCACACGCAGAATTCGATGATGCGGGATTTCGGTGGGAATGGTAGTTTGAAGGAGAAGGTGTCGTAGAGCACGTAGACGGAATTGGTGGACGCGTTTTGTACGAAGAAGCAGTGCACATCCTCGTGACTCTTCCACTTATCAGACGATGTCCTGATGATGACCTCCTTTTCAAAAGCTAGGTTGCTGACCTTTACGGTCCCTACTATCATCTCCTCGGAGTCCTTGATGATGACGTTTTCGAGGGAAACTTTATTGTTGTCGAGGGTCTTCCTGAATTTCACGTAATCAGAGGCGGGTTGTGTGAACGTTATCTCCCAGGGGTCTTGTTGAGCGACCGGTTCCGCCCGGATGCCGCGCGTGACTTGTTCCAAAAATTTTAAGCTCCACAACGGTGGCACGTTCGATGGCTCAGTCATAACACGTATGTGGGTGAGTGACATGCCTTTGTCATCGGCGAAAACGACCTTCTTTTTGGATTTGAACGGGCTCGACTCTTCATCGCTGCTACTATCTTCCTGTCGTACGACTAGACACGGACGTCTAGGTGACGGAGGCGACGCTCTATTGTTATTATTATTATTATTACCGGTAAAAGGTCGACACATCTGAGACGGTTTCAAGTAGTTTTCATAGCGGGCCATGAAGCTCGATGTCGGACTGTGGCCGAAAATCGGCGGACTGTGCGAGACCAACATTTCATAATCAGCTGGCATTACAATGGAGCACATCGGAATCTGCAATGAAAATAAAAAGAGTCTGCTTGTAATTATCTGGCTAGTGATATACAAACACAAAGGTGACATTGCCAAGTAAACAAAGTCACGACGCTTCGGCTTATCGTGGATTTACGTTATCGTCGGCGGTGATTTAAATGCGCGTGCGTGTAAAATTATTGTACGATCAACTGATAGCATCTGGAGCGAGGATTCTCTCGACCTGCCTCAACCAACATACGTGAGTTCGAATGTTGTTTTTAATAAACGCCATGGGAACATAGTCCATGGGATGAATGGATGAAAGCTGTTTCGCAACAGGCGCCTAGTTTCTTTTTTAATTTATTCATTTTTTGACGGTCGCGCGGATTAGCAAACCAAATGATGTCGGGTGGACGAGTGTCAGGCGATCATGTCGCGAGTGCATGATGTCTGAAAATAAACCAGTCGCCGAGCGTTCGTTTCCCGCATGTATTCTACGGTATCGCCTTTTTTTTCCCAACACACTTTCTATAAGATTACCTGCCCGGCGAACCCAAAGGCCTTAAGACCTACCACCGTGCGAATCAAAAGAAAGATAATAATACTATTTTTAGTCCGTGTTTAAAATTAGAAATAGGAAATGTAAACAGGAAGTATTATTTAATTAAAACCTTTCACCGGAAAAATCGACTTACCAATGGAAAAATGGAAAAACCAAACGTTGAAAATCTCCAAAAAATTATTTTTATAAAAATCACTACACTGTATTCCTTTTTTAATGCTAGGTAACTGAACGGGCACTGATCGATATTTTTGTGTCTGATTAAAATGCACATGCGGGCATGTCGGGACGGAGCGATCGCAGCTTTGTGGACGATCGCCGGTTGCGGTTGTCGGGAGAGAACTAACTGAGTGCGGGATCGTCGGACGGGTTTCTGGCAATTCGGCCGGTCCGCCGGCCCTCCTACCACGGGCCGCACACAGCCGAGGGAACACGTGGTCCAGGCCTTATCAATTGTATGGGCCGGGCCGGCCGAACTGGTGACAATAATAACAAATCCCATGTGCGGAATTTGTCTGGTCGACGAACGTTGCGAAATGTTTATTTGGACTGTGTGGCTAATTAGGCTAAAAATATACAAGGGATACACGGTAAAATAGTTTATTACCAAAATAATAATAGTGTACGGTATGAATGAACGCCCTCGGTCAGTTAACTTTCACTAAGTTTAATGTGTATACGGATTTTTCGAATATTTAAATGTTTTTATTTAAAAATTGGTATTTACATGCTGTCCATATTGAATTTGCTTTATGAACATACTTTGAAACTATTGTTCACTTAATTATTAACTTATTTTTTGATAAAAATATCAATTTAAATTGCACAACACTTACAGTAACGAAATTATTTGCATATAAATATATCCTCTTCAATAGATCCTGTTAAATAAGAATTAAACAAACTCTTTTCAATTCCTTTCCAATCCTATAAGGTGTCCGTCAAGGTTCTTCCTTATCACCTATTTTATACACCATATTTTGCCCCGACATCAACAACCCCGATCTTACGTTTTTCAACCCTTCACATATATGCATATTGCTCATTAATTAATTATTTTTTTTATCTTGATCCATGGTTTGTTTCACAGAAAATTCGAATCAAGATAGTTCAAAAATGTTTCACAGCGGGTTAAGTGACCAATTAATTAAATATATAAAAATTTTAATGCATGTATCTCTTAGGTACCAGCATGAAATCCTTGTTTTTTGATCATCGATTTCATGCTGGTGCCTATCAGATACATATTTTTTATGAGTTGGCGAGCCTAAAAATTTAAAATGCGCAACTAGTTACGGCCAGACTCGAGAGAATGTCGTAACTTCAAATGTAGACGAGAATTTTAAGTACTCTTTGTTAATTTCGTGGTTAACTGAAAGTTCTGCTCGGAGCTGACTGACCCATATTAAAAATTCCATCTTAATACTCTTCATACATAAATCTAACCTCAATATTTGTATATTTATATATAAAACATTAATATTCTTTAGACATGAATGTAACCAATAATAAATATGTTTTGAATTATAAATTAAGACTTTAAATTAAGAAATAATAAAATTTATTAAAACTCTTTAGTTCGCTGTAGAAAATTAACTAATAATGTATTAATTATTAATTCAGAAATATATTTATTATTAGCAATATTCTGGTAAATTCATTAACGCGAAATAAATTATCACATTATTTACTGATAATACTTCATGACGATTACGATATTTATCACTTATTAGAACTGTCAATTGATGATAATTTTAAACGTTGTTAATAACATTTTACGCAATTTAAAAAAAAATCAGTTCTAAGAATTAAAACAGGAAGTAATGACTTTAAGAACATAGATGAATTTTACTTGAAGATTTTTTTCAGTCCAGTAATGAAATTCTGTACATTGACATGCACTCTAGAATAAAAAATGGTAATAATTTCCCTGTATTATCTATAAACATATTTTATTAAGTAATTGAAAATCTGTTATTTATTTTATTTTCAATTACAATAAAACATCTGCTCTAATAAAATAAAGCTCGTCAAATATACTGTTTTAATTCAAATTAAAATATATATGTAGAGTGGGTGGGTGTGTACTATCCCACCCTCCAATCAATTTAACATAAACAAGAGTTTCCCGTGAATGTTTTTAACATAAACGTTATCATTTAAGTACATTTTAATAAATGTTATAATTTAATTCAATCAAACCCTTGCTAATGATTAAACGGTTGGAGGGTGTGATAGTGGCCACCCACCCACCCTACATATACAAAACTCCTAATGCTTAAACTCTGCTGCCCGCATTTGTTTTACAACAATCGCAACTCTTTACATTTCCTCCTAATTTAAACACTAAAAATAATGTTTTATGTATAAAAATTTATATTCAATAATTGTTGGATAATTATTGGTATTACTCTAACTCTTTTAATTATAAGCTATAAACCATTAATCAATTCTGATTTTAATATTTTAACCTCAATCACAAATTCTTGATCCATTTTCAACAACTAAAAAAAGTAGAAAGAGTTATTTATCATCCAAAATATCGCGTCTAAAAACACTCTTTTAGTTTAAGCAAAAATACATACGTAGGGTGGGCGGATGCCCATCTCACCCTCCAAATTTTTACCATTAGCAAAGGCTATTTATGAATGTATTTAATATAAACCCAAACATTTCCTTAATTTTACTTATCGTATGTTAATAGTTTTTTTTTCTGAAAAACTCTTTTTTACGTTAAAATAATTGAAGGGAATAAAAATTTGTTAAAAAATTAAAGTTGAAAACTGATTTGAATTTGCAGTCAAATTTTTAAGGCTAAGTCTAAAATCAAAGAGAGTGAAGTTAAAGTCTCAAGTAAAAGTTTAATTCAAAACATAAAGTAAAAGCTTAAATTCAAAGACCAAAGTCACCTAAATTATTTAAAGCCTAAAATAAAATTTTAAAGCTAACGTACAAAATTTAGGATGAAATTAAGCTTCCTAATTTTGGTTTACTTCCGTAGCTTTAATAAAAGATAAATTTGAAATAAAATCATTAAGTCAATACCTAAAACTAAAGTTTAAAATCAAAGGTTAAAGTCAAAGTTTAATAATAAAATCTAAATCCATAATCTTAAAACAGAGTCTAAAGTCTAAGATTAAATTCATGACGGAAGTCAAGCGATTTTTAGGAACTACTTGGGTGGCTTTCATAGTCTAAATCAAGTGGTGAAAGACAAAATCAGAAGAATATAATCGAAGCCTCTAAACAAAATAAAGAATAAAATTCTATTCGACAGCTCTAACGTCAAAGTGTAATGTCAAAATCTAAAGTCAAAGTATAACGTCAAAGTCTAAAGTCAAATTCTAAAGTCAAAGTCTAAAATCAAAGTCTAAAGTCAAAGTCTGAAGTCAAAGTCTAAAGTCAAAGTCTAAAGTCAAAGTCTAAAGTCAAAGTCTAAAGTCAAAGTCTAACGTCAAAGTCTAAAGTTAAAGTTTAAAATCAAAGCCAAAATTATTCTAGGTCTAAAGAAGTCCTAAGTTCAGGCTGAAGTCAAGCTTCCTATTTTAGGATTACTAGTGTAGCTTTCATAAGAGATAAATTTAACATAAATTCAATTTAGTCCGAAGTTAATGCGTGGAGACACTATCTTAAGCCAAATTAAAGAGTCCAAGTGTAAGTTGAAAGAATTATTTATTAATTCTTCGTCCATTTTCAACAAAAAAGTAGAAAGTGTTACATATGTATTGTCCAAAATATCGCGACTAAAAGATTAAGTTTAGTTTAAGTAAAAATACATATGTGGATGCCCACCTCGCCCTCCACTATTTAAAATTAAGCTTCCTAATTTTGCTTAACTTCTGTAGCTTTAATAAGTCTTAAGTCCAAATTTAGAGTCACTATTTAAAACTAAATTTTAATAATAAAATCCAAACCCAAAAACTTGAAGCAGAGTCTAAAGTCTAAAATTAAATTCAAGACTGAAGTCAAGCGATTTTTAGGAACTACTTGGGTAGCTTTCATAGTCTAAATCAAGTGGTGAATGTAAGACAAAATCAGACTCGAAAATCGAAGTCTCTAATCAAAATAAAGATTCAAATTCCCTTATATGAAAAGTTTATTCGACAGCTCTAAAGTCAAAGTCTAAAGTCAAAGTCTAATGTATATTTCTTCTTTAAGATTAAATTAAGTAATATTAGATTTATATATGTACATGACACTTTGAAATAAAGACATATATATATATATATATACATAATCTTTATTTACAGACTTTTTTTTTGTACATAATAACATAGATATATTTTACTTATAATATATATACAATCTGTATCGACCGTTGGTCTTTCTGCCCATAATATAGATGTTTGTTGACAGACAAGTTAATTGTTGTTGTTATAAGTTTTTATTTTCTCGAATAGAGATTCTGTGGGGTGTTTAAATTTCAGGGGGATAAGGGGGTTTCGTCGAGTACAATATTTTTTAAGTATGTTGAAGTTAGATGGATGGGAAGCTATTTTCGTGGATAAGTAATGTATGCGATCGAAGATAGGGATGATATTTGTGGATTCGTAAAGGAGTTCATTTGACGGATTGTGGAGAGGATTATTTGGGTGACGGAGTTTAGTGAGGGTGCGTAGGGCCGAGCGTTCAGCTACTGAAAGGATTTTGATGGTTGATGGTGGAGACTGGAAAAGGAGGATTGGACCGTATTCCAGCAAGGGCCGGCATATGGCTTTGTATATTTTGACTGCATTTAATGTTGTTATGCCCTCGGTCTTGTAGGTAAGACCTCTGAAATGTTTTGCCCTTGCTGAAACCTTAGACTTCATTATTTGGGAGTGGGATTTAAATGTAAATTTGTGATCTATTGTTATTCCTAAATATTTGCAGGTAGGAGCAGGATGGATCGATTTATTGTTAATTTTTAATGACGGGGAGTTAGGGGAAATTCGGTGAAATGGGATTAAAAATTGGGTTTTAGTTGGGTTAAGGGATATCCTCCATTTTTTAAACCATGCTGTGGTATAAAGACATATTATTATTATAAAGTCAAAATCTAAAGACAAAGTCTAAAGTCAAAGTCAAAGTCTAAAATCAAAGCCCAAAATTATTCTAGGTCTAAAAAAGTTCTAAGTTAAGGCTGAAGTCAAGCTTTCTAGTTTAGGTTTACTGCTGCAGCTTTCATAAGAGATAAATTTAAGATAATTTCAATTTAGTCCAAAGTTAATGTGTGGAGACACTATCTTAAGTCAAAGTCTAAAGTCAAAGTCTAAGTTAAAATCCTAATAAATAATTCTTCGTCCATTTTCAACAAAAACAGTGGAAAGAGTTACATATTTATTGTCCAATTATCGCTACTAAAAGATTAGGTTTAGTTTAAGCAAAAATACATATGTAGGGTGGGCGGATGCCCACCTCGCCCCCCATTATTTAAAATTAAGCTTCTTAATTTTGTTTAACTTCTGTAGCTTTAAAAAAACGTAAATTTGAAATAAAATTTGTCTTAAGTCAAAATTTTCACTATCTAAAACTAAAGTTTGAAATGAAAGGTTAATCTCTAACGTCAAAGTTTAATAATAAAATCTAACCCATAGACTTAAAGCAGAGTCTAAAGTTTAAAATTAAATTCAAGACTGAAGTCAAACGATTTTTAGGAATTACTTATGTAGCTTTCATAGTCTTAATCAAGTAGTGAATGTAAGACAAAATCTGACTTTAAAATCGAAGCCTCTAATCGAAATAAAGATTTAAATTCTCTTATATGAAAAGTTTATTCTACAGCTCTAAGGTCAAAGTCTAACGTCAAAGTGTAAAGTCAAAATCTAAAGTAAAAGTCTAATGTCAAAGTCTAAAGTCAAAATCTAATTAGTGTAATAATTCATATTAATTGATGTGTAAATAAATAATGAATAAATAAGTACTTCCAATTTCATAATTATAATTTTATAACATTTTATAAAATTATAATTAATGAAATTGGAAGTACTTATTTATTCATTATTTATTCAAAGTCTAATGAATATTTCTTCTTTAAGATTAAATTATGTAATATTAGATTTAAACTAGTTCATAAGTTTTGACGCAAATTACATCTTAAAGTTTAAAGTCAAAATCAAAGTCTAAAATCAAAGCCAAAATTATTCTAGGTCTAAAGAAGTCCTTAGTTAAGGCTGATGCCAAGCTTCCTATTTTAGGTTTACTGCTTTCATAAAAGATAAAATTAACATAAATTCAATTTAGTCCAAAGTTAATGTGCGGAGACACTATCTTAAGCCAATGGCTAAAATTAAAGAGTCAATGTCTAAAGTCAAAGTCTAAAGTCAAAGTCTAAAGTCAAAGTCTAAAGTCAAAGTCTAAAGTCAAAATCTAAAGTCAAAGTCTAAAGTCAAAGTCCAAAGTCAAAGTTTAAAGTCAAAGTCCAAAGTCAAAGTCTAAAGTCAAAGTCTAAAGTCAAAGTTTAAGTCAAAGTCTAAAGTCAAAGTTTAAAGTCAAAGTCTAAAGTCAAAATTTAAAGTCAAAATCTAAAATTAAAACCAAAATTATTCTAGGTCTAAAAAGTTCTAAGTTAGGGCTGAAGTCAAGCTTCCTAATTTAGATTTTCTGCTTTAGCTTTCATAAGAGGTAAATTTAACATAAATTCAATTTTGTCCAAAGATAATATATCGAGACACTAGTCGATGGCTAAAATTAAAGAGTAAAGTCAAAGTCTAAAGTCTAAAGTTGAAAGCCTAATAAATAAGTCTAAAGTATAAGTATAAAATAAATTCAGAGGCCAAAGTGAGAACCTATATTATTGAAAGTATAAAATAAAAGTACAAAGTCCAGACTAAAGTCAAGCTTACTATTTTTCAAAATTTCGATAGCTTTGATAGACAAATCTAAGATAAATTCAGAGACGATAGTAAAAATTTAAAGTTACTATCCAAAACTAAAGTATAAAATAAAAGTGTTAAGTCAATGTGTAAAATTTAAAGCCTAAAACAAAAATTAGAGCTAAAACTAAGCTAAATTCTAAATCCAAAGTTCAAAGTGAAAACTAATGTTAATTTTCCTAACGTATGTCAAAGCTTAAATTCAAAGAGCAAAGTAAAAGCCTAAATTATTTTCTAGGTCGTTGCTAAAATTAAAAATCCAAATTACAAAGTTAGGGCTTAAATTATCCAAAGTTAAAATTAAAACTGCAATGCTAAAAATCAAAGTGAAGACTAAAGCCAAAGTCTAAAATTAAAGCCTACAATCCAAATCTAAAGTTAATGTCTAATATCAAATTTTGAAGAAACAAAATTGGAAAACCAAAGTTCAAAGTGAAAACTAAAGTCTATTTTCTTAATATATGTCAAAGCTTAAATTCAAAGAGCAAAGTAAAAGCCTAAATTATTTTCTAGGTCATTGATTAAAGTAAAATCCAAAATACCAAGTTAAGGCTTAAATTATTTAAAGTCAAAATAAAAACTGCAATGCTAAAAATCAAAGTCAAGTCTGAAGTCTAAATCTAAAGAAATCTAAAGTTAATGTCAAAAATCAAATTTTGAAGAAATAATTTAAACCTAAAGCTTAAATTCAATGACGAAAGTTAAAATCTTATTTACTAAAAGTCTAAAATAAATATCCAAAGCCAATTAACAGATTGAAGGCTAATGTCAAGATTTCTGTTTTAGAACTTGACTAAATTTAAGAAACAGAGCCTGAGATTAAAGTTTAGTTGGAAGTATAGTTGGAATTTAAAAATAAATATTTCAAAATGTCCTTAAGATGTAACATTAAACAATTTCACAAATAAGAAAAAAATGAAATAAAAAAAATAAAACCAAAAATGAAGTTTACTAACCAAAGAGAAACAGACTAAAATCATTATTTTCTTATTCTTAAATTAACAATTGAAAATCTGAGCTGTCTTTCTTTCAGCTCAGATTTTCAATTATTAAGAAAATCACAGTTTAAAACAGTTGAAATGAAAACAATAAACAATTGGATTTTGTTAGAAACAACAGTTGTAAACTGTATAAAAATATAACACTGAAAAAATTCTCAAGTAGGACAAAAATAGCTTAAAAAAGCAAAGCTAAAAACTAAATTTAAAAAAATGAAATTTACTCATGGTTAAAATAATTATTTCTTAAAAAATATTGAAGAATAAACAATTTAAAATAACTTAAATAAATGGCATTTTCTAAGAAAACATATAGTTAAAAACAGTTGTATTTTAAAAAAGAATACAATTGAATTTTATTCCAAATAGTTGAAAACTTTCAGATTGAGAAAACAATTGAAATTTTGTTAAAATACAGCTGACACTTTCCTAAGAAACATTTTAAAACTTACTTCATAAAACCAGTTAAATATTTGCTTAATTACAAAGAAAAATTTCTCAAATAAGAAAAAACTTGATTGAAAAGGCACAGCTAATATTGCCAAATAAAAAATGTTAAAATATTTGTTTTCTTTCCAATTCCATTTTCCGTTTCTATTTTACCAAGAACAAAAAAAAAACAATTTAAAATCAGCTGACAAGAAAATGACGGTTAAAAACAGTTGAAATAAAAAAAAACAATAGAATAATACTTCAAACATCAGTTGTAAACTTTCTCAAAATACATTACTCTGATGCTAAAAACAGTAGAAGAAATTTAAAAAAAAATAAAATAAATAAAATTTGCTAAGGAATAACAGCTGAAAACTTATTTTGACAAAATTTAACTTTTAGGAAGAATTTAAAAAAAATTGAAAATTAGTTGAAATTCTCATATAAAAGAAATTCTTGAACCAATAGATTCTTAAATAATAAAATATATAGTAGTACTACATAAATTAAACAAAAATCTAAAATTTGAGATTCATTTATTTATTTAACTTACGGAAACCTCCATTTTACATAAAAATTTACAAATCAACAAAATATATTCAAAGAATCATAGCAATTAAATACAAAAGAAAAATTTCAAGAGTCGTGAATAAAAAACTAATTGCTTATACTAATACTCATAACAATACATAGATATATTAACATAAAATCTTGCACCGATGAATTTCTAAAATAAAATATATTTAAATCGAGTTAAAATCTAAAATTCGAACTTCAATTGTTTTTCAGTTTTTCCACGATAACTTCCAAAATAATTATCAGATTATAGAAATTCTTGCACCAATGGATTCATACAATCAAACTTATTCAAATGAAGTAAACATTTAAAATTCGAATTTCAATTGTTTTCCAATTTTTCTACGATAACTTCCAAAATAATTATCAGATTATGGAAATTCTTGCACCAATGGATTCCTACAATCGAATTAGTTTAAATCAAATAAAAATCTTAAATTTGAACTGCAATTGTTTTCAGTCAACTGTTTAAAGTGAATTTTAAAATTGTTCTTCAGTCAACTTTCAAATCATTTTCAATTGTTTTTGGTAAAAATTCTAAATGATTTGAAGCTGTCTTTTTTTGGTTTATTTAAACGAACGTACTCTTGACCTACGACAATAAACTGCGCGTTAACCTAGCCCCTATTTTCTCGCTTAAACTCCAGCGTACTCTTGACCTACCTCAACGTATAATTTATTGGGGCGGGTCAAGAGTACGAGAGGTCATTGCATTGTTTGTTGAGGTAGGTCAAGAGTACGATAGAATAAGTAATAATCAAGTTTATAAGGTTAAGTTATTATTGTGTTTATTATAATTTAACAGTTGCCATTAACAAAACGCTAAAACAATTGAATGTCTCTACAGTAAAATTTAAATTACTTGAATTGAAAAATTTCAAACTGCTGAAAATTTCCTTAAAGTAAATATACACTTAAAATAAGTAAATAGGTAACAAAAACAATTGAACTTTTTAAAGAACATTTTAAAACCTTGTATATATTATATAGGGAAAGTGAAAAGAACTTCATCTGTCATCAAATATATATTTTATTTTCATTATTGAAAAAATTTAGAACATTGAGATTTTGGAAATTTTCTTCATATTTTGTATTTAGAATATTATATCGCTAATTTTGGATGCAGTATGCGCCCACCACTTCTAAATGTTTAAAATATTTTTCCGGTACCGGGAATCGAACCCGAGCCTCCTGGGTGAGAGCCAGGTATCCTAGCCACTAGACCATACCGGATCTTATCAGTTGCTACTGCAGTATTTGTTATTTTTTTAATTTGGTGGTATTTGCTTGGTTTCATTTTGGCTAAACCATTAATGAATAAAGGTAAATTGTTTTTTACTTTCCTTCCATTTTTCGCAAGATTGCATTATTTTCCATTTTTTAATTTTGTGATTTTTTGCTCGATTCAATTTTTCCTCAACATATCAAGATTTTTAACTTTTAACAACTTTATTTCGTTGAATATATTTTAGGAAAATAAATATATATGTCGATTGCCCTAAAATCAATTACAATTAATATTGTTAATCCCTCTGTAACAAATAATAATAAATAAAGATGTTTGTCTCTCTCTCTAAATATATATATTTTTTGTTTAGTTTTACTTTAATAGATTTTTATTTCTCTTTAAATATTTACATTTGTTTTATTTTTATTTTTCAAAACGGAAAATCACAATTCTTAATTTTTTGAGGCGTTCGCTTCATGGTACATTTTCGATTTTTTAAATAATATAGTTTTTTATGTAGAGTAGTCATAGAAAGGTAAAAATATAAGTGGTATAAAAAAGTTAAATGTAATATATTTATATATTATATATTATAATCAATTATAGTCGTTAAAAACATAGTAAGTGTTTTATTCAGTGTTCTTTTAAATGTTTTCTTAATTTAGAAAATCACAATATTTCAATATAATGTTTTACTTGCAAATATCTTCATCATGTAAAAACTGACGGAACAAATTCAAATATTCAAACGAGATTAAAACAAAAACTAAATCGAAAATTCTCCTCAAGGAATGAAATAAAATATTCTGGTAAATTCTATACATTCTTTTACTTCGAGTGAATTACCCCAAGATAAAGTAATAAATTGTGAATAATTCTCGAAATATGCAAAAAAAAATATTAAAAAATCTTAATCTTTATATATATATACGGATTTTAAACTTTATTAGCGTTTTTTTTAATAAATTCAACTTTTATTGCATTCAAATGGACTTAAGTAAAATAAATATATAACATTTTTTTTTAAAGACAAAATTGTTGGAATATTCTAGACCCACCAAAAAAATCCTAAGGAAGTTTATAGAAAATTCTGATAAATTAAAGGTAGGAAAAAAAAATATGATTTAGCTTTTATATTATTCACGAGATAAAAATACAACCAAATAAAAATTCTTGTTAAGTTAAAAAAAAACATTCAAAGAAACGATGTTCCTGGAAATAGTAGAGATGATAAAAAATTCTCATTAGCAAACATTTATCGATAATGGTTCTGAAATTGATGCATTTGAGTGTGCAGTATTACAAAAGAGATTAAAGGTATTTCAGCAAGAGAAAATCAAATGGGTTTTCATTCGATATCTACAACAAAACAGTATCAATTATTTTTTGTTATTTGCTTTGTTTCTATTATAAAATTAATCTAAAATACATATTAATTCGTCAACAATTTGGTCATGAGTATTTTCAAAAGTTCATAATTCAAGTAAAAAATAGCGAATTTTCAAAAACTAAAGTAAATTTGAATAGATTATCTTTTCTTAACCCAATGCAGCCATTGAAGTATTATATTCTAGCGTTAACAATTGATTTTCAACTGTTTTACCCTAATTAGTAAACAATTTGGTCATTAGTATTTTCAAAAGTTTATAGCTCAAGTAAAAATTGACGAATTTTCAAAAACTAAAGTAAATTTTAATGGATTATCTTTTCTTATCACAATGGATGGCTGTCGACATATGATATAAAACTATTACTGTAGCGGAGTTCATTTCTGACTCATGTAGCCTATTATCCAAATAATTTAATCAAAATTTTACTTTTTTAACATAGAAAATACGCATTTTACAACTATATTTCCGTAAAATGTCAAATCTACATCTTTAGTTTTTCATTTAAATAAACATTATATTTCTATCGATGATGATGGGGAAACACATTAATAACTTTCGTGTTATACAAACAAAGTTATTAGTGTGTTTCATTTCTACAATTTTTTTTAAGATACACGTTTTACGTTTAACCACTCTAAATTGCAATCAATTATGATGAGAAATAGAATAAACAAACAAAAACAAGTCAGGTTTTCATTACTAAAATTTTTATTTCTCATGAACGATAATTTTTCTTTCAGTGATTAATTATTGATAATGTTATTTTCTTATAGCGTAATATAAGGAATATATAATAATATTTATACCCTACATATGTTTCGTTACTTGACACTGAAGTAGTTTTGAGTTTTCAAAAACTAAAGCTGTCATACTCATGATAATGTTTTAGAATTTATAAGTGGTATTTCAGTTTAAGTTTATATGTATATGTAGGGTGGGTGGAGGGCCTCTATCCACCCTCAAGTCAGTTATACATATTTGAGGGTTTGTAAAATGGATAATTGCATATTAGATAATATTGACTTAATTTTTGAAACATAAATTTTATAATAAATGTTGTTTTACTGATTAGAGGAATAGAGGCCACCCTCCCACCCTACATATATTTTGTTTCTTCTATCACTGATACTGATTAGGTTATAAAAATTTACAAGTAATATTTTAATCTAGGTTTGAACTCCAGGCGGAGTTCATTTCTTTAAGATGTTATTCCACTGTGACTCATGTAGCCTATTCTCGTGATGAATCCATATTAAAAGCTAAATAAAGTTACCTAGGAATTTCTAGAAATATGGAATGAAAATTGTTTTAAAATTCTAGAACCTTAGAAGAAAATGAACGAACCGAATGAATAAAAGTAAATGGAATGGCAATAAATAATATTCGATACTCAGATGAATCCGTGATTCTTGCCAACACGATCTTGCAACAGCTCATAGATCAAGTGCATCGAGCCAGTTCTGGATACGTGTTTAATATGAATATCACGAAAACAAAATACATGATAATCAGCAACAACTATGACACAAACTAACCGTTAATAGAGAAGCAATCGAGCGAGTTCAACGGTACAAGTATTTAGGTAGCTGACTCAACGAACGATGGGATCCGGAGCACGAAAGCAAAGCACGCATAGAAATAGCTAGAAACACCTACCAAAAATTACGACCCTTAGTCTGTAGCAGAGACCTCTCGAGGAACATCAGATGAAGAATAGTTATGTTTACTCTCTGATATCTTACAGAGTGGAAAGTTGGACATTAAAAGTAGCATCAATAAATAAGCTTTTGAAATGTGGATGTCCAGGAGGATACTCAAAATCCTATAGACCGATAAAGTAACGAATAACGAAGTACCTAAACGAATGGACAAAGAACGAGAATTGCTAACGAAGATGAAACGAATTTCGGGAACATCTCCCGAAATAAAAAAATGAGAATTCCTACAATTAATAATAGAAGTGAACATATAGGGAAAACAGGTTGGAAGAAATTAGTTGTCCTGGCTGGGTTCGGAATCAAGGATGGTCCAACACTGATACGACTTCCGCCACCTCCTCAGAAGAGAGGGTACCCAAAGAAGAAAATTCCTTAAATTAAGAAATTTCTGAAACATGATGAAAATATAAAGCAAGAAAAGAGTTAAAAAAAGAAAAGGAACGTAAGATTCAGAAAAATTTAGAAATCTGAAAGATTTACTACTGAAAATAACGACATAAAGCAAGATATTGTGGAAAATTTGAACACATAAAAAAACGTTTTAAAGGATAGAAATCTGGAAGAGATTGCTGGAAAATTCTAGATCCCCGAAGAAAATCCTAGGAATCTGGAATACAATTTTTTTAAGTTTCTGTAAAATTTTTAAAGAAATCTCAATTCTGAGAAAATCAAGTAAGAAATACACTATTTAACAACAACCAGCAGACATTAAAAAATCATAAAATCAATTAGGTTCTTATATTATTTACGAGATAAAAATACAATTAAATGGCTACAATCCAAGGAATCTGGAATACAGAATTTAAAAAAAAAATGCAATATTCTAAGAAAATCTCAAGGATGTTTTATATAAATTGGAAAATAAATGAAGAAAATGCTGAAAAAAATAGAATATCCTCAAGAAATGGAAGCAAATTCTAGAAAGATTTTATTCCTGTAAATTTTGATAAATATAAAGCAATAAATGGTGAATAATTCTCAAAAATGGAAAAAAATATCTGAAAAAATTTATAAATTGTAAACAGGAATTATAAGAATAATAAGAGTAATAAATTTTTTTTAGAAATCTTAAAGAAATATTGCTGTCAAAATTTAGACCCTCAAAATAAAGTCTAAAAATTCAGACATGTTGCAAGACAGTACTTTTGGAACAGAATTTTCTATAAAACTCTAACAAAATAAACGGGACTATATAATAAAACAAGCAACATATCAAAAAATAAATTGAATGAATCCGTATAGTATTCACGTGATAAAAATACAAGCAAACAGCAATTCCTGGACATTTTTAGATATTCATTGAAAATTTCGAATGGATGCAAACCAGAGCAACGCTTAATGATTTCAGTACATAACAGTCGTAACATTTTTAAATAGTAGCACTTGCACTTCTTATTTTATTACTTCTTAGACGCACTCTTTTGCTAAAATTTTTAAAGGCCATTCTTCATTAATGTGGCTTCACACGATCTATAGGGGGCAATTTTGATCACCGAAACGAGGGAGTATACGATCAGGAAATGTCTCATACAGTAATTGAATTGTTTCACGGACTGTGTGACCTGTAGCACCTTCTTGTTGAAACCACATATTGGATACATCAATATCATTCAATTTCAGCAGAAAGAACTCTTATCATGTCGCGATATAGAGCACCAGTTACTTGCTTAAAAAAGTATGGTTTAATGAAGCTTCCAGTCCCAAGCACGTTGTGGATGCATTTGTTTTTCTACAATCGCATGTAGGTTTTCCGAATCCCAGACACGGCAATTTTGGCATTAACAAAGCCATCAAGGTGAAAATGTGCTTCATCGCTTCAGATGATATTGTTCGAAAAATTAACATCCACTTGTTCATGTTCCACTATTATGTTTGCTGTACTGCAATGATTTTATAAATTGTATAAATCGCGTAAATGCGGTTCTATTAACTGATGATATTAACTCCAATTCTTGAGTAAGTACATTATTATTATTATAATATCTTTATTATTTACCAAAAAGTATGTACAAAGATAAAGAAAACAATATATAAGAGTAGGCGAAGTTCATGCCTGTTACTGATCTACCACTTAACCTACAAAAACTTAAATTATAATCAATCTCATAAAAATTATATCGTAGAAGCTTATAGGTGTATAATATACACATAAACAAAAATGCATTACATACATTAAAAATTTAACTGAAGTACATGTCACTACATCATCATGATTGAAATAGATTTTTTTAAGGATTTTATGTTCATAAACATATAATTAATAATTTACAAAGAAGTCTTCGACTAACCTACGTCTTCAAGTAATGAATATGTTGTATGTAACTTCATTAAATTTACTTTTCTAAGTTAATATGCCTGTAAATTGTGTAATAAAATTAATAAAGTATTATTATAAATATATTCACTTACTATAATATATATTGAAGTTTTAAATAAAACACTTGTTTGATTTTATGCCGTTTAATTCAATTTTGCTTGGATGTGCTTTAATCAGTAATTATAATTTATGAATATCAAAAAATATATATTTTGATAGGTTCATTTCTTAAATCTTTGTACTAATGGTGTAATAATCAAACATTGATGACAAATACTATTTATCAACTATAACTTTCTAGAAAATTATGATATCATCTAATCAGAAGTAATAATTTTTTAGGTACAATTATTACGATAAGTTGTGTTGGTTTTACTATCTATTATATTTAAACAAGTCCTTTTATCTAGAAAGGAAAATTCACAAAAGATGTTTTAAAAATATTGCAATAGAAAATATAAGTTGTGATTTATTCTTTAATCTACTGCTTATATGTGATTTTTTCACGTACACATATTCTTCTTATTTGTGTTTTCTTTAACTTAACATGTTAGTAAAACCGTAATTTGGGGTTTCCCCTTAATATTATCAATCCGCGCAGTTCTTATAACAGTGGTTATGATAACTTCTTCTCAGAATAACTAGAATCATTGACAATCTTCCTCAATAATAGATCAAGCAATTAAGATATATAAGATAATTATTATCGACAACAATATTTAATTAATTTTACTTCATATAATTGAGTAAATATTTATTTTTTTATTACAATATTAAATATACAAATACAAATAAAAGCGTCGCTCGTAAAGATTGTCTTTGTAAATAATAGCGAGTAAACATGAAAAATACTACTTAATACTCTTAGGTAAATAACATTTTCAGTAAGTGTGTCTATTAGAGCAGCCTAATTAAATTAAGATTAGGATAGTGTTTAGAATAATTTTTTCCCCAGATAATAATAAAATTATTATTATGCAGATATCAGATAATTGAATAGTAATTTAGTTATATGATAATGCTGATAAGAAATGTTTTTCAACTCATGCAATAATTATTACAATTATCACATAGATAAAAAATTATTTCATATTACGATACATAAAAGCATTTGAATTTTTATAATCAATAAATGTTGCACACGATTCCCAAAATGGGAAACAAAGGGTGATTTATCAATTGTTTATTTTTCTCGTTACATTTTAAAATATTTTTGAATGATTTTCCTCTGTTTTTTTGGCTACATTTAAATAAATCTTTTGAAAATTGAAAAATATGTTTTTATCGTTGGCAAAGATTTAAAATTTCACTAAAACATTCAATTTTTACTTTATGTATTGGTTTTGATGATATTTAAAGTTTTTTTTTTAATATTATCGTTTTTTAATTTTTTCAAGGCGATTTTTAAATATTTTTCACGAAATTTCAATTATAATTAACGACTTTCAATTGTTTCTTACAAGATTTAATTAGGGTAAATTTCAAAATTATCATTTAAGAAAAACATTCAAAAATTAAAAGAAGAAATACAAAGTTCAATTATTTTTTCAATTAAGTAAAATTTTCAAAGTAAATATTTGTTTTCTTGATTTTTTCTGTTATGTTTTTTTTTATTTTTAAATTCTTTTAGGGATTTTGAAACATTTTTCTATGCAAATTTCAACATTGTTCGTATTTTTTGAACCATTTTTGGAAGAAAAAATACACAAAATTTGTTTTTCCCTCGTTTTTTTTTTAAATTTTAGATTGTGTTTAATTGATTTTTTATAACATATAATTGTTTTTCTTTTGATTTCAAGTATTTTGAAATATTTATTCATTTTGATTAGATTGATGATTAAAAATTAATTATTTAAAAATAAAAAAAAATTATAAAATTTATGGTTTCATTTTTCTTTTTTTAACAATTTTGGAACGGTTTTTCAAAATATAAATATTTAATTCAATTAAAGATGGACTAAGATTCCTAGCTGGTAAATAATTTATAGAAACAAATATTAGAGATTTAAAAAAAATATTACAAGTTTGATTTAATTCATCACAAATTTATTTTCAAATTTTCATTTTTATTCTAATATGGAATAAAACGCGTTACATTACTCAACCCAAACATTCAGTACAACTATTTTTTTTTTCAACGTTTTAATGTTTTTATAACCAATTTTTTGTTATAATTTTTTTTTTTCAATTTTGAACAGTTTTCGAAGATTTCCAAAGCCTTTTTATACAATTCGTTTTCGCCTTAATTTTTTTAGTGTTTTTGACGACCATCAAGAAATATTTGAAAATTAAAACATTGAATTTGTTGAAAATATTTGAATAACGTAAAAATCTGTGAAGTGAACAATAAAAACAGTTGATTTTTTTTAAAATATTCATGAATACTCAAGAAAAAATACCTGAATGTTTGAAAAAAAAAATAATAAAAATTACAAAACTGTAGCCCTAAAATTATTTTTTTAATTGTCGATAAAAGAACAATTGAAAATCTGCTAAAAAAGGCAAAACATTTTCTTAAAATTAGTTAATTTTTGATTGTTTCTTACCGAAATTTTAACTGATTTCTTTTTACCATATACCAATACATTTTATGTTATATTATCTAAAATTGTAAGAAAAAACAATTAAAATTTTGAATTCTGAGTGTACGTGAAAATATTAATATTCCAATACAAAACTAGTTTGACACTTTACTTAAATTGAAATTTTGTTGAAAACAATTGAAAACTTTAAGAAAGTAAAAGTTTAAATGAACAGAAAACCAATTGAAATTTAATTAAAACATTTTAAAAAACATAGTTTAAATAAAAACAAAAATTTTGACTATTTATTCAAATTTTTAAAGTTTTTTTCTAAAGTAATATAAAACATGAGTTACAATTATTTTTCATTCAATTTTTTATTGTTATTTTAAACGTTACTTTTTTAGGAATATTATTTTTTTCAATTTTGAAGATTTTCAAACTTTTCTTACAATTTGAATTTTTCATTATTTTTTTATTGTTAAGTAAAAATTCAATTAAAGTGAACATAAAAACATTTGAATTTGGTCAAAGTATTTATAAATTTTGAAAAACAAATAAAATTTATCAAAAATTGACGTCTTATGACAAATATATTTTTCGTAGATTTTTTTAAAAACAATTGGTAATCTGATAATAACAGCTAAAAATTTTCTTAAGTCAATTTAGAAATGTTTCAATTTTTTATTGTTTCTTAACAAATTTTCAACTGTTTTTTTTTCACAATTATAAGAAATTCTACATTATCTTATCTGAAATTGTAAAAAAAAAAAATTGAAATTTTGTTACAAACAATTGAGAATTTTAAAAAAGTAAAAGTTTAAATTGCATATATTTTTTTCCAAAAAATATACAGCATTTTTACTGTTAATTTCTACTGCTTAAATTTAACATGTTTTGCTTTTATAAATCATTTATCTGTCAAATCTCTATTTTCCACTGTAACTGCTCAACATTTTCTATTATCAAAATTTGAAATTTGGCTCACAAGTGTAACTTGATATACTCTTTAAGAATAGTGATAAAAAATAGGATTGCCATTAAAAATAGTTGATATTGTCAAATTTCATATTTGGGACACGCTGTATAAAATTTTATTACATCAAAAAGAGCGCAATTTAAAATAATAATCAATCTATCCGAGCATGTTTTCAAAAAATTAACTTTCCACGAGTTACAGAATTTATTCCAAGTAGAGACTTGCCCTGTATATACAAATTTCCAACCATAAAATCTCTATATTTCTCCAATCAACGCTCAAAATTTTTTACTATTAAATATTGATATTTCCACTTTTTTGTACTATCGAAAGACAACATTTTTTTTTTCTCATAAATTAACAATTTCTCGTTGTTCATATAAAAGACAACCTTTAAGATGAACATTTTCTTCTATCAATAAATTCGTTTTTAAATAGCAGCACTTCCAACTGTCAAATATCCATATTTCTACTATTAACACTCAATATTTTCTACTGTCAAAAATTAATATTTTCTGCTGTCGTAAAACAACATTTCTACTTTCATAAATTAACATTTTCTACAGAAAAATTTCTATATTTTTACTAACTTGAGCCAAAATAGTATTTTTTACTGTCGTAAATAAACAATTTCCGCTTTTATGAATCAACATTTCTTATTTTAATATTTCTAACATCAATGATTAACAGTTTCTACTGTAAAAAAGTACATTTTGTGCAGTCGTATAACAATATAAACGTTTCAACTCTCAAATTTTTCACTGTTTTACCATACATATGTATTTAAAGCTAGACTGAAACTGTGGTTTTATTTTATTACCAATTAATATGGTTGTTTTAAGGATCGACACAGTAAATCAGTACTGATACAGAATTGTATTTCAAGTTATGCTTATTACTCTACAACAATTTTTGACCACTAGGTGGCTTCAGCAGCTAAATAAAAATACATATATGACCACCAATGTATGGTGAAGTTTATTATTGATGTAGAGTTTCGTCCTTATCAATCAGTTTTATATTTATACGTTATATCTATAAGAATTTTTACTAATTAACATCTATACACGCGTTTCAATCCTTTCATCCCTTCAGTAAAACTATGTATTAATTCGGTTATGAATATAATAAGGATAACAATCAGTAAAAACTAATAAATGTTCACCTTGTAAAATTACCATGCACATTTTTACATGGTCAACGATAATCACTACTCACTAGTCGATAAATGAAAATATCATTCAGATATTCTATCTGGTAATACGAAATTCATTCAATAAAACACTTATAGTTGTGTTTTATTGGTCAATTAGCTGCGCAATTTATGGCACTAACGCCAATCTTCGTTCCAGTCAAGATGTTCAACTGTGTTACACTTAATTGAAAACGACCTTTACTTTTAAATGTGCAGTATCTATAAGGAGTTACCCTTGGTTTGTGTCAAGGGTAACCTATAATAAGCGACAACTATCCTCGCCATGCAAAAATGTTTATAAATATTGTTGCAAATGATTAGCATATGCACATAATTATACTTTTAGCATCAATTAAATCATTTTGTATACTCTTCTAAACAGTGGAATTTTAGGAGTAGAAGAAACAGTAAGTGAATTTGTAGTATTTCATGTTGATACTATTCGTTTCTCTATTTTTTTTATAATAATTTCAAAAATGCATGGATTGTTTTCAAGCCCAGTGTGAGATTTGAAATTTAAAAAAATACAAAATGGAAGAAATGTAAAGTGATATTATAGTGTTTCATGTCGATAGCTATTGTTTCTCTATTTTTAAAATATCTTGTTATCGCTAATACTTATCGAAAGCTACTTATGTATATTACATGTTACAAGTTTAAAACGTATGTAGATATTTTAAATATGTCAATGCCGATTCATTCTCATCAAAAACGTCAGTCTCGAGAAAGTGTAAATACCGTCTGTAAAAATTTTATAAACAACGCAGATATCGCACATGCACCGCACAGTTCCAAATCAAAGTTTTATTTATAGCTCGAATACGAATGGTAGATATAAATTTTAAAGATATTAAAATTGTTATCATTTAAGATGAAACGTAATTTTATACGTAAATTGTGTTATAAATTTTCTATTAATTTTTAGAGTTAGATGTATAAACAGTTCTTGTATTATAAATAAAAATGTTGGTATTGGTAATATTTTGATTTGATTTTGCAAAAATTATAAAAGTAAAATTTTAATTCCTTCTTAATTTTCTTCACTTGTTTGAATTTATCTTCTTCATTTTTAACATTCTTACGAACGAGCCCATGCACAATGCACGAACCTCCAACTCTGCATGTGAGCATTATGCGATAAAGTTCAAGCGTTTAATTTCAACACGTTTTCAATGCACATACTTTACGTCAGTTTAAAACTCGAAATAGGTCTTACATATATTTTCCCTGTCTACGCCACGAACTCTTTATTTTTTCCATTTTGCAATACCTTAGCTGACAATAACTTAATTCAAGACAATCAGATATGACTCCTAGTGAAAGTAATGTATGCAACAGTGTTGCACGAGTTTTTTTTTTAAATGTAAACATCGTGGGAATGTATTGACAATTTAATGGAAAGTTCTTAAGCTATAGAAACTTTATTAATTAAGGGAAGCTATAGGAAATTTATTGATTAAAAGTGTTTTATAAGATCCTATGGATGGATAGTCTGATTTTATTTTATTGGCCCTTTCATTCAGAAATTCAATGTATTATTTTAGTGAATTTTATGTTTTTATTAAAATATCATTTGATTAAATTATTTTTACCACTATCTATTGTGGTAAAACAAAAGTGAAAAGTGCTTTATTTATTTTTAATCAAAATGTAATACCACGTATTACCACCAATTATTTTTCTTCGAAATTAGTTTTTGTTTTCACCTATTCTAAAATTTGGGGAAAAATAGTAGAAAATAACAATCACCACTGATTTTATTTTAAGTGAAAGTTATATTTAATACGTTTGGGCTTAGATTTTCTGATCCATGCAGACCTTAATTGAAAATATGCTATGGCACGTCTAGACCCAAACGAATGAACAAAATTTCTATTCATTAAATAGATTCGATATTTACATTACCTGTACCGCCCGGCTTAGAGGGATTCATTATGTAAATCACTATTGTAGTCTAGCAAGAATGGATGTTTATGACCATTGCAAATTACCTCGAGTCGGAAAATCCAAATATTTGGTGCCCAACATTCTGTCAAATAGTGTATAATATAGTAAAGGTTGAAAATTTAATTGCAATTAAATGCCTTCATACAGATGGAAGATTTCCTTTTCGATCCTACATTACACAACAAAACATTCTTATCGAAAATATTGTAAAAGAAAACTCTGAAACATTGGTCGTTCCAAAATTATTGAATTGCTTGATTTACAAAACATTCGTTTTAAAATATTATAATATAAAACTCTGCAACAACTATAATTAAATATTTTTAAGATGAATGTTTTAGAACTCGAGCAATCCAATAATTTTGGAACGACCAGTTTTTTTTAAATAATATTATTGACAAGAATGTTTTGTTGTGAAATGTAGGATCGAAAAGCTTTGGTCTTTCTAAAATTATTAACTTGCTTGTGTTTTGAATCATTCGTAAAATAATTTTAGGATTGTAAGGTTGAATATGACCAAAGAATTTCTTTATAGATTAAGTGATTGTAGATAATGTCATGCATGTAGAAAAAGTTTTTAATTTTAAACCAGCTGATTTAATCATCATCCGAATAAGTATTTACAAATTAATTCTATCACCCGCACATACATACTTGGACTAGACCATGTCTTAACGTTAATGCAAGAATGTAATAAACGTGTTTTACGTAACGTTAAGATTTACGGCACTACCTTTAACATCACTGGTAATTGAAGAACGCGCATAAAAGCTCCGCTATGGTTTAATTGCTTACATGATATCTGGAAATCCAATTAATATCATAAGCGACTGCGCTCCTAATCCTCTGCACGGCATATTTCAATTTCCGTTTTATAGTCACCCTAAGCCGTACGCCATTTGTTACGTTGGTGTCGGACCAGTTTTTGTACAATGGGTTGACAACCTGGGGGATTACTATAATAATACGTCGAGGGGTCACGTTCGTATGACAAGAGAATAAATTATTTTATGATTTTTAACAGATGGACTAATTTCGTATTTTAATAAGATAGCTGAATATGAAAAATTTATGTAAATATCATAATCTAAATGTTTATTGTAACAATTAGGATTGAATCTACGAATTTCCAAGCTTTAATGGTTCCGAAGAGAACACACTTGCAACGTTTTGACTAAGATGCATTGGTCTTCTTCAAGTGGAGGTCATTGAAGAACGTTCTTTTCAGAGCCATTAAAACTTGCAAATTCGTAGATTTAAGCCGAATTGTTACAATAAATATTAGATTATGATATTTCAATTTTCCATATTCAGCTATCTTATTAAAATACGAAATTAGTCCATTTTGTTAAAAATCATAAATCAATCATGCGCATTCGAAGATTTAAGCCGAATTGTTATTGGCGGCTGCAGCGATACATCGATCCTTATACAGCCTATTGATTTCTTTCACTGCTCCTCACAGAATACCATCTGCTGCAGCCCAAGACTTCGGCGGCACTCTTCTAATTTTGGTCGTGGAAATGTCTTTGTTAGTATGTCAGCAATCATCTCTTCGGTTCTTTTATATGCAACATTTATCTTTCCACTCTGTATCACTTCCTTGCCTGATATCTATATGTTTTGAATGGGCGCTGATTATAGGATTTATGGCTAATTTCTGTGCAGCTTGATAATCATTGTAGATTGTTATGTTTTGCTTATTTCCTAAATCAGCTTTTAACTTTGCAAGGTGTATTACTTCTTTTGCATATTGTGTCAGGGCCATGTATTCGGATTCAGCAGTTGATAGGGCCACGGTCTTCTGTTTTCTTGATTCTCAGCTGACAGCCCACCGTTCTTTATGAAGCAATAGAAGACTGGTCTTCTATTAAGAGAACGGGATGGCCAGTTTGCACCAGCATATCTTTTTAATTCAGCCTCTTCATTCCTTAAGAATGTTAACTTCAGGTCTCTTATCCCTTTTAGGTACCTGAGTATTCTTTTAGCAGGTTTCCAGTGTTCTGCACCATAGTAAGCATTGATTTGGCTGACATATCTCACCGCATACGTAAGCCGAGGCGTGTCGCCACAGATAAATACATCAGAGCTTCAATCAAGTTTCTGTAAGGTAAGATGATATTTGGTTTTTCTTCTCTTTTTAGTTTTCAACTTAAGAGATGCTTTGAATCTTGCATTTTGAATTTTTTTAGCGTCTCATCAATATATCTGTTCTGGTTCATTAGTATGTATTATTTTTAACATTTAAAATCTATTCCAAAAAGTATTCATGCAAGCCTTTCATATCGAATTTTGTTTTCAGACTTTTCTTTACTTCATTTAATTTCTTTTCATTTGTGTAGGATATAATTAGGTCATCATATTGTGATAAACATTTCATCTCCTCCTTTCCTCAATATGTAAACACAAGGGTCTACCTGGGATAATTCAAAACCACTGTTTCTTAGTTCAGAATCTAGTCTTTTACATCATTGTCGTCCTAATTGTATATGGCTTTTGTAAGCAGACAAACTTCATTTCCTTTATATTATTCTCAAATACTCCAACATTGTTTTTACTTTATTGAAGATGGTTAGGTCATCTTCGGCCCTTTCTTCTACCATAATCTCGGTTACATATTTTTCCAAACAAATTGGCAACTTCATTAGGATTGTTTCGTTTAACTCATTTAAATATGCTCTTGTTACATCCATTTCTACCAGCTTCAATCCTTTCTCTAGTGACTTTGCTGTTTGAGATTTGATAGAACTTAATTTTGCTACTGGTGCAAATGTTTCATTATAATCAACTCCAGCTTTTTGGTTAAAACCGCGCGACACTAGTCTTGCCTTTTTGGTTTCGATGTTGCCTGGTCCTATTTTTTAGTACCATTTTGTAGTCTATAATATTCATATATTTGTCTTTTTTATTATTTTCCAAGTTTTATTTTTGATATGTGCCTTTATTTCAGCTTTTATTGCAAAATTTCATCATTTTCATTTTCTTCACCAGGATTATTTGTATCTATGGATATCATACTTTCTTTTAAGTCATCTTCTAAATAGTACTCTTCTGTTCATGTTGACTATTTCGTTTCTCTTTCAGGGCTCTTTTCTTTTTGAAGTATGCCCAGATTTTTATTTTCTACTTCTTTTTCAGGTCGTGTTAGGGTGTCTTCGTCATCAGATTGGTCACTTTCTCGTTCGTCATGTTCTCTTTCAGACGATTCTTCATTTTCATCAGAGTTTTGTCCACGAGAAGGTTAGCGATTCAGTGTAATGAATGGGTAAGTTTCTTTATTTTCTTCCTTTTCTTTTTGGTCAAAGAAAATTATTTTCAAAAATTTCACATCTCTACTGATGACTAAATTTATTTTGACTTTCTACCCAAATCATGTAGCTTTTGGTATTTTCTGAATACCCAACAAAAAATCCTTCTGTTGCTCTTGGTGAAAACATTTAAAAAAATATACAGCGTTTTTCTTTCACAGTGTTTTTTTATTTATTATAATTGTATGAAAAAACATGATTTTAGTGGAGAAAAATATCATTATATAACGGAGGTGATGTTGACAACTAAAAATGGCGGCGGCAGCGATTCGTCGATTCGTGTACAGCCTAGTCTATTGATTTCTTTCAACCACCCATCGTTACTATTGGACGGAAAGAATAGAATAGAAAAGTGCTTTTTCGGACACACCAACGAAACCATTTCTCACAACCAATTAAATGAGAAATGTTTTTAATCGTCAGAACTGACGCAATCAGTTGCGCTATTGGAGCGATGCTAAGCCTAATGGAGAGACCATCGTCGAACATCCAATAGAATACGTGAGTAGTTTTCTCATCCGTCGAGAATAAAGAAATTGCTTATTTACGACTTACACATCATCAGTCGCTCGAATTGTTGCTACGCCGGAATCCCTAATCGGCCGTTCAGTTAGATGGGCATTATAAATCGGCTTATTATGTGCTAACATCCAATATATCAGCAGAAAATAAAATGTCGTCACTCTCAGAAAACTTTCGCCTTCGCTAGAAAACCCTAGTCTAGTCCAGAAGTATCTACTAATGTAATATGTTGTCGCCATCAAATTATGATCTGACTGGATTTTAGACACATTCAGGAAAATAAGATGCAATTTATTGGCTCAATAAGTCACGCATTCATGGAAACGGACTACTACCTCACTAGGCTGGACAACGATCACACCTAACAGTGAGCCTTTCTAAATAAAGTTCTGGCCGCTTACCAAGATGCACCAACCACATTTTTGCCCAGTATACAAAAAATCCTATTATTGTGGAAATGAGAGCTGACGATACATAATATGTATAGAAGTGTTTTTAGTGGCAATGATACAAGGTAATCCAGAAAAAACTTCAAGATGACATTTAGACTACAGCAATGAATCAGATTTGATGAATATATCGAAATATCATTACAGTTAAGAGGACAAAATATTTTCTATACGAGGGTCTATCATCGAAGAATACTATATTGATTAAAAATTGCACTTCTAACAACAGGCATTCTACTACCAGTGTAATGCAACATGCTTTTCACTATTGGGACATCTACCATGCACTAATAATTTAAAAGCCTTGGATAAAGTAAGTAAACTCCAAGAATCTGCTCGGAAAAGTCATTTCTTTTTACGTTAAATAAAGAAATATATATCCATATTTATTATGAGAACAATACTCCTATTTTGAAGCTGCTGAAACTTGGATTTGTATACCTTAGAATTATTGTTTTTTGTGTTTTTATACTACAGATGTATGACTTAATATTAGTCAAAAGTCTGACACGGGGAAAAAATTTTATTGCAAAATTTGTAATAAAATGAGAGGGTCGACCTGCATCGCAACTCCTGAAAACCCAAACCAACCACTTTCGAACTATCATAAAACATTCCATCACACACGTTATTAGGGGCATACCTTAGACTAAAACAAGCAATAAGCTGACTACTTCACACAGGCGTCTTTGAGAGTACGGTTCTATGCCTCATTTACTTGACCATCTCATCGCGAGGAAGAAAGAAAATTCCACCCTAAAAGACGCGAAGAAAGATTAAGATGTATAAAATCTCAAGCCATTTATTTTCCGAAAGTCCTTTAACATTTTGGACTTTATCTTATTGGATTGAATTAATTATAATAAACAGATTTGTAGAATTCTCTAGCAAATTGTTTTCTATTTTTGTTGATTTTTGTGTTTGTGGTGCTCAATTTTGAGCAGCTTTCTTAAACTATTTTTTTCAATCTTCAATTATTTTCTGCTTTATCTTCTCTTTGAGTGGAAGATCAGCCGTAAGCATAAACTCTGCCCGTGTTTGCTAAGGTTTAAACAAAGATAATGCAACATTTTTTTTAATTTTTAGGCTGTTTTACATGAAAGGTCTCTTTATTTTTTTTAAGTTAAGTTTTTGAATTTCATTCCGTTAAAAACTTCTCTTTAAAAATTATTGCCATTTGCCTACTAGATTTCTATTTCTTTAAGAGTTTTGGAAATACAAGCAATTAATTTTTTACTATTTTCTTTTTGATCTTACTAGTTGCAATTTTTCTTTTGGATTTGTAAAATTTTCGAGCAATTTTTTCAAGAAATGAAATTCTTGGTTTTTATTTTATCTCAGTTTTTTAAAGCCATTTTACAACCATTTTTCTCTCAAACATTTAATTTTCTAAAGTTTCTATAATTGAATTTGTACAAAAAAGGAAACTCATTAAATAAATAAATTACGAGAATCATCCCTTAATTTTTTATCATTCCATGCATAATGGTCTCTTTTGCAATAAGTTTCTTCTAAATTCTTAGAACTTTTTATTAACCTTATCTTCCATTTTTCTATTATTTTCCATGTTAAAATTTTTGAACTTCTTCTCATTAAACATTCTTGCAATGTCTCCATCAAATTTCTACATTAGTAAGTCTTCGGGAGTTTTAAGCAATAACTTTTCTATATTATATGAATCTTCTGTCCTACTTGATCAGTTGTCCTAATTTTTCTATCGGATTTGTATATTTTTTAGCAACATTTCGAGAATTAAAATTCTTGATTTTTAAAGTGTCTTTTTGAAAGTAGCCTTAAAAGAAATCGCCAAACTCTGGCTTCTTCAGGCCAGAGAATAATCCCATCGTTTGGAGAAGTTTTGGTTGATTCCACTTAATTTTAAGTAGGACAAACAGCGCGACCGTTGGTCAGTCTGTTTAGAGAAGACAAAGGAAGCAAAACTGCCGGTTTGAAATCAAGTAGTACGCTTAAACAAAAACTTCATAACAATATTTTGTTTTTTTAACTCAATTAATCATTATATTAACCAATTGTTGGTTCATCTCAAATGTCCTTATATAAACTTGAATAGCTTTGAACGATCATCATATGACCAGGAATGATTAAGAATTGACTTTAGATTACCTTGAAGGATCGTATATGATTATTAGATGATCTTACATTATCGTTGGATGACTATCAAATGTAAATACTAAATTAAAACATCAAATGACCTTAAACGTGATTAAATTGCATTTAGGATGACCTTGAATGATAATTATTTTAGATCTTGAATGATAATTTCAGCAATATTTTTACATGATTGTTCGTAGTATTATCCAGAATAATTATTGGATCACCATATTTTAAATCTTGAATGATTAATGCATCTTGAATAATTTTGAAAATTAATTTCAGAAATTATTGCAAAATATTACCTCGGATATCTTATGTTACCCAGAATAATTTTTGTATTACTTGGATAGATTGTGATTTGTTGTTAAATAACCCTAAGAGATGAATCACTATTAGATGATCTTGATAATATAAACTCTAAATCAAACGAGCTTAAATTACCTTAAATAACCATTGGATTAGAAAATGTAATGACAACTTTGCTCGTTCAATTCAAGATACTGTCGCTCTTAAAAATACAAACGGGGCGAATTGATAACACTGACGGAACAAAAAGAGGTCCGCGGGCCTTAATTTGGAGATCCATGGTCTAAAAATTAAAGAATTAAAATTTGATCAATATTTGAAAAAGCTCAATTAAGTTATGTTATCGAAAGAAATACCTAAAGCTTCTTCAATGCAATTAGTATGCAAAAAATACTGAATACTAGTCAACCAAAGTAATTTCTAAAATTATCAAGTCATCCTCTCCTTCAAACTACAAAAATGTAAAAAAAATATGTACCGGGTGACCCATTTTAATAAATCCACTGGAATATCTCGACACATATGCGTCCTACAAAAAAATGTTCCAAATGAAAGTTTGATGGTTCCGAAAGGGCCATCTAATCCTATACAAATTTTTTCACCCCCACCCTCCAGGGGGCGGGGCAGGGGGTCAACTTTTATATCTTAAATGGGAACCCTTATTTTTTATTGCAGATTCGGATTCTACATAAAAAAATATGAAGATTTCATTTGAACTTTTTTTTCGAATTCGTGATAGAACGTTATTCCATTACATGAAACATTCCGATTCAGATAAAAGACATTCTATGAATTTCTCAAAGTCAGAAAGCAATGTAGGAATTAAATACAAAACACTATTCATTTCCTCAGTAGCATCAGTGTTGTTATGGAAAATTTTCGTAAACTATGAATTGCTGCATTGACATCATTACTGTCAATTGATCAAACTAGCGCAAAAATTATTACCCTTAAAGCAGAGAACATCGGGACACCAGAGAATAGCAGCGAAAAGAAGAGAATATCTGAGAATAGATGAGAACAAAAGATAATCAGAGAATAGAAAAAAAACAGAAGATAATATCAGAGAACAGGAAAAAAGAAAACATCAGAGAACAGTAAAGAGTAGCACAGAACCATAGAGAACAACAGAGAATAGAAAAGAATAGGAGAGATCAGCAAACAACAGAAGAAAACATTAGAGAATTACAAAAACAGTAGAAAACGCCAGAGAACAGAAGAGAATTTCAGAGAACAAAAAAGAACATCAAGAAACTTCAGAGAACAGAAGAGAATTTCAGAGAACAAAAAAGAACATCAAGAAACTTCAGAGAACATCAGAGAATATCAGAGAACAGTAGAGAACAGCCTTAACAGGAAATAGCAGCAGAGAATAGCAAAAAATAGCAGAGAATATCAGATGCACTATGTATCCCATAGATGACAAAAAAGAACTTTACATTTTATACAAAAAACATTAGTTTTGTAAAAGCAAAGATTAGATTTGCAATACTGCCATTTATTGATCTCATAAAAAAAGTCGAGGAATTCTTCGAAATATTAGAAATTCTCGAAGTTTGAAAGAGCTAGAAAATTTTAGGAACACAGAAGAATATCTCAAAAATCCTGAATCACTTGAAGAAAATGTAGGAATGCCGAGGACAAAATTATGGTTGAAATTGTTACTATAGAAGTTACGCAGTTTAAAAGAAAAGCCTCTAGCAAATTCCAATTGGATAAAACAAATAAACGCTGAAAAATTTCTGAAAATAGATGAAATATTGATGAAAAATTCTAAAATTCTTTCTTGGAAAATTTCGATGGGATAAAGCAAGAAATAGGAAACATTTATAGAAAATTGCAAACGAAATTGATAAGAAATATTGACGACCTTAAAAAAATTCGCAAATTAAAAGAGTTAAAACAATTCGGAAATTTAGAAGAAAATCTGGAAAGTTTTAGAATATATGAGAAAAATCTAAAAATAGAAATTCGGTAAAACTAACAAAAAATTAAAAGAGCTGAATATTATTTAAAGATTCAGAAATTTAAAAAGTTTAAAAGACATGGATAATCTGAGAAACCCAGAAGAAAATCTAAACACTTTTAAAACACTTAAATTGTAGCAATGCAAAAAAAATAATCAAGAAATGTGGTAGAAATTGTTAGAAAATTGAAAATGAACTTTTCTAGAATTTTTACACTTTAAAAGAGAAACATCTCAAAAATTTTGATTAAATAAAACAAAATTTCTGAAATATTTCTGAAAGCTTACGAGATATTTATGAAAAATTCTAAATGTAATCTTGGAAAATCTTGATGTAATAAAGCAAATAATCGGAACTGGAAAATTAAAAAAAAAATTCTAGATCTAAAGAGCTAAAAAAATATCTGAGATTTTCTTCTAGATTTAAATCTAAAACAAAATCTCAAAAATTCTAAAATATTAGATTACGATAAAAAAATATCTGAAAAAGTCAAGTAAAAATTTGAAAAACAAGAAATGTCAGAAATTCTTTAAAACGGCAAAAAATTTCGAAATTTGAAGAAGCTAAAAAATTCAAGGAACCTTAAAGAAAATTTGAAAAATTCTTAAACACTTGAGGAAATGGGGAATGCAAGAGAGAAATTAATCGAGAAATTTTGTAGAAAATATAAGAACCCTCAAAGAAAATTCTCATCATTTTAAAAAGAAATTTCTTGAAAATAAAATAAAATTTGATTAAAAATGTTCTAAAATTCTTTAAAGCAACGTTCGGAATTGCTGAGCTAGAAAATTTGAGAAAGCTAGAAGAAAATCTAAACACATTTAAAACTCTTAAAGAAATTGTAGGAATGTAAAATAAATAATCAAGAAATCTGGTAGAAATTGTTAGAAAATTGTTAGAACTTTTCTAGAATTTTTACACTTTAAAAGAGAAACGACTGGAAATTTCTAAAATTCTATCTTTCGCAAAGCTAAACATTTATTACTGAAATTTTCTTCTAGATTTAAATCTAAATGAAAATCTCAAAAATTCTAAAAATTCCGATTTAAAAACATCTAAAAAATCGAGTAAAAATTAGAAAAAACAAGAAATGCCAGAAATTCGTTAAAATGGCAAAAAATTAGAACTTTCAAAGAGCTAGAAAATCTGAGGAACTAAGAAGATGATTGGAAAAATTAAAAAAATCTAGAAATTTATTAGAAGATATAACTCTTAAAGAAAAAAAAGTTTTCTGTAATTTTCTTATAGATTTATATTTAAAAAATCTGAAAGATTCTAAAATATTTGATTACGATGAAAAAACATGTAAAAAATTCGAGCAAAAATTATAAAAACAAAAAAACTGCTACAAATTCTTTAAAATGGCAAAAAAATCAAAATTTGAAAAAGCTAAAAAAGAAATTATAAGAACGCTCAAAAATATTCTCGCCATTTTAAAAAGAAATTTCTTGAAAATAAAATATAATTTGATTAAAATTGACTGAAATTATTGAAAGTAATGTTCGGAATATTTGAGACTTGAAAAAAGGGCTAGAAAATCTGAACATATTTAAAACACTTAAAGAAATTGTATGAATATAAAAAAATAATCAAGAAATTTGGTAGAAATTGTTAGAAAATTGAGAAATTTTTCCAGAATTTTTACACTTTGAAAGAGAAATGTCTCGAAAATTGCGATTAAATAAAAAGAAATTACTGAAATGTATTTGAAATTCTAGAATTTTAATCTTGGAAAATCGCGACGTGTTAAAGCAAGTAATGGAAAGAGTTTCTAGAAAATTGAAAAAGAAATTTCTAGATCTTTCGCAAAGCTAAAAAATTTTTTGAAATTTTCTTCTAGATTTAAATTTAAAAGAAAATCTCAAAAATTCTAAAATAATTAATTACCAATAAAAAAGATTTAAAAAAGTCGAGTCAAAATTTGAAAAACGAAAAATGCTAGAAATTCTTTAAAATGACATCAAATTTTAAAATTTGAAGGAGCCAAAAATTTTGAGGAACCAAGAAGAAAATCTGATAGCCAATTTCAGATTTGACAAAAAACTCATTTTTAGTGGCCTCTACTTTTTATTCGATAAATTAAAAAAAAATTTTTTTAGAGATTTGTAAAGCTACATTTATTAGGATTATTTTCCTGCAATTTCATTAATTTCCCTGATTAAATATAAAAGCTACAATCATGTTTCTGCATAACGACAATTTAAGATTTGCCAAAAATTAATTTTAAATTGCCTCTATTTTTTTATTTCATACATTTAAAGAAGCAAATTTCAGAAATTTGTGAAGCTACATTTATTAGGATTATACACCTGCAATATTATTAATTTTCCTCATTGTGTACAGAAACTACAATGGCGTTTCTTCAAAAACGCAATTTTGATTTGGCCAAAAATTCAAATTTAACTTCAGATATTTTTCCTTCTGGTTAATTTAAAAAAGCCGTTTTCTGAAATTTATGAAGCTAGATATATTAGGCTTATTCACCTATAATTTTATTTATTTCCCTCGTTGGATATAAAAACTACAATCATGTTTCTACGAAGACTTAGTTCTTGAGTTGACTAAATGTTCAGTTTCTATTGCCACTATGTTTACTTTTAGTAAATTTAAAGAAAGAATGTTTAGAGCTAATGTCTAAAGCTACATTTATTAGGCTTATTCGTCCGTAATTTTATTAATTTTCCTTACTAGATATAACATCTACACTCCAATTGCTACATTTTAAATTTGACCAAATATTCAGTTTTAACTGCTGATATTTTTCTTTCCGCTCAATCTAAGAAAGTTATTTTTATATATTTATAAAGATACACTTATTGGGCTTAGTTAACAGCAATTTTATTTATTTCCCTTTTTTGATATAAAAACTACAACCATAATTCTGCAAAAAGTCAGTTTCAGGTTTGACCAAAATTTAAGTTTTAACTGCTTATATTTTTACAATTTTTAAATTTATTGAAGCTAGTTTCAGAAATTTATAAAGGTACGGTTATTAGAATTATTACCCTGCAATTTTATTAGTTTTCCTCGTTGAATATAAAAACTACAATTATGTTTCTCCCCAACGACAATTTTAGATTTCACCAAAAATTCAGTTTTAATTGCTTCTATTTTATCATTTCATAAATTTAAAGAAGCAAATTTTGGAGATATGAAAAGCTACATTTACTAGGATTATACACCTGCAATATTATCAATTTTACTCATTGCATTTAGAAATTACAATGACGTTTCTTCAAAAAGGCAATTTTTGATTTGTCCAAAAAATCAATCTTAACATCAACTATTTTTTCTTCTAGTAAATTTAATAAAGCCGTTTTTAGAAATTTATAAATAATAAACATATTAATGCTCTTCATCTATAATTTTATTTATTTCCTCAATTTGATATAAAAACTACAATCATATTTCTACAAAAACTAAGCTTTGGATTTGACCAAATATTCAGGTTCAATTACCACTATCTTCACTCCTAATAAATTTAAAGGAGGCGTTTTTGGAAATTTCAAAAGCTATTTATTGCGCTTATTCGACTGTAATTTTATTAATTTTTTTCTTTAGGTATAAAATATGCAATCCAATTTCTGCAGAAACGCAATTTTAAATTTTATTAAATATTCAGTTTAACTGCTGATATTTTTCCTTCTGCTTGATTTAAAAAAGTTATTTTTATATATTTGTAAAGATACATTGATTGGACTTATTTGGCACCGATTTTATTTATTATTTTTGTTGGATACAGAAACTGCAATCATCTTTCTGCAGAAGGTTAGTTTTAGGTTTGACCAAAATTTCAGTTTCAACTGTTTATATTCTTACATCTTTTAAATTTAAAGAAGTTAATTATAGAACTATATAAAGCTACATTTATTAGGATTATTTCTGTGCAATTTTATCAATTTTCCTCGTTGAATATAGAAACTAAAATCATGTTTCTGCATAATGACAATTTAAGATTGGACCAAAAATTAATTAATTTTTAAATGCTTCCATCTTTCCATTCCATAAATTTAAAGAAGCAAATTTTAGATATTTGTAAAGCCACATTTATTAGGATTATACACCAGCAATATTATAAATTTTCCTCATTGTATATAGAAACTACAGAGGCGTTTCTTCAAAAAGGCAATTTTTTATTTGACCAAAAATTCAATTTTAACAGCTATTTTTCCTTCTAGTAAATTTGAAAAAGCCGTTTTTAGAAATTTATAAACATTAAATATATTAGTCCTATTTATCTATCATTTTATTTGTTTCCTTCATTGTATATAAAAACTGCAATCATGTTTCTACAAAAACTCAGCTTTGGATTTGACCAAATTTTCAGTTTCAATTGCCGCTTTTATTAAATTTGAAGAACACTTTTAAAACACTTAAAAAAATTGTAGGGATATAAAAAGTAATCAAGAAATGTGGTAGAATTTGTTAGAAAGTGTAAGAACTCTTCTAGAATTTTTACAGTTTAAAGAGAAACGTCTCGAAAATTTCAATTAAATAAAACAAAATTGCTGAAATATTTTTGAAAACTTACGAGATATTGATGATAAATTCTAAAATTCTAATCTTTAAAAATCTCATGTTAAAGCAAGTGATAGGAAGAATTTCAAGAAAATTAAAAAAAAAATTTCTAAATTTTTAGCAAAGCTAAAAAATTGTCTGACAGTTTCTTCTAGATTTATATCTAAAAGAAAATCTCAAAAATTCTAAAAGATTTAATTACGATTTAAAAACTTCTGAAAAAATCGAGTAAAAATTAGATAAATAAAAAATACTAAAATGGCAAAAAAAAATCGAAATTTAATGGAGCTAAAAAAAATTAAGGTACCAAGAAGAAAATTTGAAAAATTTAAAACACTTTTGAAAATTCAGGAATATAAGACGGAAACTAATTTAAAAAATCTACAAATTTAGTAGAAATTTTTCGACATTAAAAAAATTCTTAAGAATAAAATAAAATTTAATTAAAAATGCTCTAAAATTCTTGAAAGTAATATAAATTTTTGAGTCTTTAAAGAAGAGCTAAAAAATCTGAGAAAGCTAGAAGAAAATCTGAATACTTTTAAAACACTTTTAAAAAATTGTATGAATGTAAAAAAATAATCAAGAAATCTGGTAGAAATTGTTAGAAAATTGAAGAACTTTTTTAGAGTTTTTACACTTTAAAAGAGAAACGTCTCGAAAATTTCGATTAAATAAAACAAAATTGCTGAAATAGTTTAGCAAGTAACACGAAGAATATCTCGAAAATTGAACAAGAAATTTCTAGATCATTCGCAATTTAAAAGAGCTAAAAAGATTTTCTTCTAGATTTAAATCTAAAAGAAAATCTCTAAAATTCTTACTATTTACAAACATCTGAAAAAAATCGAATAAAAATCAGAAAAACAAAACATGGTATTAATTCTTTAAAAGGGCAAAAAGTTTCGAAATTTGAAGGAGCCAAAAAAATTGAGGAAGAAGATAATTTACAATATTCTAAAACACCTGAGAAATATCAGGAATGTGAGAGAAAAAGAAATAAAAAAATCTGGAAATTTTAAAGAGAAATATCTTGAAAATAAAATGATAAATTCAATTAAAAATGCTCTAAAATTCTTGAAAATAATGTTGGGAATTTTCGAGTCACAGGATTTATAAGAAAATTTACCGAATTATGAATGTCTACGGCCATTCATTCATTCATTTCTTCTATGTCGATTCGATTAAACATATAAACAAACTGAATTTGAAGTTGTCAGGAGAAATTCAGCTTTTCCTTGAATTAGACACTTATTAAAGCCTTCCAGAAAGAAATTATGCTTTTTTAATCATAATTACGTAAAAAAATTATTTCACACATTCAAATGATGTGGAATATTTAATAACATTCCTGTCAAGTTTGCAATCGAAGCTTTAAGAGCTTTGAAGTTACATTTTGATACCCGTTTCTCAGAGTTGGGTGTCACTGGGAATGATATTAATTTATTCCAAAGTTCTTTTGATACTTTAATTAAAACCCTATGGTTCTTAAAGCATCGATTACAAACTATCTATCTGTCTACCCTAGGAACTCCAAGTAGAATGTACTGACTTACAGTGTAGTGATATATTAAAGAAACAAATATCAAAACTCATCTTTGTTGGAATTTTATGAGTCTTTCATTAGTACAATTAAATAATTTGCATATTTTTGCTCGTTAGCTGTTTTCTGTGTTTGCTACAATTTCTGAGAGAAAACATTCTCTAAAATTATCTAGGTTCCGAAAATATGTTGTTTTAGATCACAATCAAAGCTTTAATATATTGTATTCTCATTTTACGCAATTTAATATTTATTTTCCTTTTAAACCACAATGTATGTAATTAGAAAATTACATTCGCAATATTTTTGCACGTACACAAATACCATTTTGAACACCTACGGTCTTTGATAAGCCGTCGTTGCCCTCTATTAAACGTAGGATAAGTACAATGAAATAATGCACACAGTATTGACAAACGCGATATAAATACAACGTTCACGCAATCGATCTATAGACTAGTTCACGGGCTGCTCAAAAATTTTGTAACAGGCTCGTGGTGCCCACGTGCACGGCTCAATGGCCACGAACGTACAGAGGCACGGTTTCTCTCCGACGAGAATACTTCACAGGGCACCCACGTGCCCCGTTCGCACAACGCCTGATTTTACGCCACCGTCGCCCTGATTGAATCAACAGATAAATAAATAAATCGTAAATGCTCGCAAATTATGTAATTGCAATTTTGGCGATGATGGCGTTTCGCCGAGCCACCGTTTTGACCTGACCAGTGCAGAGGTCAAATAAATATGTCAAGGAAGTCAGCACTATTTCTACTTGCATACATTGCAAGGAAAATTGTATAAATACTTTATCCGAAAAAGTGCATAGAACAGTGGTTTAATTATTATTTAGTTGGGCAAAATTTCAAAATAAACGTCATTTAGATGATATCAAATTATCAAACTTTAGATTTAATAATAATTGCCTTGTAGTGGATGGAAATATATTCCTCAGTTTTTTAACATCTTATCAATTTAGAAAATGATAATATATATTGTAATCTTCAAAATAACTTTCAAAATTCGTTTGAAAAGGTAAAAAGAGTTAAGCATCTCTACCCAACTCATAAAATTTTTGTAGACAGAAATGATTCCAAAATCATCACAGGTATGCCCAAGAAAATAAAAATTTGGGTTTATGGCTTGAAAATGATATAAGTGGTAGTAAATAAACACAAACATGTCAAAATTGTTAATGGGTAATAATTTTCTGAAGTCATTTCACGACAAAATAAATGGGGTTAATAAACGCTTAACTTACTATACAGTATGGAAACTGTTCTTGAAATAACTGAACAACCTCAAACTGACTTCGCCTTCTGTTACCATAAACGATCATCATCAGAATCTCGATACGTGGATTTTCGGTTAAATACAACATTTTAGAAACTACTTTTATGCGACTGCTTTGGTGACTATTATTATCACTAGTAACTAAGCAACGTGGTTCCAAAGCATCAAAACACATGCCAAAAAAATACAACTTTACGCCGAAACGTGGTTTTCTTTTTTTATCGCGTGGGCTTTGAAAATATTCAAGAAATAAATGTGTCTTGCATTCCTTGAGAAGAGATCTTTCAAACGAGGTGTCACTTGACATAACTTTACATTTGAAAAAAAAGTCGTAGGTTGCTGGGCACTTCCGGGAACAGATAAACAAACAGTATATACGTATAAATGATCTTAAATCACAGTTTTCCGTTCGAGTAGCACTCCTTATATATCATAGACAATACGAAACAACGTAATATTTAGCTGTATTTAACATGACTTTATTAGTATTGCACCAGTTAACAATTATATTGACATTATGTTGAATATCATCATTGAGTATCATCTGAATCATTTATTTTCGAGAATATTTTGAGGTCATCCGCATATGCAGACAAAAGAGTGAAGTAAATAAGTCATCTATATAAAGGGTAAATAACAAAGGTCCTAAGTTATATCCTTGTGGGACACCTGAACTTGAAATAAATTTGATTGATTTGAAGCCATTAAAAGAATTATTCAATAAATTATTAGAAAATCCGAAAGAACCTAATGTCTCAATTAAAATTTTGTGTTCCAACGTGTCAAATGCACGAGAGAAATCTGTATAAATACATCTTTTTGACTATCAAGAGACTCGGATAATTCCTGAGTAATGGTAGCTAAATTGGTAACCATGGAACGACCAGATAAACGCCATGTTGATTTGGTCATATGTAGTTTTTAACATTATTATATATGCAAGTAAATAATATTTTTTTCAAAGACTAGAAACAAAATTAACAATCAAAATGTAATCTGAAGAAAAGAAAATTGCATTCGGCGATTTAAACAATTGTAAAAAATTAACCTTAGCAGGAATTAATCTGCAAAACTCAAAGTACATCCTACACTAAGCTAATTTTGATTTTACACTAAAGCAATTGCCGTATTGTGCCTAGAAACAAAATTGCAACACTCAAAACGTAACCTGAAAAAAGGGAAATTGCATTCGGTGATTTAAACAATTGTAAAAAAATAACCTCAGCAGGAATTAATCTGCAAAACTCAAAGTACATCGTAGACTAAGCTAATTTTGCTTTTACACTAAAACAATTGCCGTATTGTGCCTAGAAACAAAATTGCAACACTCAAAACGTAATCTGAAAAAAAGAAAATTGCAATCGGCGATTTAAGCAATTGTAAAAAAATTACCTTGGCAGGAATTAATCCGCAAAACTCAAAGTGCATCCTACACTAACCTAGTTTTGATATTACACTAAAACAATTGCCTGATCGTGCCCAGAAATAAAATTACAACACTCAAATCTTAAAAAAAATCTAGATCCCATAGAAGGTCTTACAATTTCCAACAGTGAAAGTAAAATTAATACAAAATTTATTTTAGAAAAATTCCTGAAATAATGTAGAAATTTTGAAACAAAGTTATTAAAACCTTTGAAATAAAATTCTCACAATTTCAAGGATATACTTTCGAAAATAAAACAAAAATCACACTAAAAATCTTTTTTAAAATAGACAAATATAAAATTAAACCCACGAAACAATTTAGTACTAATTCCAATTCTAGAAAATTTAAATCCTTCTAACAAAATTTGTACAAATTGGAAGAAGAATTCATGAGAAATTCTGGTAACGTAAAAATAAAAATATTGGAATCACATAAATTTCTGGAGAATCTCAGAAATCAGAGAGCAAATATACTGAAAAATTTTAGAATTTCCACAAAAAATTATCGCAATTCACAATGGAGATTCTAGGAAAATTCTGATAAGAAAAAAGTACTAAAATATAAAATCTAAAAAAATTTCTTGCTTTAATAACAATTTGAAAAAAATCTAGAAAATATTTTACAATTTTGATAATTGAAGGAGAAATACATACAAAAAAATGCCAGAAAGTAAAAAGTAATTTTTAAAGAAAAAACGAAAATTTGAAGATATTATGCTGAAAAATTCTAGAACATATGAAACCAAAAAATAGGAATCAGGAACACAATTAAAAATTGTTGGAAACATTTAAAAACATTGAAGGAACAAAAGCATAGAACAATCTTATAAGATGAAGAAATAAAATTTAGAAATATGGAAAAAAAAAAACATATAAATAAATCTAAAACGCTTGAAAAAAATGTTAGCAACTTGGAAGTAAAATTAACATAAAATTTAGATTAAAAAAATTGATAAAAAAGTGCTGAAATATTCTAGAAATTATTATAACTTGCAAATTTTTTTAAATAAAAATCAAATTACAAACTCTCTAAAATAGAAAGATAAATATAAAATAGAAGTTACGAAAAAAATGTAATATGCAGGCAGAAAAAATTCTGGAAACGTAGAAATCCTCCGAACAAAATTTTTGCAATTTGGAACAGTGATCCATGAAAAATTCTGACAACGAAAAGGGTAAAAAAATTTGTAGAAATATTAAGGGGAAAATCAAATAAGTACGAAATTAAAAAAAAAATAACTAATATAAGAAAATATGATAAAAATTTTAAATATCTTGAAGAAAAATCGTTTGATACATTTTAAACGTCTAAATCAAGAAGAAAGTTGCTAGAAAATTATTTGAATAGTTTGGTTTTAGAGCTAACCAACTCTAAACATATAGTTAAGAGATGTAATCTTCAGAAAGGACATCAATTAATTAGACTCGCAATTTTATCGCAAAACATTCCTTCTAAGAAAAGAAGAAGGTGAAAGCTGAAAAAGAAACGTGCAAAAACTGAAGGAGTGCCTTAAAGGAAATGGCTACAGAACGCTCAGCAAAGAGAACTGATTAAACGCTACGTCGTTGGTAAACCGCAGCGGATGTGTAAACTGCAATTTTTTTTCTGTGATATCGTGTTAACTAGCCTGAAGCACCACCCCACCTAGGGATATACTTAGGATGAAATTCAGAAATATCCTTCTAGGACACACGAGTTCACACCAATATAACTAACCTAGCTTACGCAGCATCCCCAAAGAACCTCACTGCCCTGAAAATTCAACTCCCTAGTATTTAGAAGGAAACGAGGTGACAACTACCCTGATCATAATATCAACTAACTTTAAAGCTTAGACGCTCCTAATGTTCTGATCTCAGCAAGGAGGCTGGATTTGTGACAACACTTAGACAAAGTTAACGCCATTAATTCATTTAAACGGTTCCATTGGCTCAAAAAATGTGAAATAAATGATAACGCTACTCTTGTTATTTTCGATCATCTGAAAATTCTATCGGCTGATTTAAAATAAAGATTTTCTGATTTAAATGATTTAAAACAAATTGATTTTCTAACGTAGATGATGCAGCCAATATTAGTGGATTTATCTCATATATCAAATATGCAATATAAAGAAGAACTCGCAGAAATGCAAAATGATGAATCAGTTAAAACTGTATTTAATATAAAAGGAGCGATGACATGGCTTTTTGAGGAAACAGAAATCAAATACCTAAACTCAACCAAATGTGCAAAAAAGCTATTGTTACGATTTCCATCTTCATATTTAGCTAAATGTGGATTGTGTGCGCTAAATGATTTACTGGTAAAAAAAGAAATCGTTTGAATATAACACAACGGGGAGACAGAACCAAATTGGAACCTTACATAAAATATCTGTGCAGTAAGCATCAAGCGCAAGGTTCTCACTAAATTAAAATATTAAATTATTCTAGATAAATCCTTATTAAAATAATTTCGAATTTGAATTTCAGTTTTTCATTATATGCTTTGAAAATTTACTTATCACACTGTATTAACCATTTCCTAGTGATTTCTCCTTAAAACCTATCATTTAAGTGTCTTAAGTGAACAATGCAATTTTTAATATTAAAAATTATGTATACATTTTGAATTTATAAAATAAATGCTCCACAAAACAGAGGGAAAAAATAACAACAGGGACACTCGCTTCACCTCACACGGTCGTTTGTGAGGACTTCTTAAGACAAAAGAGGGAAGATCACGGAAAGGAATTAAATTAGCAATGAAAGAGGAATTGGTGGAAATAAATAATACATGATTTATTTAAAAAGTGTTATCAAAGTAGAACAGAAACAGCTTACCAAAAATGAATAATTTTTGATAACTAACTTCTCAAAAAACACGGTAAAGGATTGCACACACGGACAAACACAGATGACGAATACATAGTTATGCAGTACAACTTTTAATTAAAACCCTCGCTTATGTTTTAATGACTGGAGGTTGGGATAGAGGCCACCCACCCACCCTACATATACATGATAACTATAAATACCTAATTGTTGATGATTTTGCTGCTTATAAAACAATAAAACTTTGTATGTAATAAAGAATAAAGCATAATCCAAATTTAAGTTTAAATATAAATAACCTTCTATAGCTAATCTTATTTGAGCTTGATTTAAAGCCTTTTCACTTATCATGTATATAATTTTTATAAATTTACACACTCAAAAATTTTATTTTGTCAATTTTCGTTTATTCAAATTTTGAAATTAAAATGATTGCAAACCACAAGGCGATCAGTAATTAAAGTTAAAATGTATATGTAGGGTATGTGGGTTGCCTCTAACCCACCCTCCAGTCACTAAAACATCATCAAAATTGATTTTAAATATTTGTATGAATTATCAATTAAAAAATGCAATTATTTTATGTTTGTTTACATTTTACAACTTTTAACTAAAACCCTCGCTTATGTTTTAGTGATTGGAGGGTAGGATAGAGGCCACCCACCCACCCTACATATACATGATATCTTTAATTGCTAATCGTTGATGATTTTGCTGCTAAGAAATAATCAAACCCTTTATGCAATAAAAAATAAAACAAAATCAAAATTTAAGTTTAAATATAAATGACCACGTGATCCAAATTTTTTCAAATTTACTCACTCAAAAATTTTACATTTTGAATTTCTTTCTTATTCAAAAAGTTTTGTAATTAATATTGTTCCAAACCGGGAGATTATGAGTAATTGAAATTTATATGTATATGTAGGGTGGGTGGGTGGCCTCTATCCCACTCTCTAATCAGTAAAACATCATCAAAAATTATTTGAAAAATTTGTATGAATATATCTCTAAAAATTGCAATTATTTTGTGTTTATATATTACAATTTTTAATTAAATCCTCTTCTATGTTTTAGTGATTGGAGGGTGAGATAGAGGCCACTCACCCACCCTACATGTACATGATAATTTTAATTACTATGTGTTGATGATTTGACTGCTAAAAACAGTCAAAGTTCTTTCAACATGCAATTGTTTTTATTTCTGGAACACAATATTAACTTAACCTTATGAACTTGATTATTACTTATTCTATCGTACTCTTGACCTACCTCAACAAACAATGCAATGACCTTTCGTACTCCTGACCTGCCCAAATAAATTGTACGTTGAGGCAGGTCAAGAGTACGCTGAAGTTTAAGCGGGAAAATAGGCGTTTATTCTTTTTTTTTTTTAATTTTGTCATTGTCCATGATTTGCTGCTGTATATCAAGGTGGATCTTATAACTTTCTTAACTATTTCTATTTTCGTGCTTTTAGTAATTTCTTTTCTCTCGAGGAACGTATTTTTCAGCATGTTAAATAGTTTTGCTGCACTAGAAATGTAATATTTAATTTCAAGGAATGGTGATACAAAGAGAAATTTGAAGTATAACAAGAGAAGAAGTAAATAAGGGTAATATAGTTAAAATGGGATCTGAGAAGAGAAGAGAGAAAGAAGTGACTTTGACTGATAAAGGGCAAAATAGGCAAAAAATAAAAATCAAGTGAAAAGCAAACTAACAGGGAGAGGAAAATGGAAACAACATTTAAGTCGGAAAAACAAATAGGGACAAAAATGATAAAAGATAATAAAATAGGCGCAACAAAACGAATAAAAATGAAAATAGCACATGGAACATAAGAAGTTATGGGGGAAAAGAAGTACAACTGGTAAAATGAAAAAAACCCAAAGTAGAAATATTGGGACTAACGGAAACAAAAAAAGGAAAAGGAATACCAAGAATACATAAAGGTTACTGATTTATATGGTCGGGGGTAAAAAGCTCTGAAGCAGCAGGAGGAGGAGTGGGAAATATAATAGCACCAGAAAGAATACAAGACTAAACAAAGGAAAGACTTATCAATGCAAGAGTGATGACTATAGAAATAAAACTAATAGAGGACGAGACGTGGACATTAATTGTAGCATACGGGGTAAATGAATATGCAAAGAAAGAGGATAACGATATATTATATGAGAAGATACAAATAAAAATAGATGAGGGTACAAAAAATATAATGGTTTTGGGAGATCTAAATGTAGAGTAGGAAACCAAAACAGCGGAATAGAAGACATTTTGGGGAAAGAAGGAGAAGATACAAGAAACAATAATGGAAAAAGAGTAATACAAATATATTCTAAAAACAACCTAATAATAACAAATACCAAATTCAAACACAAGGATATCCATAAATGCACGAGAACACGGCCATCCAAAAACGAGAGATCTATTATCTAGTTAGCAGAAATAATTGGAACAAGGAAAAGGACGAAAAAGTAAAATGACTAGAAGAAATAGTGAGTGATCACCAGTTACTCAGAGTGGACATGAACTGGAGAGATAAACAAAGACCTGGCAAAAGGAAGGAAAAAAGTTAAATTGAAGATAAGAGTGTATAAACTAAAGGCAGCACAAATACAAGAAAAATACTAAGAGTCACTTCAAAGGAAATTTAAAGGAATAAAAAAACGAAATAGCATAGAAGGGAAATGGAAGACATTCAAAAGAATTATACTAGAAGCAGCGAAGGAGTACTGTCCAATAACAACAATAGGAATCGCAGATGTAAAGAGAACTGAATGGTGGATAGAAGACATAAAGAGGATGATAAAAGAAAGAATACAAAGAAACAAACCGATAAAAATAAAAAAGCAAAACAAGGATCATGAATAAAGTTGTGTAAAGAATGAGAACTACAGAGAAAACCAAAAACTATTTTATGGAACAATAAAACAACTCAAACAGAAAAAAAGAAAAGAAAAAATGAACATAACATGATAAACATTAAAGACAAGTACGGAAACATAATCACAAACGAAGACAAAATTATGGAAAGATGGCAACAATACTTCGAAGATCTGACCGAAGAAGAAACAAAAGAGAATGAGATACATGAAACAGAAGAAGAGACACAAGTAGAGACAAAGATGGCAACGCTAGAGAGGATAAAAGAGGAAGAAGTAAAGGAAGCAATTAAAAAATTAGATGAAATAACAGCGGAAATGATAAAATACATGGGTGATAGAGAAATAGCAGAAAAAACGGAATTAATGAATGAAGTAGCAGGAAAAGGAAAAACACCAAAAGAATGGGAATAACACTTCCAATATACGAGAAAGGAGATAAACGAAATTGTTGAAATAACAGAAGAATCACACTAACAAGCATATCAAACAAAATGCTAACAAGAATATTAGAAAAAATGACGAGGGATCAATTAGAAGAAGCAATGGATTCATAAGAGGGAGAAGTACTCAGGATGAGATATTTATAGTTAAACAAATAAGCGAGAAATTCATTAAAAAAAAAACAGAGAATTACACATATGCTTCGAAGATTTAGTAAAGGCATTTGGCAGGATAAAAAGAGAGGACATATGGAAGGAACTAGAAGACAGATGAACGAAAAAGACAATGACAAACCTGTTAAAAAAAACATGTATAGAGAGAACAAAAATATAGTGAGAATAAACGATGAAGAATCAAAAACATTCGAAACAAAGAAAGGGGTCAAACAAGGATGCGTGCTGAGTCCACTGAAATTTACAATAGTACTGGACAACGCGATGAAAACATTAATATTTGGATATTGGAAAATGGAGATGATTCAAATAACAGATTCTGTTTGCAAATGACATTGCAATAATTGCAGAAACAGGGGAAGTTCTGCAATACAATATGGAAATATTGTATAATGAATTATCTAAAACCAACATGAAAATAAACCTTGACAAATCGAAGACCATGAGGAGAAAAAGCACGAAACAAAGATACAAGGAAAGAAGATAGAATAATATTAGGTAATTTCAAATTAAAACACTTGTTTAGTTTCATATTGTAATATTCAGTTTCCTGACACGTGTTTCGGTCAATAATTGTTGGTTAATTTGTAATTCCTTTGAGAATGGTCGTCATTGACCGAAACACGTGTCAGGATATTGAATATTACAATATGAAACTAAACAAGTGTTTTAATTTGAAATTACCTAATATTATAATTTCGTTTCATCAAGAGTGCAGTGAAGAAAGTATATACAGTATGATACCTAAGAACAATAATTGAGAACAACGGTAAAATAGATAAAGAAATTGAAGTTAAACTAGGCAAAACAGCAAAACTGTTTAAAATGCTGAAAAATACATCCCCAACAGAAAAGAAATTACCAAAAGCACGAAAATCATGGACTATGACAAAAATTTTAAAAAAAGAATAATCGCGATGGAAATGAGGATTCTCAGTAAATTGGAAAATAAAACCAGAACGAGATATACAGACAGAACCTACGGATAAGACCAATAAATGAAAAAATAACGGAGACAGATGAGGTGGTCACATCTGTAGAATGAACGATGAAAGAAACACCAAGAAAACATATGAAGCACGAGCAACAGGAAAAAACCAAAGAGGAAGACCAAGAAATGATTGGAGAAGCGCAATAAGAGAAGAGGCAAAAAGAAAATGAAATACCTGGGAAGAACTAAAGAAATTAACAAAGGATAGAAAGAAATGGAAGGAATACTAATACACAAACTAAATTCATGGAAAGAAGAATAATAAATAGAAATGTAAATGTATGTAACACACTACACCGAAAGGTAGAAGGGCAAATGATTATATAAAATAAAATGAAAATTCTTGCACCAATCAAATTTATTTAAACAAGTAAAAATCAAAAACTCTAACTTCAAGTGTTTTTCATTTTTTCTACTACGAAAACTTCAAAAATCATTATCAGATTGGGGAAATTCTTGCACCAATGGATTTCCACAATCATTTTTTTTTTAAATCAAGTAAAAATCTAAATGTCGAAATGCAATTATTTTTCAGTCAACTGTTGAGGTACATTTTAATAATAATAATAATAATAATATCTCTTTATTCACAAAATAATGGATCTACAAACCGCAGTATACACACACATTATAAAGAATAACGTCAAAACAAGGATAGCGATTAATGTACATATTCGCTGGACTTAACTGAATTAAATATCGTATTAAATAAATTCTGTTGGTGACAGTATCGAACATATTGCCCCCTTTATGTGTAGAATTGATTAGTAATTACCATACTTTACAATAAGAATTCAGTAATGTTGTATGGTTCCTTCTCTATCAGATATGCATGTAACTTGCTTTTAAATAATCTTAAACTCGATATATCCCGTAAGTTAAGTGGCAATTTATTGAAAAGTTTTAGACCATTGTACATAGCTGACTTTTCTGATATTGTCAATCGATGTATTGGATAGGCATAGAAAATATTATTTCGTGTACTATACGTGTGACTGTGAGTATACGAATTAAATTTCGATTTGTATTTAAAGTTAAAAATCAGGATCTCATAAATATAAAGGCCATAAAATGTTAGTATACCCGAGTTCTTAAAATGACCTCTGCATGATTCATTGTAGTTTAAGTTTAGGATTACTCGTAGAGCCCTCTTCTGTGCACTAAAAAGTTTGTTAGACAGTGTACTGTTCCCATAGAATATAATGCCATATCGCATAAGTGATTCAAAGTTGGCTTTATATACCATGATCAATATGTTATGATTAATAAATGGTTTTAAAATTTCCAAAGCAAAGCAGACTGAATTTAATTTTAAGTTTAACCTTTCACATTGAGATTTCCAATTTAGCTTGCTGTCCATGGTTATTCCTAGTACTTTACATTCTGACTCTAGTTCTATGTCGGCATTTCCTAACCTTATTGTTGAAATATTTAATTTAGATAAATTGGTTTTAAATTGTAGTACTTTGGTTTTGTCGTTATTAAGTATTAGCCTATTTTCCAACATCCATTTTTGGGTGATTGAGTAAATGTTCTTTGCTTTAGTTATTAATTCCTCAGTATTGGTGCCAATAGTTAAAATATTTGCATCATCCGCATACATATGAATAACCCCGTTGTTCTCACAAATTAAATTTGGAAAGTCATTAATATATATGAGGAATAGCAATGGGCCGAGGATACTTCCTTGCGGTACACCTATATTCGTAATAGCAGTGGATGAGTGTATATTATTTATGGATGTTCGTTGATGACGGTCTCGTAAAAAAGATTCAATTAAACTTAGGCAGGTGCCTCTTACTCCATATAATTCTAATTTCATTAACAAGATGGAATGATTCATTGTGTCAAATGCCTTGGAGAGGTCTAAAAATATTCCTACAGGAATTTCCGCTCTCTCGAAGGCATTAACTACACATTCTAAGCAGTCAAAAATTGCCGTAATAGTAGATCTCTGTTTCAAGAAACCGTGTTGTGCTTCGTTGAACAAATTATTGTTGTTAAAAAAATCTAGGATTCGATTCGTTATTACTTTTTCTAATATTTTAGCAAATACACTCAATAATGCAATTGGCCTATAATTTGTTGGATCTGTTGGGTCATCTTTTTTATATACCGGAATTATTACTGCAAGTTTTAAGGTATCCGGAAAAATTCCCGTTTCTAAAGATTTATTTACTAAAAATGTTAAGGGTAGTAGTAGTTCATTATTTGCACTTTTTAATATTATTGAGTTTATTTCATCACAGCCTGAACTGTTTTTATTTTTCATAGCGTGGATAATATATATTTCATTAGGTGTAGTTGGTCCAAGAAATATAGTATTTGGGTTTCTAATAATATTAATGTTAGGTTCGGTATTTTCCATTTTCTTCGTTAACTCGATGGGGATATTTATGAAATATTGATTAAATGTCTCTAGTTGATCTACCAATACAACATTATCTATCGGTTTGGATTTACAAGTAAGTTTATTTACTATAGACCAAGTAGTCTTCATTTTGTTTTGACTTACCAAGAGACTATGTTCGATTCTGTCACGTTCCGCCTTTTGTAATAACATATTATATTTTTTGTTTAATACATTGTACTGAGATTTAGCCGCCTCATTAAAATATTCAATGACGCAAGCAATCAAGCATCCGCTTGCATTCAGATATTTCGGGAGATCTTACTATATTGAAATGTCTTTTTAATTTACCGTTTCTTATAGTTATTTAAGGTACAAGTGTAAAAAGTGATACTTTATTGCACGAACTGGCGTTTAAAAACACGAGCGAGGAACGAGCGAGTTTTTTTAAAGCCAGGAGTGCAATAAAGAAACTTTTTACACGTGTGCCTTACAAAATTTTATCTTCGATCGTAATGGATTTCAAAGAATATATTCTTATGAGTAATATTTTAATGTCATTTCAATAATTCAATTAATGAAAACATATTTTACCCGCAATGCATTAATGAAAGTGTTACTTAGCAACCAGTAAACAAGTTGCACAAATGTCGACCTCCATTATTATTTATGGAAAAAATGTTCGCTTTATTGAAATCTTCGGAGTTCTTAAATCTGCCATTTGGTTTGTATTATATATTTTATTTATAGTTTATTAGTTATTTGTATCAATTAATAAAAAAATAAGTTTTTCGTGGAAAATTTGTGCTTTAATATATTCATCTGTCAAATTTGACATTTCTGTGCAATAAAAACAGTTTGACATTACCGTGCAATAAAAACGTAAAAAAGCACTAGTGCTTTAAAAAGCCACTTTTACAATGAAAAATGATGCAAAAAGCATCTACTTTCTGTACGATCGTAGATAAATATTTTTTTAGGGCAGCTTTTGTTCAAACAGTTCTTTAATATTTGCATGAATTTTTTCCAGCTGTTTTCTACATTATCAATTGCATAAATTTCATCCCATATACCATCACATTTAAGGATATTTACAAATTGTGAAATATTTGGTCTACTGTAAGCTCTCATTGTGGTATGTGTGGTTTTGGAGAGTGTTTCATACATAGAAAATGATAATTTTTGCGCAAGATGATCGGATATGTGTGTTTCAAATACACATGTTTTATACTCTCGGTCCATATTAGTTATAATATTATCTATCACAGATGACTTTACACTAGAAATTCGCGTTGGGGATGCAATTGTAACTGTAGCATTAAATGAGTTTATGATATTTAAAAATTCATTTGATTCCTGTGATGATTCACTGATGTCTATATTAAAGTCCCCCTTTATAAAGTACGTTTTTTTTGTTTTGTGAGTATATTTAAAAGTTTGTTTAATTTTGTAAAAAAATTGATATATTGTGTGTTTGGCGCTCTGTAAATAACAACACACACGCACTTAAATAAATCTTGTCTCACTTCATTGTAAAAAAATTGTTTTCAGAAATTTTCAATTGTTTTTGGTAGAAATTCAAAGAATATAAGCTGTCTTTTTTGTTGGTTTATTTAACCGAACGTACTCTTGACCTACGACAATAAATTATGTGTTAACCTAGCGCCTATTTTCCCATTTAAACTCCAGCGTACTCCTGACCTACCTCAACGTATAATTTGTTTGGGCGGGTCAGGGGTACGAGGGGTCATTGCATTGTTTGTTGAGGTAGGTCAAGAGTACGATAGAACAAGTAATCATGATGTTTATAAGGTTAAGTTAATATTGTGTTTATTATAGTTTAATGTTACGATTATTACATCTAAAAACTAAAGATAAAACACTGAATTGAAAAATTCGCTGTAAGTATGGATTACCACCTAGTAACGGTCGCAACCATTCTCTTTATTAATGATAAAACAGTTGACATTGACAAAACGCTAAATTAATTGAACGTCTCGGCGGTAAACAACTGTAAATTACTTGAATTTAAAAATTTCAAACAGTAAAAATTTTCAAAAAATAAATATTTATTAAAAAAATGTAATTTTTTCTAAAATAAAAATAAGGAACAGACAGAAATTTTTTTGATGGATACTCTAAACATATTGCAAATTAAAAACGTTTTAACTTTGTTTGTATAACACTGACTTTATTTAGTGACAAAGTTAAAAAGTTTTTTATTTGTGAAGAACCGTTAACAGTCTAAACATATTAATTGCACCAATTGTAATTTGTATATACTGTAATTAATTCTAAATATTATTTAAGATGTTTTCTCTTTCCCTCAATAAGAATTTGCTACTTCTAATGAGTACCAGGTACCAGGAATATACCTCCAATGTTATGTTGTTGTAAATTAATTACCATTAAATTTTCAGCAACGTAAAGTGCTTTGCATTCGATATTTGGAATGAATACGTTTTGGCACAACACCGCTTATTGACGTAATGTATAAATAGCCCAAACAGACACAAGCAGTTGCCAAATTTCAATTCGATTGTGTATTTATTTAGAAGCTTTAGGAACTCGTCACGTAAGCACAGGCCTCCATCCGCAGGCCGGTCGTGATTCTGCAACATTTTGAACACGGCTATTTTTAAGGTGACCCAAATTATCAAGATCACCACCACCACATAAGAATGGGAGCTCGGTGTAATTAATATTAATTGAAATAAAATTCTCATAACTAAAAAAAATATAATCATAAGGATTGTGGTGACCGTTACTACGTGGTAATTCCTGATAAACACTTAACTAACGCACTTAATATGTTTTAACCACTGGTTAAAACATAGTAAGTGCGTTAGTTAAGTGTTTAAAAAAATATACAAAATTTTCTTTCTAAAAAATATTGATATGTTATTACTCTTAAAATGGATGTTTTCAATTTTCAGGAACATAATTATTACCCGAAAGTGCCAAAAGGAAACTAATTAACTTCTGGAACAACGAGATTGCAATTGCATGGGCAAAAAATCGTTTATAGCGTAAATTCACTCTGTAAAAATATACAAATAAAAAGTGCAAGGAAGGGGGGTTTGCAGATAAATCATCATCAATCAATCAATCAATCAGGAAACGCATATGTGAAGAAAAGAAAAAGCATGGAAATCACTTTATAATTAAAAACTGAGGAGGCCGCCCGCAATAGAGGCAACAGAACCGTGGTTGAGAAATTATTCGTAACCAATGAGAAAGAAACGTATGCAGGTGTTCCGCATGGATCCATACTTGGTCCTTTCTGTGTACAAAAACTTTATTATAGCTTTCTATAAAAATCCACTCAATTCAAAATATAAAGGACGTAGTTGCGAAATTAATAAATATATTATCTAATAACTAATAAATCATCCCATTCACTTTCTCGACGAATTATTAATGAACATTACAGACGACATTTAATGCTCGGCGCCAGGAAATAAATATCAAACATCATCCCATTGAAACATTATGTTATGATTGCGTTATATTTATAAATTTTTATCTGAATTATGTTAGTATTGTTATTACATTCACGCGATGGGATTTTTTATCGGGCGCTTATCGTCGCGAATACATTGCATTAATTAATCCCCTAGACAACAGCTCGAAAATTCTGCACCGTAATAATAATACATTACATGCCAATACCAGCGATTCAATCAGCACGTATTTGTAATGAATATCGCCGAAGATCTATCGATAGTGTGTATTGTGTAAATATTTTCGATACGTTACAAGGGGACCTGTTGTGATCCGAACACCGGCTACCAGATAATGGACTTTTAAAATTCCTTTTACAAGTTACAGGTAGGTATAAGATATACAATGCAATACGGTTTAAAGTGAGGCTGGGTGTCCATAATGAATACTGCAGGCCATTCATAAGATTTCTCGGCTGGTTTACACGATGCGGATTTACGTATTTACCTGTCGGAGGGAAAAGAATGCTATTTTAAAAGTTAACACGTTTCGGTGTAATAAATATTTAAATATATTTTTAAATGTAACAAAATGCTTTCATTTCCGAGCAACTCAACAAAGGTTATTATGGTAATATAATAGTTCAATATACTTTTAAATTAAATAAATATTCACACTTATAATTTTAATCAAAGATCTTTTAATATTTTTATAACATAAGTAAAGGTGAATGAACTAGTATAGATTTTTTCGATAATGTAACAAAATTATTTTTGAACGTCATAACTTTCAATGCTAAATAATTATCATTTATTGTTTTATCTTAGTTATTACGTTAATGCAATAGATTAATGTAATCAAATTAAGTAGATTTTGCCCTTGATAAAAAAATACTCTGAATGATTAATATATTGTTTTATATATAGTAAAATATATAAATATTGAAATATACGTATTAAATTTCCTCTTAAATAGTAGATGTTACATTAATTACTTCTTAATATATGTAGTTGTAAATAACTGTAAAAAGTCGAAACTTAAGTAGTGGCTTTGTATTTGTATAAACTACGATTTAATTTAATTACAATAAACAATTGCAGTATTTATATTATTATGGATGATAACCTATATCATAATTTTATAGTAGGTGTTTTAATTTAGAGCGTATCAGATGAATTACCATATAATAACATTCACAAACATTATGATTTTTATAATTGTTTATATAAAACTTAAATACAAATACAGGATACTTCTTAATTAAGCTCATTGGTTGTACATCTCGTTGTGTAATATTTATTTGTTAAAATTATTCATCTAATAGGCATAAACGTGGGTGTAGTGACTGTTGAACTTAATTTCAAAATAAACATAAACTTGGTTGAACACATTCCTAACAAACTTTAATATAGATGATATAAATATAGAATCTTGCTCAGCGTTTACGGATAGATCTTGCCTCATTTAATGAATAGCACTTAAGTTAGTTACGCAAACGTATTTTCTTTTTTAAAAGTGAATGAAAATAATAATAATAATAGACGTATTTTTATTACAATAACAACATTTTTATAGTTCTAGAAAAAAAAAGAACTGTTTAATTATAATCTGTATAAATATGTGTTATGATTTATAAATGTAGTTAGGAAAGAACATGTACTCAATTGACTGAATAGGTGCTAGATTCTAGTCCAGACAAAGTCACATAACGTAATAATATAAAAATTCGCAATCTGGACAAAAACCGTTAATTGCATATCCTTTCGTCATTTTTATGAATAAAAGTGATAAATGATATATCAAGAAATCAAGGGACTTCCACAAAAATGTCAGGCTGTAAAAGTAACCAAATTGTCTCAAAATTCTCAACTATGTAGATATTTTTTCGTGTATCCTGAAATTACCATACACTAAATCGTTTTATCAATTCATTCAAAAAAAGTATATACAAGTATTTATAGAAGAATAAAAAAAGGATATTTGCACCCTCAGCATCATGGGCAAAAACAAGGGTTAGAGTGGAAGAACATCGCAGTTGCATGAACTCTGCCCAGCTTCATCCATCCAAAATATATGCACGTTTTGTTATATATTTGTGTATATTTTTGGAAAGGAAGCTAAAGACTAATAAACATAAACATAAACAACATTCTGATATTAGCGATCATGCTATTTATTCAATAAAACAAGATGGATTCATTAAGTAAATAAGGTAGGGTGATGTTCATTAATTAATTAGGATAGAAATTTGCAATCTTAATCGTGGCAAAATAGTTTAATCTGTGCTAAAAGCCAATAATATATTTTTTCTATACAAATGTAAATTTCTATTTTTTTCTCATTAGTATATTTCAAAATTAATCAACAACTGTGTTCGTGAAAATGTATTTCTAACATGCCTCAAAGTTGCAATGGTTATTCCATTACATAATAAAGGTTCCCTTACTGATATTAACAATTGCCGTCCTATATCAAAGATATACGAAATATTGCTTCTCAATCAAATATTAAATATTCTTGATGCAAATCAAGTGCTAAGTAACAACCAATTTGGTTTTCGAAGAGAACGGGTGACGCGGTTAGGGCTTTTAATGAGAAAATATTCGTTGCTTTTGAAACTGGCAGATATGCAGCAGCAATATTTTTTGATCTCACAAGGCCTTTGAATTTTTTTTGACGTCTTACTTCGAAAATAATACTATCTTTACTTAATCCCACAAAGTTGTTACTTAGTCAACTCATACCTTCAAAATAGAACGTAATGCGTTGTTGTCAATGGTCACTCATCAGCATTCGTGTCGGTATCAAGTGGTGTGCCGCAAGGATCAATATTGTGACCTCTACTTTTTCCTAAACTACCTACCATCCCATATTGAGAATCAGGCTCGCCACTAGCCCTTGAGCGCCCGTGTGCGAAACTGTTAAGGCCGCCCCTCCTCTATCCTATTTTTCTCGAATTTGAATTTGGTTGGGTAGTTATGGGAGTGGATAAAAAACAGCTATAATAACCAAACAAGTCTACAATATAACTTAACTGTACAGGCAAGTACCTATAAAAATTTAACTTTTCTTGCTTTTACACTTGCAAAATCAGCTATTATTTGTCTAATTCAAGATTTGAATGTCAAAATGACACAATAGACTTCGTCTAAAATATCCCACAAAAGGGTCAAAATGAAGCATATTTGCTTATAAATAAATTGAAAAGAACTCCGAAAATGGCAAAAGTATATCACCTGCCTAAGGAAGAACGTGGGTTTGAGTGGAAGAACATTGGTAAACAGTGAACTCCGCCCGTGACTCCTGTGTCCTAAATTATTGGTGTATTTTTTATTTAATGTATGTATATCATATAATATTTGTTTGCAATTTTGTAAGCAGGAGAAACAAAGACAATAAAGAATAAAGAATAAAGAATAATATTTAAACTATCTAATATTTCAGATTCTATCGAAATACTTGATAAATTACTCATTCTTGGGTGATGCATAGTTGACCTTAAATAATTCTTAATCAATTTTAACTTAGAAAAAGATCTTTCTCCAGATGCAACTGTAACTGGTAGAGTAAGGAATATTCTTAATGCTATTGATGTGTTTGGAAAAGTTGACATTAAAATATTTGTGTAAAGATATTGCAAAACTGTATGTGGATCAGTAGACTGATTTTCTTCGAGGCGTTAATTTCATTGTACAATTCAATACCTTCAATGTCAGCTTCATTTCTTGAATCGTCTTTGAGTTTTAGAAGTAAATCTTTACATCGATTCTTCCTTGAGGCTACTTGATAATGGACTACAAAGAAAGCCAAACACGTTGTCTAAAGTTTTTAACTCTTCAAATCTATTTTTTAAGGAATTGATTTCTTCTTGGGCGAAGTGTACTTAATGGTGGGAAGTTTGTTTCAGCATTTAGTTTTGGCAAGGGCGTTTCCAGCCAACTCCAGCCAACTGGCTTAGAGGGAGGGTAATTAAAAAAACTTAAATATTTTCATTATTCCATAAATAGCAATCAACTTAAAAAAATCCAATCACCCTTCATCAATTCATTAGTTCGAATCATCCAGATTAAGCTAGCTAGTAAAGATTTTGTAACTAAATTTATTTTAAAAAAACCAGTTATTTCTTAAAGTCACTTTGGTAAATTTGGTAAGAATTGTCGCGAACAGCAAAATCAATATTTGAAAGTGTTATCGTATTTTATTTACAAAAAATTACCAAAGTGATTAAGAATATGAACTTTCAACAACTAAAAGCCTCAACTATTCAATTATTTCTTAGATAATGAAATCTACCTTTTACTGCTTATTAATAATATCGTCAATATTAATATCCATAAACATCTATAAATAATAGAGCTAACTCGATTTGTCTTTCTAGAAACATAGTGGCTCGCAGCCATCTTTTCAGTGCAGACAAACTTCTTTCTGCAGAAGCAACGCTAACTAACAGAGTACATAATATTTGTAAACTTATTTTTATGTTCAGTAAATGTTGGGGTCAAATTTTATGTATGCATCTAAAGCATTTGCTGGTAATTGTCCTTTTAGTTTATATTTTTTTTGCCATTGTAATTTCCAAAATTCCAATTAAGACTTAATTGCTATTGCACATTGAAAGAAACAAATGAGTACTAAAGAGAAAGAGATATTGACAGCCCTGAATATGGATTCCAAGGTTTCCAAATAAGCAATGGAGAATAGAAAAAGATAGAAGAACGGAAGCAGCGATATAAGACGTTGTAACAACAACAGGATACAAAAATAAAACAAAGGAAGATGAAAACAAGGACAAAACTCACGGAGAAGGAAAGTCTAAATATAGCTAAGAACGATGTGGAAATGGAGGAACTAAAGAGTATGTTTAATGACTTGATGAGAGAAATGGTAAAAAAACTCAGAAGAACTAAAAGATAAGATCAGAAAACTAAAGAAAGAAATTATTAATAAAGAAGAGAAGTGGGTCCTAGAAAAGCAAGAGATGTTAAAAAGAATCGACAACGTGGAAACAAAGGGGAAAAGTAAGAACAGCAAATGAATAAAAAATAATATCATAATAACAGGCTTAGCAGCAGAGGCAAACTAAGAACAGAATGAAGTCGAGAATTTCACATTATATGGAAAAAACAAATAATACGAGTCAAAGTTGGGTCATGCCAAACAAAACAACAAATAATGACCTAGCACATGTAGAAAGATTCGTCCAACAAAATAGAGAATCAGCAAGAGAAGAAAAAGCAAAAGGAAACAGAGTAAGAATAGGATACCGAAAGATAACAATTAACGAAGAGGAGTACGAATAAGAAAAGTAAATAAAAAACCATACATCACAGCGAGAAAATGGCACAAGAAAAATGTTAAATACAATACAAATGGGAATATGGAACGTAAGCAATATTAAAGGAAAAGAAAAGGAATTAATAGAAGAAATGAAAAAAAAACGGAAAAAACATAATATACGAATATATATGGATGACAGAACAATGAGCGTGGATATCAAAATAGAAGGAACTACATGGAATATAATTGTGGCATGTGCACCAAACGAAAACTACAAATATAGAAAAAGACAATAGTCATGGGAGATCTTAATGGAAGTGTAGAGCATGATAACAAAGGCAAAAATATATAGACATATTATAGGAATCTAAAAATCACAGGAAAATTCTAGAAATCTTAATTACATAAGTTGCTGGGAGAGTTATAGAACCCTTAAAAAAACGAAAACATTTTTTTTTTCTAATTTTAATAATTTGTCGGAATTGTTTGCTTTAGTTTATCTATTTTTTTTAAATTTCTTTTATTTTAGAATACGAGAAAAATATTCCTTCCACTTTTCAAAAGTTTTCTAACATCTCGTTTTTTCTAAGATTTTTTTTTTTTTGTAAATTGCGAGAGCTTACATAGTGGGTTCTAAATTTTTACCCTATTTTTCTTTTTATAATAATGCTTTATGTTCTATAGGTAAATATATAAAAAAAATTCTTTCAGGTTGCGAGAATTTCCTTTCCAGAATTTTCTAACAATTAATTTTAGACTTCATGAATATTCCAAAACCCTTCCATACATTTGTCACAATGCTTTGCTTTAATTTTTCGGAATTTTTAAAGAATTTTCCACATGCATGTTACGTCAATTTTTGTCGAGGATTCAAAAAAACTGTGAACAATTTTAGTTTTAATTTTTAGGAATTGTTTACCTTCTTTTTGCTTTACTTTAATTGAATATTCTAAGATATATTTAAATACAATACAAATACTTAATAGTTTGTTTAATCTTTGCTGACTATAGTTTCGACCAGACACTTGTCATTTTCAAAACATTAGTGATTCAAAAATGCATAACGATGTAGATGCTGCAGGAATCAATGATAAATTTAAATCTTGAGATTTTTGAATCTTATTTTTAACCATTTCTTGCTTTGTTTTGCCTTTTCTTCAGGAATTACTCTTTTAAATTAAGAGAAATTTCTTGGTGGTTTAGAAATTTTCTCGAAACTTCATTTTTACAGAATTTTCCAAATTGCTCTTGCACACTTTGCTCAATTTTAACGGATTTTTTTTTTGCCAAATTGCAAGAATATTCATTGAGAATTATAAAGTTGTTGGGATATTTTTATTACAGATTTCTTGATTTTTTTATTTATTTTTCATCCAATTTTTAAGAATTTTCGACTAATTTTTGCTGTGTTCAATTTTTCAGAAATCTCTTCTGCCAGATTATGAAATTTTTCTTCAAGGTTTCTAGAATTTTCCAGAAATTTTTCTTAAACACGTTTTTGCATTTAATTTTCTCATTAATTCTAAATTATTAGATTATTCTTCGAGCGTTCTAGAATTCTTCAACAATGCTATCTCAATTTTCTATGTATATTCACTCAGATTTCGAGAATTTGTTTAGATTCTCTAGAATTTTAGAATTAGTTTTTTGCTATTTTTCTTTCTATTTTTGAAATTTTATTTTAGCTAAATTTTCTCGTATTTTTTTCTTCAAATATCGACATACGTTTTCGATGCTTATAGATTTTTTTTATCATCCTAAGATGGTTTATGATTACTTGTTTTATTTAATCAATTTTTGCCCAATTTGTCCACTTTAAAATTTGTTTCGAGGCTTCTTAAATGTTCTAGAAATTCCTCTTATAGACTTCTAAGGTTTCTAGCTACTTTTCATCAATTTTTTGAAAATATCTCTTCAAAATTAATGACGAGAATTTCTTGTAGGTTTATATAATTTCTGGAATATTCCAGTAATTTCTCTTTAAATTTTTCCTTTACGATATTTTTTTATTAGAAATTACTAGTAAACTTAAAAAACTTAAAAAAAATAGTTTTTTTGTTGTTTTTTTTGCTTTATTTTATTTATATTATATTCTCTTCTTTCATTTTGTAAGATGTTTTTAGAGAGTTTTATAGTTGTTCCCAATTTCTTTGCTTTATTTTATCTGTATTTTTCAGAAATGTCTCATTTAAATTGCGAGAATTTTCTTCGACACTGCCAGCAGATTTTTCTCTAGGTTTATAGATTTTCTCAGCACACTTTCTTCTATTATTTACTAAAACTACTTTTCTTATCATTTTTCTTAAAATATGTTCGAGCAGTCTCTTTACATATTGATATATATTTAGTTTTCAAGAATCCTTCAACAACTTCCCTTCCTAGTTCAAGAATTTTCCATTAATTCTTCTTTATCTTATCGGGATTTTCTAGAATTATCTCTTTTAAATTAGAAGAATAATTTCTTGGTTTTAGATTGTTTCCAGGTTTTTTACAAATTTCTTAAATTTTCCAGTAATTTCTCGAGGTTTTATTTGAATTTTCTAGGAGTTCTTTATTATGTTCAAATCTTTTAGGAATTTTATTCCAAGATATGAGGGATTTTCTGGAAGCTACTAGAATATTTTACCAGTTTTTTGCTTCAATTTATCTAAATTTTCCAAGAGAATAATACATTTCTTCGAGATTATTATTAAGAGTTTATTGTCAATATGCAATTTGCTTCATTAAAATTGTTCAATAATTTAAAAAATTTCTTTCATGGTTTTTTTCCAACATTTCCTACTATTTATTGCCTTTTATCTAAATTTATAGATCTAGAATCTCTTCCGAGTTGAATAAGAAGCGTTTTCATAATTATCTTTTAAAGTGCTAGAGAGAGAGAGAGACAAATATCTTTATTTATTATTAAATACATTTGTTTTCGGTGAGTTTTATGAGTACGTGAAAATATTTATATTAAATAAAACACTAGTTTGGCACTTTTTTCACTTGGTTTATTTTATAGCTAAATGTACATTTCGGTCACAAAGTGACCATTATCAATAGCAAACTGAGGAAAGGAACAAGGGAATTAAAATACCCATACACAAAAAGGGAGACACCAAAATATTTGAAAGCAACAGGGGTATTACACTTACAAACATACCAGGGAAACATTTTGCTAGGATAATAGAGGCAAGAATAAAAGGAAAATTAGATCAACAGCTTGGAGAAGAACAACACAAATTCAGAAAAATAGAAGCAAACAAGACTTAATATACATAATTAGACTACAAAAGAAAAGATGATTAAAGAGCCGAAAACACAAAGGGTTTAAAAATATGGAAATATTAAAAATGCAAATATTAATGTTTACCGACGACATAACACTAATAGCAGATTTCCAAGAAAAACCTGGAAATATACAAAGAGGAGCTAAAAAAATGAATTTAAACAAAACCAAAACAATGATAATATCATCAAAAGGGAGTAATCACAAAACGGAAAACAGGTAGAGCAGGTTAAGCAGTTCAAATACCTGGGATCAACAATAGAGGAAACAGGGAAGATAGATTCAGAAAAAGAGGAAATACTAGGCAAAGCAAGAATGATCTACAACACATAAACAAAACATTCTAAGAGAATAAAGAGATTACAAAAACTATTGTTTTATTAAAACAGAAGTATATAAAAAAATGTAAGACCTTCACTGCTATATAGTAGTGAATCATGAGTTACCACAGAGAGTATTAACAGCAAAACCAATGCAATGGAAATGATATAGTTAAGAAAGATAGAGGGAATTACAAGAAGAGACAGAGTACGAAAGAAAACAGCTCAACTGCTCAATATTAAACCAATAAAATCAGTAATAGAAAAGAGACATTTAGGATGGTTTGGTCATATATACAGATAAGAAGATAATAAATTAATGAAAATAATACATGAGATAAAAGTAAGTACCTCAAGCAGCGGAAAGAAGAGGAATAGAATAGAAAGAAATAAGAAAAATGGCACAATATAGGCAGTGGTAAAGAAGTATAAAAGGAAATAAATAAAAGTGAAAAAAACAATCCTCTATAATAGGTTGATACACGTTTGGTCTATTTCTCTGGTATTTGGTAATTCGAGGTTTCGTCATTTCAATTTGTAATTCGTTTAAAATATTCACTGCATCATTATAAATTGTTTAAACGGTGTGGCAGTATTTTTCCTCTTATTGGGTAAAGATACAGTTATTAACGTAAGATTTATCCATTTACTCAAAGTTTTCGTATTTCGCCGTATTTCTAAAATTATTGGACAAAAAGCATAGCGTAACTCTGAAGATTGGGGTAAAGATCGAATTCTTTAGCAATTTTGCTTTATTAAAAGATTTAAAAGAATGCATATATTATTCTTAATCAAAAATACCTTGTGTATAATTGATTGAATTATAATAAATTGGTAATTAGTCAATTAAAAATTTAGGATTTATATGCGATGTGCAAACAGTTTCGGTTTATATCTTTGAACCAAGTAAGACAAGACATATTGTAAATTGAACTAAGAAATATGATTCGGGCTCTCTTAATGTAAAACAATGTAACGATTAACGATACCAAAAAGACGAATAGTACCAATATATGTCGAGTATTATTAGAAAAGGGAAGCCTCTGTGCAAAGGAAGAAAGTCATCACTTCTTCAACGGTGCTTGAGCATTTTAATTTGTGTCCATAGCCTGCCCGTTTTGAAAAAGTGCACCGTTATAGATCGCTGACTAGATTCACCAACACTTAACTTTTTGTTTGAAATATTAGTAATTTTTAAGAATAAAAAAATTATCGAACGAATAATTCTTAGGGGGGGTAATTACCCAATTAGTTTGGTTTTGGTGAAATTTCGGTAGCTTCTTGTACAATAATTTCAAAATGTTCATCCGTGCGATTATTTGTTAACTTATCGATCAAATTATTTAGCAAAAATATGCATATTGGAATATTCATTGTAAGACTTTGCATCATTTTACTTAAAATTTAATTTCGTACCAAACTACAACAGAACATATAAATTTATAATTTTGAACCTTTAAAGCGAGCGAATGCGCTTTTTGTGTTGTGGCACTATCCCACTCAGGTGTATTTTCAGATATTTCAAACAGAGCATCAAATATATTTTTGTAATGGTTTAATCGCCTCAATTATACTGGACGATCGCGTAGTACTCAAAGCTTTCAATTTTAAATCTGGTAAATGTTTGCAAATTATCGACCATCTTTTTGTAGACAATGAAAAGAAAATATAGATTTCTTGAATTATGTCGAAAAAATGATAATTTGGTGCGTAATATTTACTGCATCATTGGCTACTAAATTGAAACTATGAGCTGAGCATGGAACGTAAAATGCACGATGATTCATTTCCAAAATATTTTTCTGCAACCCATGCATATTAGAACCATTATCATAACTTTACATAAAAAGATCACTATTAATACTAGTAGGCCACAAACCTGGGTCGTCACTACATGTCAGACTGATAGAAACCGTTGATGACGGCATACCGCTTATAGGTTCTTTAGAAGTACCTTCACTTATATCACTATCACTTCTATAGTAACTTGCTGAAGGACTTGGGCTGCAACTAATTGTTCGCTCTTCAGATTCTTCCATAGGTCCAGGAGCCGACGTCGACGCTGCGACAGTTTCAGTAGTTTCTTGACAAACCTTATTTTCTGCTTTGTTTAAAAATTTAATCATAGAACCGGCCATTTTTTCTTTCTGTATCTCCTTTTCTCGTTTTTTTTATTTCGAAATTGAGCTCCAGAAAACTTTTTCCTCTTTGGCGGTTCCAAAACAATTTTTGGATGTATTAGAATATACTAGCTAAATTATTAGTTTCGGAGGTGGTTTAATGCAAATAAGCTTTCTTTAAATGTTGCAAAAACTGTAAATCTCGTGTTTCCTCTAAAATTGTTGTTTTTGTAAATTTTTAGGGATTAACCTATATACTAAATTAAGATAGAAGTTGGACGAAGAAGAACTAAGCAAAAAATTGAGCCCGGTGACATATTTACTTAGTAAATTCAAATTCAAATTCAAAGTAATTCACTTTCCAAATCAATCCTTATTGCTGCAGACCATTCCCTCTTTCACTCCAACATAAAATATTGTATATTAACTTGGGGACATTACAGTCTTACTACCAGAATATTTGGCTTGCCGAGCGCTGGTAGGTATAGACTATAGAGACCATTGTAAGAAATCTTTTAAGAAACTCAAAATATTAACATTACCAGGAGTATTTATTTTTGAATGTCTGTTGCATGTTCGTTAAAACGTTGAATTATACTTAACCCGTAAAAATATTCACACTCACTACAACAGAGGTCATGAGCTAATTTGTACTGAACGATCAAGGCTTACTAGATGTAAAAAACGGAATACATTTTGATTTTATCAAGGATTTTAGAATTATTTAATACTTTTTATTATTAAACACTAAAATAAAACACTTACTATGTTTTATTATTTATTTATTATTATTTATTTTTATTATTATAAAATTATTAACATTTTACATTCTTAAGACATCCATTTTTTTCAATTTCTCTGCCAGATTTTTTTCATTTTATCAAGGGTTTTAGAATTATGTTACAATTTTTCAGATTTATATGATATCTATAATAAATATGTGATAGAAAAATTTCTGGAAAAGTCAGAAAGAAAATATTCTATATGAAAGTACTGGAAAATCTAGAATATTAAAGCAAATTCTAAAATATTGGAAGAAAAAATTTCTAGAAAATTCTAGGAATATAAAAAAGAATTTTCTAAAAAATGTGACTAAAAAATTCACAATTAAAAAGAGAATTTTTTGGAAAATTTTAATTAAAAGAAATTGAAAGAGAAATTATTGCAAAATTCAAGAAGCTTCGGAAACAATTCTAGAAATCTTTGAGAAAAATGCTTTGCAAGAATTGGCGACCACTTCTCAAAAAAAATAAAGGAAAGTTGCTGCAAAATCTTGGAAAAAGATTAGAACAAATATGTTAGAAAATTCAAAGGTCTAGAGAAGAAATTGCTACGAATTCTAAAAACTTCAAAGGTTAAGCCTAAAATTCTCACAAATTAGAAGAGACGTTTCTAAAAATTTAGACAAAATAATACAAAAAGGCTGAAAGACCGCCATTTATTTGTTTTCATATTTATTGTTATTGTTATTATGTATCATGTTTTGTCCAAATAAAGATTATTATTATTAATACAAAAAGTAAAGCAAATTGTAAATATGTGATTTTAGAAGCAAAAAAATAATCTGCAAGTAATACTAAAAAATCTAGAACATTATAAATATTTGAAGAAAAAAAAAATAATACTTAATAATAATAATGTAGAAGAGAAATTTCTGAAAATTTAAAAGAGAATTTTTGGAAATTTCAATAAGAAAAAACTAGAAGAGAAATTATTAATAAAAATCAAGAAAATTCTAGAAATCTTGAAGAAAAGTTCCTTAGAAGTTCCAATAAGCTAAAGCAAAAATGGCGACAACATCTTAAAGAATAAATATAAAGGTAAGTTCCTGAAAAATGTAACCAGAAGAAAAAATGAAAAAAGAAAATTCAAGCGTCTAGAAACGAAATAACTAGAAATTCTAAAATCTTCAATGTATAATAGTAAGTTCATGAAAAATCTAAATCAGAAGAAAAAACGTTTGAAAATTCAAGCGTCTAGAAATTAAATAATTAGAAATTCTAAAATCTTCAAAGTATAATAATAGAACTTTGTAAAAATACTGAAATCTGGAAAATTTTAGAAACATCGAAGACAAATTTTCTAAATTGGGATTAAAACCTTGAAATATAATAAGGTAACAAAAGAACGCGTGAAAAAAAAAATAGATGCAAAAATGATAAAAATTTTAATTTCTTCAAACGAAAATTCTAGAGCTATCAAAGTAAAATCCCGCAATTTATAAGGGAAACTTCTAAAAACTTCTGTTAAAACAATGAAAAAAATGGTTAAAATTCAAGAAATCTGGAAGAAAAACTGTTGTAGAACTCCCGAAAACATAGTGAAAAGAAAATCATTTGAAAATTTCAGTAGGCTAAAGTAAAATAAATGAAAATTCAAAGATAAAATAAATATAGCTGTCTTGTTAACATATATAGAGAACGAATAGTTCTAAAATGAAAGTTATTATAATAAGAAAAGCTACACAGAAAGTGTAATGGGATATGCTATTACTAGAAGACAATCAAGGTTTGAGTGGAAGACCATTTTGAAAAAGAGTGAACTCCACCCAGGATTCTTATAACCTAAATTTTTTGTACGTTTTTATTTTATATTTTGTAATTAACTTTGCTAAATATGTATATAAGAATACTAAAGCATTAATAAACAAACAAAACGAAACAAAGAAAAATTGTTAGAAAATCTAAAACTACAAACTAGAAAATTTAGATATAGTTTTTCTGATTTCTCTTCCTAATTCTAACAAGTACATTGATTTAGTAACATTTGGTTCAACAGTTTATAGCTTATCTTCGCAATGCTCTTCTCTTTCGTGAGCTTTACTATAATTACTTCTTCATTATTTGTCTTCTTGTTTCTTCATTCTATAGCTTTTCACCGAAAAGCTCTTCCCTTTCGTGAGCTTTACTATAATTAATTCCTTGTCTTCCTGATTTCTTATACCATTCAAATTTTATCTGACATGTTTTTATTGTCACCTCACCCCCTCCCATCTGTCGGATTTTTTTGATTTGTTTTATACTACAGTTCTCAAGTAATGTCACGTCCAGTATATATGTACGTCAATATTCTCTTGCACCTGCAATTTGCAAATCCTCTAAAGTATGTTGCATGCTTATTCTAACCTAATATAATCTAACATACTCTAACCCAAATATGGAAGAATTTTTTTAAAGAACTTTATTGTACGAATAATAATAGTAATTTATATAAATAAAAACATTCTTCATCAACTGAAATACCGATAAACTAAAATAACAATCAAGAAAACAATTTCAACACGTCAATTTATATCTTATCCGAATCCTCACTGTGTACGGGTTTTCGCTATCCTTCACTTAACAAAATAGCGAACATTGAACTCTGATCCATAATTTACGTTATCAAAAAGGTGATTATATATGCGGATAGATTCGGTACATAATCAGAATGCAAATAAAAGTCTCTTCCAAATCAACAACAGCGCTTAAATGGATAAACCAAATACTATCAGTAATTTTCCGACAATAACCAGTCCAATTAATATAAATATTTTGCTGCTTCTTGTGATGCGGTGCGTTTTTTTTATTTTACCTTCGAAAACACTTCCTTTTTTTGCAGCAATCAGTTGCGTCACATTTTAATTGCCGCCGAGATAAAACAAATTAAATTGTATTTAATTATATTAATTTTGCGGATGTGAGAGTTTTTTTTTTTTGCAGGAGAAAATAAACTAATGAGCTACGAACTGTTTACGAATTTAACAATGTGCGGATAACCTATTGACACGAATAATTGATTAATCGTAAGGCTTGATAGTGGAAAAGTACTAAGTTCATTTTGGTAATTTGTCGGATTCAATTTGCAAATAGAATTTTTCAAAAACGTGCACTTTCTAAGCGTACGAGTGAAGAATTACGCTGGATGAAATTATATGGAAACGCCGATTCAGTACAAGAAAATTGTCAGTAATCAATAAGGGATGATTATATATTTAAGTGGTTAGCTTTTTAATAGGAATTTCCGTGATATCAATAATTACAGTTATTGCAAGGGATTTAAATGTTCTACTTTAGTATAATACCTATTCTTTAATGTTTTCTTATACTTATTTCTCGGGATAAACGTTTTGAATTATATACAGCGTATAATCAATTAAAGGTTATTATATTTTTCCTCTGGGGAATTATAATTTAAATTTTAATGAAAATCTTATTATATATATTCATATATTTTTTAATAAGTTTCATATTTTTTTTTATTATTCACGTTTAAAATTAAACTTAAGAGTAAAACATATTATTTCAGTTGGTATAAAATTACGAAATCTATAAAGTACGAGTACCATCTGGAAAGTAATACCCGTTTGGGAATAATTAATTTTTAAATAATAAAAATCATGTCTCACACCTTAATAAAATAAAAATTATTTTAATGAATAAATCTTCTTTATTTTTAATGAATTTCAATATAGTATTATTATTTTCTTCCATTATTTATTCGTTTATTACATTAAAAAAGATAAAAAATATGTATTTACAATAATATCAACATTATTATGTAATGAAACTGTAAACATAGAACGCAAGAACTTAAAGAAATATTTTTAATCTTTGTAATTATTATTCACCTAACCAAACCTGACCTTTTTTTGTGGGTGGGAGGTGGAAAATCTTTTATAGACAGAGTGTGGCACTCTTTACTTTTAATTCTCTGTTCTCCTATTTTTATCTTGTTCCCTCCGAATAATATTGTCGCTTTTGTTTATTCGCTTGCCAGTTTTATTCCCTTTGCCTCTTTCATTATTTTTACTGATTTGTTTGCCTTCTCTATTACTTCTTTCATTTTCATCCCTTGTACTAATGTTGCCAGATCATCATTTTTTTTTTTTAGTCTGTCTCAGCTCCTCCATTGTGAATTGTGTTTCTCCTCGTCTTTCTCTTCCTGTGTTTTCTGTTTCTTTGTCCTCTTGTATTGGGAATAGTTTTTTCGCAATTTCGTTTTGTTGTTCTTCATCTATCTTCGTTCTAGTTTGCAGTTTCAGTTTATTCGATACTATTTTATATCCCAATCCCATATCTTTGTGAATTATTTTCTTTTTTGTATTCTTCTTTCCATTTTGTTCCCTTTTCTTCTAGTTTTATAAAATATTTTCCAGGTTGTGAGAATTTTCTGTTAGATTTCTAAAATGTTGATTCATTTTTTTTTCCAAACTTTCCGATTTCTCTAGCTTTTTCAAGGTTTATAGAAAAGTTATATGAATTGGAAAGATCTAGAAAATTTTAAAAGTTTGGTAGAAAAAAAGTTGAAAATTAATTAACATTTTAGAAATCTATAAGAATATTCATACAACCTGGTAAAAACTTCTAGAAAACTAGAAGAAAATTCTATTTCAAAATTTTTTATTTTATTTATTTTATTTATTTTCTAAAAATTTCTCATTCAAAATGTCTCAGTTTTATTTGAAGGTTCTACAATTTTTCTTAAGAAGTACAAACATTTCATAGATTTTTCTCATTCAAGTTGCGAAAATCTCTAGGTTTTTGGAAAGTTTTGCCAACAATTTGTCTACCAATTAATTCTCTTCTGGATTTCTAGAATTTTCGGTATTTTATTTATATTACTAGTTTTCAACAATTTACCTTCCAAATTTCTACATTTTTTGTTTTGTTTTATAAAGAGTTTACAACAATTTCTCTAACAAATTTTTGGCAATTTTTATTCGAGATTTCTAGAATTTTGAATAAATATGGTTATTATTATTATTATTACTAGAAATATCCAGTTTTTTCGAGAACTTTCCAACTTTAATGCCTTATCTAATGACAATTTTTCGTACAGATTTCTACAATTTTCCAGGATTTTTTCTTTCAAAATGCTAGAATTTTCTTTGGGATTTTCTCCAAGGTTTCTAGAATTTTAAGTATTTTGTTTCCATATTTCTGGTTTGGCCATTTTTCGTTCGTATTTAGGATTTTCATTTCCAAATTGATGAAGTTTCTAGAATTCGCATTTTCATACGTTTTAGTGTTTCAATTCGTTTTTCAACAATTTTTCGTTTCGTTTTATTTCATAAAAAAATTAATTTTCCCTTACAAGCTGTGAAGAAATTTCGTTATCTAGGATTCTCCAAATTTAAGTAATAAACAAATTTCTTCAATTACCCAAAAATTTCTTTCTTCGTGGTGTTTAGAATTTCAGCAATTACAAGTTTAGAGGTTTCCAGCGATGTTTCTTTAAATGTTCTAATATTTTCTTTCTTTATTACAATTAGCAATTTTTCAACATTTTCTCTTACTACCTTGGAATATTTTCTTCGAAGATTTCAAACCATTTACGTAACCTTACTTTGCTCAAATACAAACCTGGTTGATCTGGGCATCAGAGCTGATGTATCGCTGGGAAGACTTTCTTCATGGTGTGCTGGAAGTGGTTTATGGTTTCGTTGTCATTTATTTTTCGCAATTCTCGTGAGTTCACAATTTCTCTTTCAAATGTATGAAGCGTAAAGATTTCTAATTTTTTTTGATAATTCGAATTTATTTTGGTGGAGTTTTCCAAAAATTTTGTTACATCATGTTGCGTGTATTTTCGGCAATGCCTTTCAAATTTGTACAATTTTCCAAGAAGTTTTCTTCAGAATTGCGAGAATTTTCTGCTGTGTTTCTACAATTTTCAGCAATTCTTTTTTTATATTTCTAGTATTCCAACATTTGTTTCCAATTTTCTTGTTTTATTTTATCAAACAATGTCAAATAAATTTCGAGAATTTTCCAACAAATTTTTTCAAGATTTCTAGAATTTTCGGTTATTTTATTTATTGATCATTTTTTCTTGCTGATTTCTTCAATATTCCAGAAGTCTCTTCCAAATTACTAGGATTTTCTTTACGAATTTAAAATTTTGAATTTCGGCAGTACGAATTTTTCGACTTTCTAAAATTTCCTCGTTTCATTTTATAACAATATTCCAACAATTTACTTCAAAGCTTCTAAAATTTTTGGGCAATTTACCAGGAATGTATCTTTCATGATGCCAGAATTTTCTTCTAGAATTTCCAACAATTTATCTTATAGATTTTAAGAATATTTAAGATTCTTTTTTATTCTTTAGACAATTTAAAGCTTTCTTATTTCATTTAATTTTCGTGTTTTTTTGCCTCATTTTATGTATACATTCAACTTTCGTTATCCTGATGTCTTTATTCCACCAGTATGTATTCTTGTTTGTTTTGTTTGTGAGCGTCTTTTTTTTAATGTTTTGGCAATGAACAAAACATTAAAACGTTGTATGTTATCCTACTGTGTTTTCCTTATTTACTCTCCATCTTTAATCTTTAATTTAATCCAATTTTCATTTGTGATCATATATTTGTTCGGTTCTGCCATGATGCAAATGTTTGCATTTGTTTTTGACATTCTTTGGTTTATTATTTCCATAATTACTTTTTCTCTATAGGCATTTATTTGTATGACCTTTAGTTGTCATTTGCTTTTTTCTATTGTTTCTTCTTCTTTCTTTTCTTTCTCTTCTGTTTATTTTCCTCCTTTCTTTCTTGCAGTTTTTTAAGTTTCTTCGGTTTTTTTTTTCTTTCTCCTTTTTCTTTTTCTTTCTTTTTTATTTCTTCTCTGTATTTCGGGCGACCGTTCCAGTGGTTTTCATCCTGGCATTTTGTGCATTTCTTTTCCTCGTTACATTATTTCTCCAAATGTCCATCTTGTAGGCACTTAAGACATTTCTTACCTTCTGTTTTTTCTTTATTGCATTCTGCTTTTTCATGTCCGAATTTAAGACATTTTCTACATCTTATAGTTTCAATTTTTTCGATTATTTTTCTTTTCAGTCCCCATCCTATGTTTATGTTTCTTTTTTCTATATTTTGTTCTGCTTCATTCTTTGTTACTTTTTCTTCTGTGGTGTATATTACACCTTACGTTTTATATTTCTTTCTCTCTTATTTTTACTCCCAGTTTTCTCATTCCTGCTTTTATATCCTATTTTGTTCCTGTTTCATCAAAGTCCGTTTTTTCCTTTTTCTATCTCTTTTATTGCGATCTCAAAATTTCCCTTTTCTTCCTGTTGAATCTTTTCTTTAAATTTCCTCGCTTCTTCCTTACTGTGTACTATTATTATTATTTTTATTATTGCTTCTTTTGTATTTATTGTCGTTCTGATGTCTAGTCCTATTTTCTTGAGATCCATGCTCTCTTTTATTTCCTGCATCATTTGTGCGTACGTTTTCCTCTCTTCTCCTTCCTTGCATTTTATAATCATTATTTCCTGTTTTGTTGTTTTCTTTGGTTTGACTTCTTTCCATTCTCCATCTTCCTCTTTTGTTTCTGTCCTATTTTTTCTTCCTGTTTCGTTGTGTTCTTCCCCCTTATCTTCTGTATCTAATATTATTGTCGTTCTCTTTTTATATTTTTTCCTTATTTTGTCTCCTACTCAGTTTTTGTTTTGATTTTTTTCTCCTTCTCCATCTCTGTTATTTCTGGTTATTCGCTTTTGATTCTTTTGTCTCTCCCATTTTCATTTTCTTCCAACCATATTATTGTTACTTCCGCTTTTTCTTTCATCGGGTTTCCTGTTTTCGCGTTTGTTATTTTGTATTCTGATGAGGTTTTGTCACTTTCTATTCTTTTGAAATGCCAAAATAGACCGAAAGTGGCCGAAGCGTTTGTGAAGAAAGGACGATAGTTCATAGCAGAAGCAGAAGTTAGTCTACTGAACTAACACATCCTTATATTATGCCGCTGTGGCCACTTTGAAGAGATTCGTTTTTGGGTTTTTTTATTGGGTAACAAATCTAATAATGGATTAACTAAGGTACTAAAATCAAATTTTAGCATAACATTTTTATTTTCGTACATTTTAATGGATTCTAACATATTTATATGATCACTTGACTGTTTTAAAAGTTTGATATTGTTGAGAAGATCTCCTAGCAGAAGAGATCTTAATCCATAACAAATCAAACGCAATATTTAATGAAGAAGAAATGGATTTATTAAGAAAATGATTCAAATATTCACTACCAACAAAACAAATCCCCATAGAAGAGATCATAAATGTCACGGAATTAGAATCCCAACAATTGGAACAAGAACATTCTACAGGTTTCTGAATCGCAGTTAAAGAAACCATCAAGAAGATAAATAATAATAAAGGCCTGAAAAACACCGCATAAAAACCGTAAACTCGTTAAAATAAAAGGACGTCTTTTATATTAAATCACATAAAGGTAACGCGGTTGTGATAATTAATTAAAGTGACTATTACAACAAAGAGGAACTAATGTTAAAAAATGAACTCAAACAAAAAAAATTCAATCAAGTTATATAACAATAGGTTAAATATCTTACTAAAGGATTCAAGGTATTTGATAGACGATAGAATTAAATTTAAACTAAAGGTAAAAACTCTTCCCAAGTTAAATTGTTTCCCGAAAATCCACAAACCTGGAGATAAATGGAGACTTATTGTCTCAAATATTAATTCTCCCACGTATTTTTGCAGCTAAAGGAGTGTTAAAAGAATTAAAACTCTTAAAATTAATAACGAGTTGTCTACTCAAAACTAAATTTATTTAACAGAGAAACTTCAACTTATTTTAATTGAACAAAATGAAAAATTAGTTATTATTGCAATTGTTTTTTCCCTATAAGTCATTACTTGTAAGAATTCAGTTTGTTTTTGATAATGAGCACCTTGCGTCTCGAAATGTACAACTAACGTTACAATTAAATAAGTGAAGTAAGGAGTAACAGTGTTTATATTTGTTGTAATTAATCACTTCACGTAAACTCAAAAACTATACAGTAACATAAATCAAATAACCAATAAAATTCAAATTACCGTATTAACATGCAATCCATTCTAAATAATTATTATTCCAGTAAGGAAGTGTAATATTTAAATAGACAAGGTAAACCGGTGTTTAATTTACATATTCAAATCAATTGATTCAGCTCGAATTAATTAACTGTAGGCAACTTAATACACACAGTTTTAATTTTTGAATGTTGTCGGCATTTATGGGTTATACATTTGCTTTACCACTATATATTTAAAATTTGTCCCTGGAATTTTGACAACAAACTGATTATTATTTTAAAGTACACTTTATTTTTATTTATTGACTTTTTACTTTACAATATTCTGTTAATATTAGATATATAAAAAATAAAAGATATAGAAATATACTATTTATTATAAATTAAAATAAAAACTTTTAATTTAATATAGTATATGACATGAAACAACAATTATATTTCTAGATAATAATTTATTAATGATAACTTACAAATGGTGTAAATGAAAAGTTAAAATTTACATATTCAATTCAATTGATTAAGCTCGAATTAATTAACTATAGGCAACTCAATATACACCATTTTCATTCTTCAATGTTGTCGGCATTTATGGGTTATACATTTGTTTTACCACTATATATTTAAAAATTTGTGTCTGTAATTTCGACAATAAACTGATTACTATTAACTTAAAGTACTCTTCATTTTTATTTATTAACTTTTCCCTTTACAATTTCCTGATAATATTAGATATATAAAAAATAAAAGATATAGAACATACTATTTATTATAAATTAAAATAAAAAACTTTTAATTAAATATAGTATATGACACGAAACAACAATCATATTTCTAGATGATAATTTATTAATGATAACTTACAAATAGTGTAAATGAAAAGTTGAATAAAATATATGATGAAACAGAAATATCATCACATAAAATGATAATGAATATCGCAAGGACGTGTCTACGTTTCAACAACAAATATAACATTCAAATCAAAAATTGTTATGCGAATATGGCGAAACCAAAAATTTATTTAACGCGAGAAGTTAATAAAGAAGCGGTGGATTTATTAAATGATACGTGAGTTATTTATTAACTTTTATAAACAGTATCTTCAATAATTACATTTTTTGCAGATGTGAGGTTATGACTTGGACAGGGCCGGATCCGGTTCCACGAAGTGAATTATTGAAAAATATTAGAGATAAGGAAGCGCTGTTTTGTGTTCTCACAGATAAAATTGATAAAGAGGTATTGGAAGCAGCTCCAAATTTAAAAGTTATAGCAACAATGTCTGTGGGTTACGACCATTTAGATTTAACTGAAATTAAAAAAAGGGGCATTAAAGTGGGATACACGCCGGACATTCTAACAGACGCTACTGCCGAGTTAACTATTGCGCTGTTATTAGCGACTAGTAGGCGGTTGTTTGAAGGAAGTCATCTAGCACGAACAGGTGGTTGGTCGGCGTGGTCACCTTTCTGGATGTGTGGTCCGGGTTTACAAAATTCAACGGTGGGAATAGTCGGTTTCGGCAGAATAGGACAAGAAGTTGCTAAGCGTTTAAAACCATTCAAACCTAGCAGGATCATATTTCAAAACAGATCTGAACGTGAAAAGGAGGCTAAGGAAATTGGTGCCACTAGAGTCGATTTTGATGAACTGTTGCGGGAGAGTGATTTTATTATCATCACCTGCTCTCTCACCCCAGACACCAAGAATTTATTCAACGAGGCTGCTTTTAAGAAAATGAAACCGACTTCAGTGTTTATTAATACAAGCAGGGGTGGGGTTGTGGACCAAGAGGCTTTAGTTGATGCTCTCCAAAATGGAACTATTTATAGTGCTGAGCTTGACGTAATGACTCCTGAGCCGTTGCCCTTAAACGATCCGTTATTTAAGCTTAAGAATTGTGTGATTTTACCTCACATTGGCAGTGCTAGTATAGAAACGAGAAAGGAAATGGGCATTCTAACTGCGAAAAATATTCTAGCTGGTTTGAAAGGTGTAAATATGCCAGCTGAATTAAAATTGTAAAACACTCAAAATTATTAAATTATCAATCTTCTGTTTAATTTATGTTAAGGTGTATTAAACGGATTGATGTGTATATGAGATTGTAAAAAATTATGAGCTTGATATTTTAATTATTATGAAAATATAAAACTTCCTGTAAATTGTTTAGCTGAATTTAGTAAATATTTATGATTGCAAAATTATGTAGGACATTTTTTTCTTATTACAAACCTACCTGTTTTAGTGTTCTAGTGATATTTTGTATCAGGCTTAAAATGATAACTAAAACTGTTGCCATTTTTTTAAATGGTCTTACTTAAAAAATGTACATATAAAAAGAAATGTTATATAATTATATTATTTGCGCAGCACTTTTCTCAGATCTACAATAAATTTTAAAATTTCTTTATTGTAACCAAAACTATAGTCACAATTTTCTAAATATACAATGGTAAAACATTAAATAAATAAATCCTTACTTTTACTTAATCATCTTACGGACAATAAACCACCAATAAAGAATTAAAACAGGATGTACACCAATTACCGTTCCAGGAAAAAACAATAAATTAAATACATAATATGAATAACAATTCCATTCATTTGCAAAGAATATTAACAGATCTGCATAAGAAAATGAAACAATGGTAACGTATAATATTAATTTGCATTAGAATATAGTATAATAAAATTTCTACGTGCTTCTAGCTTTATTGTACAAATACTAAACGCTCGTTTAAAAGTTTATATAAATAATGGTGTTTGGTGTAAAGGAAATAAACATTTCTTATAAGAAGTGTGGTTGATAAAGTGAATGATGTATTTTTTAATCGCTACTATTACGATTTTTATTTTGGTGAATCCGAACGCTACTCAAAAATTGACTAGAGCAAGTAAGCGTTTATTTATATTTTTCTGGTTGATTGTGAAATTAAATCTAATATTATTTTTTCAGAATGTGTCGAATACGGAAAGTATTATGATAAATTTAATGATAATGACATTTTACCGTTGATAGTAGGAGGAACTGAAGTTGACGAAAGGGAGTTTCCTTTTATGGTAAATAATTAATTTTTTACTTATTTAAAAATTATATTATTTATATGGCCAATTGGATATTATTCATAATATTATCTTATTAATATTTATTTAAATATACTTAGAAGAAATTTTCTCAAAAATCTAAATTATTGTAAATAACAGATTACCATTTTACTAAGACAAACGGATTTTTACAAAGCAAAGTTTATAATTGTAGAGAAAAACGGTTGAAAATTAAAAAAAAAAAAATACAGTTAAAAATTTAAGTAGACAGTTTAATTTTAAAAAAATTACAATTCACGATGAAAATAAAACCATTAAAATTTTATTAAAAAACATTACAAAGAAATTAAGATTTTGACATTTTCGTAAAAATAGTTCGAAATTTTAACAAGAGACAATGAAAATTTACAAAATAACAGAAAATTTATTATAAAACAATTTGTAAAGTTTTGTAAAATTCGTTACAATTTTAGGCACATGTAAAAATTTACCAAAGTAATTATTAATAATTTTCTAAAAAATAGATCGGAAACAATATCAAATGAAATGAAATGAAAACATTTTATACTTTACAATAAATAAGTAAATGACAATTTAAAATAAAACAGCTAAATACTTACAGTTAAATTTTATTAAAATGTATTTGTTCTAAATGTACTTAAGTTTGTCCAAATAAAGATGTTCTCTCTCTTAAAAGAAGTTACCAAAAACATAATTAATTAATATAAAAAAATATTAAAAGTAGTTTAAAAAAAATACAAAATGAAATGTTATATATTTGTTTTAAATAAAGAGTTAAAATATTTCTACGAAAACAGTTGAATATTTGCTCAAAAGAAATGACCGAGAATAGACCATTAATAACTTCGTAATTAAAATCAGATTGAAAACTCAAAAATGCTTAAAGCAATTGAAATTTTTTACCAAATACTAATTTTGCTTCGGTTAAAATTTTGTAAAAAGTCTAAAATTTAAGTTTAAATAGTGTAAAAGTAGAACAAAAAGGTTTATTTTAGGTAAAATTTTAAATAAATAAGTGACCTATTTGTTGTGAAATTTCAAATGTTTTTTTTAAATAAATTTTCTTGCCATTAAAGAGAGTATCTAAAAAAACACAATATATTTAAATTAAACAACATTTAAGTTTTTAATTATTTTGGGGAAAATAAATCAGTTAAAGAAAACACTAAAACAGTTGAAATTTTATTTAAAAAACTATGAATAATTTCCAGAAAAATCGTTAAAATATAAGTTAGAATAATTAGAAACTAAACTAAACTTAGCTATGGTTTTTTCTTTGTTTTTTTTTCTCAATTATCTTGTAAACAATTTTTACGTTTTTCTGAATTTTATTTTTTGTCTTAATTTTTAATTTTAGTATTAAGTATAACTTTAAGATTCTTTGTATGTAAGGTATTGCTCTGTAATTGGACATTGGTCTGTTGGGCAATAAATATTATTATTATTATATTATTTATTATTAAAACAACAAATTTTGCTTCTTTTTTCTTTTTAAAGTTGCAAATAGTTTTTTTAAATTTTCATATAATTTTTTTTTGTAAATAAAATAGTTAGCCATCTAGAAATAAACAAAACGATTATATTTTTTACAAAATAAATCAAATAATAATTCACAAAAAGTGTTTTTATTATAACAAATTTTTCTTCAACAGTTGAGAATTTGCGTTAAAGTAGTTATCAATAAAAAAACAGATTTTTCTTAAAATACAGTTGAAAATTTACGTTAATTAATTACCGAAAAAGGAAACAATTGGGAAGTTTCTAAGAAAAAGAAACAATTAAAAACTTGAAAAACACGAAAATTAACTTAAAATAGTTTTTACCAAAAAAATCCTATTAATATTTTGCAAAAAAAAACGATTAAAATATTGTAAAAATTTATAATTCGTGTCGAAATAGTTTAAAACTAAAAAAAAACAAATTATTTTATAGTTTTTTATGTCATTTTTTTAAAGAAAATATTTTTCAAAAAAATAATATATTTGCGTAGAGAAAACAATAGATCAAATTCCTTACAAAAAAACAATTACCAAATTCCTAAGGAATACAGTTGAAAACTGACTTCAAAACTAGCTTAAAACAGTTTAATTATTATTAAAAAACAATTGATAATTTGTTTAAAAAAACCAAGCATGAAAAGTCGGCCATACTATTTTTGGACATCTAAAAAGATTTCGACACCTTTCGATGTATTTGACTCCTATATAAATGGCATCTATTAAGAATTCCTTGTCACTTAATTATCCTAATCCACAACTTACTCTCTAATAGATCCTACCAAGTAAGAATCCGACTGTGGCGACAAACACTTTCTCATTCCTTCCCAATCCTAAAAGACGTCCCTCAGGGCTCTGCCTTATCTCCCCTCCTGTATGACATATATAATCCCGATCTCTTGTACTATAATACATCACAATATTCTTTACTCTTTACCGATGATACTGCACTTATTACCCACGCTCCCACCCATCAAACTGCTCAGCTATCCCTCCAATCTTCATTTCACTCCATCCAAGTTTGGTGTTCAAAATAACAAATAAAAATAAATCGCAGTAAATCCAAATAATTCATTCCTTTCCACAAAATCACCCCAACAATTATAATAGACATCTCCATTCACGTATACCTTCAAATATAGTCTGTTCGTTGGATCTTTCGTCGTACGTCACAAACTATCGCTTCAAAAAACGACGAAAGTTTTACAGTGCGTTCTTTTTCTAACGCATTTGGTTTACTTTATCAGACTGAATGTTTTTACGTCGTTTCTCGAAGCGATAATTTGTGACGTACGACGAAAGATCCAACGAACAGACTATACCTAGGCATCCTGTTCGACAAAAAACTCTTCTTCAAACCTGAGCATGGGATTTGAAGGAGATTCATAAAAACTAAAATCAAAAACTGGACCCGGCATTTTAGATCACTTACCTATAAACAATTAAAACAGCAATGCATATATATTCAAAACAGTTTAAAAAAAATACAAAATGATATGTTACATTTTAGTTCTAAATAAAGAGATAAAATATTTCTTCAAAAACAGTTGAAAATTTTCTCAAAAAGAAATTACCGAGAAAAGAACAATAAACAAATTCCTAAGAAAAATCAGTTGAAAACTTTAAAAAAAACTAAAAAATGGCATAATCAGTTAAAATTAATAAATTCCTTAATTTCATAGATTTCCTTTCCCAAATTGTGAAAGTTTCTAAGTTACTAGAAAGTTCTTTCAACAATTTGTCTTCCAATTTTCTTATAGATTTCTAGAATTTTCTGTATTTTCTATATTACTAGAGTTTTTCAACAAATTTCTAGATTTTTAGTCTTCTTTTATAAAGATTTAACACCAATTTCTCATTATTATCATTATTATCATTTATAAAGTGTGAAGAAAGCACACAACAATGTTATTCATACAGATTATATTCTTCACGAAACCCAAAAACTACGAATTTTTATTACAGATTTTTAGAATTTTCCAACATATTGGAGAATTTTCAACTTATCTTACAATTTTTCAGGATTTTTCTTTCAAATTGATAAAAAAAATTCTTCAGAATTTTCTCTTCTAATTGTGAAAATATTCTTCTGTTTCTAGAATTTTCTATATTTCTAGACTTTTAACATTTCCTTTCTTATTTTATTTATTTTCCGGCATTTTCATTTTCTCTTCTATATTGCGAGAATTTTCTTCTAGGTTTCTAGAATTCGAAGTATTTTATTTCCATATTTCTAGAGTTTTTTCAACAAATTTTAGAAATTTTCAGAAATCCTTCTTTCAAATTTTCTAAAACACATTTGGAAATTTCTTTACAAATTGCGAGATTTTATTCCAAGGTTCTAGAATATTCCGGCAATATTTCTTTCATATTTTAAAACCTTTCACGATTTTCTCTTTCAAATTGACATTTAAACAGTTTTAAGCTATTTCTTTTCTTAGTAATTTGTAACTGTTACAAATAAGTAAAAAGCTAGACAACTTGAAATAATAATAATTTTGAATTTATTAATAAACTATTAATAGTTTTTCGGTGAAATTTGTTAACTGGAAACAATCAATCAAAATAGCATAAAACAGTTTAAATTTCGCTGAAAAACGTTAAATAATTTGTCAAAAAAGATTAAAATATAGAAAAAGGTTTTTGAAGAACTTTTAATAATTTGCTTGAGTAGTTAAATTTTTTTTTAAATGTTAAAAATTCGACATTTTCAAAAAAAGCTTGTTTTTCTTTTATTCAGTTTCTTGTTTTATAAATTTCCATGATTTATTTTAAATTTATGTACATTTTAGTAAAATATCGATTTTTATCACAAAAACAACTTTAAAGAAGTTACTGAAAAAAATAACAAATTTCCCAGAATAAAAAGCACTTGAGAATATATAAAAAAAAAACTTAAAACAGTTGAGGTTTTATTAATAATTAAAAAAAAACAGTTAATACTTTGGAAAAAGGTTTAAAATTCAAGTTAAAATAATTGAAAACAAAAATAATTTTACAAAAAAAACATATTCAAATCTATAAAAAACATTAAAAATTTTAAATAAATAAACAAATTTGTTTGTAATACCTCCAAAAGAGCAAAACATGTTTAAATTTAGAAAAAAAAATACAAAAACATTGTTGCATTTTTCTTTAAAAACAGTTGAAATTTGCTTAAAAATAAATAAAATTAAGTAAGTAAGTATTTTATTCATGTTTTGACAAACTAGTCTTACATACTTCAGGCACAATTCATACAGTTATATTAAAAAAATATATACAGGGTGAGTTTTTTTCGATGTTCTCTATGGGGATCTCGGAAACTATAAGAGATAGAGAAACGGCTAAATGGGGAAAGAAGTGCAGATTTGCGAATCGAGATATATTGATTTGAAAAAATTGACACTTTACTTTTTTCAAAATATCTAGTTACCCTCGACTTTTTTGAAAACTTTGAAAGTGGAATTCGTCTTCTAAATCTACACTTCTTTCCCCATTTAACCTTTTCTCTATCTCTTATAGTTTCCGAGATCCCCATAGAGGACATCTAAAAAACTCACCCTGTATAAAGTTTAAATAGGTCATATACATGACATAAGAAAAACGTACAACACAAACATATTAAAATAGTGTCAATAAGAAATAAATATAATGTATATTATATTATTTTGTCAACGTCAGCAACGTTTAGAAAACTCTTTGAATCATAATATGTTTTCTTTACAAGAAATGCTTTTTTTTTTTAAATTTATTAAGCGGCAGAATTTGAACACTTCTTGGGATCTAATTAAAAATTGTATTCCTAAATTGTACTAAAAGTATTAATAATTAGCTTAAAAAAATAAGTAGTTTAAATTTCTACTTAATAGTTGACGCTAAAATAGATATGCTTTAATTTCACAAACAAAAAATTTTATGAAATATTAATAGAAATCATTTGAAACTTAAAACAAAATATAAATAAAATTTTTGGATATTTGTTCTGAATAAATGAGATTACCAAAAAGAAAAAAAAAACATAAGAAGAAATAGTTCAAAATTTAAAACCTTGTAAATGTATAATGATGTACAAATAAAACTATGCACATCGAGACGATGACTTCTTATTACCACAACACAATAATTGGAAATTTTTGTTTATTCTTCATGTATGTTGAACAGTTTTTCCACTTCATTTAGTTCTTTATATTTACATTTATTTATTTACTTGTCTTGCAATGTTTATACGGTTAAAAATATTCCACAGCACTATACCAACGATTATATCATCTTGTAAATAGAATATCACACCTTTAGAAAAGTCTTCTCCGGGTCTTGCTGCTGCAAGCTTGCGTCGCTCTTCGGTTGCTTTAGCTGCTTCGATATTCTTTTGTTTTGCTTCTAAGGCTTTCTGTTCTTTTTCTTCATTTAAATATTTCATACAATGCTCTGGAACCTCTTCTTGTAATTTTTCTGGTATCACTTCAGTTGGTTTAGTTATTGCAAATACTCCTACAGTTGGTAATTTACTAGGCCAATTGCTTCGTATCCAACATCTGGTCCCAAATCTGACCAGAACATGGCTTGATGCAGAACACGGCTTGACCAGAAATAACAGCATTGTCATGATGTTTAATACGTCTTCGTCCAAGTTTGGTATCATAAAAACAAGCTGCGTTACCAGCCACATATAAATGAGAGCTTGCAGCTCAATATTAACTATAAAACCTCCCAGTTCTAGATCTACTTCAAGATCAGATTTTATTGCCATTTCTGCATTTGGTACTGCTCCAACTGCGACAATAACCAGTTCTGCATTAAGAGTATTTCCATTGTTCAATACCATGGATACTTTTTCATCATCCGCTGAAACTTCGACTACTAAAAACGATCAAAACTTTGTAAAGAAGTTTAGAAAATCTAGTAAATATTTGACAATTAAAAGAATATATAGTACAAATAAATTATATGAAAATTTATTTACAAAAAATAAAAACCAAATTGCCAACTTCACAAAAGAGACAATTCTACAGTTTTAAATTTGATAGTTGTTAGAAACACCGTTAACAACTTAAAACGCAATTTAAAATTTAAGTTAAGATAGTTTAATAATTAAATAAAAATGTACAAAAAAAATTTATTATTATTTTATTTATTTGTTTACAAAACGTCTGAAAACTGTATATAAATAATTGTAAAATAGAATTGAAATTTTACTAAAAAATTTAATATTAAAAAAATAAAAATAAAATTAATTTAAAAAAAGTATATAAATTTGCAAAAAATAGGACATAAACTCAAGAACAATTGAAATAAGAAATAGTTGAAAAATGTATAAAAAAATGAAATCTTTCTTAAAAAGCTTTATTAAAAAAACAATTGATAATTTTTATAAAAAAGTTAATTATTCTATAATTTTGTATACTTCCTAATTCAATTCCAAATATTTTTAAATTATAGTCTATGTATTTTTATTATTAAATGACTTAATTATCTGCAAAGAATGCAAGAGCATCATTTGAATCGATTTGCAAAACAAAAATTAGTAAATAATATAGTCAACATCATGTAGTAAATTAATTAATAAAAGTAGCTGCATATAGTGTCAGTTAAGCTTATAGGACCAATTAGGAACCCTGAGAAATACCTGCAATTAGCTGACAAAAAAACTAATGACATTATTTTTTTCTGATAAGCTTATAATTTTCAATGATGTATTATTTATAATATTTTCAATTTAATTAATTAAATTGTATATTGGGTTAAGTTTAGTAAAAAAAATTATATTTAAGTTTCATTTATATAAATTTCCTTTTGATAAATCAATATTAGCAGCTTAAAATATCTTTATAATTTCTGATGGTTAAAACTGATTAATCCAATTTCTCACTCTTATAATTTGAATATCAAGATGATTTATAAATTTTATCAATAAAGAATATTAAATCCAGGAAATAAATCACATTTTATGAATAATTAAGCGGTCGCAGATAACAATTAATTAAAGCGTCTTCTGATTCATTTTCAGGCCTTAATCGGTTTCGGAAAGACCGACGTTGTGTGGCATTGCGGTGGCACTTTGATAAGCGACAGATACGTCCTATCTGCAGCGCATTGCTCAACCAGCAAGGAATAGTGAGTATTTATAGATTACAACAGTTCAATTTTATGATAAACGCATAACTATCAAATATTATTATTGATTAACCAAATTGCCAAAACTACAATCAACTAAAATAAATATGTTAGTCAAACAAACAAAGAAAGTAAACATGTGTTTTGCTTATATTTCTTAAATATTATTATTCTTTCTCAATTGATATATTAACCTTCAAATACATTACCAAAAAAAAAAACATAATCATCACCTTTGATAATTAGCTGCCAAGTTCGAAACACGTGTCAGGAAACGGTAGTTATAAACATGGAACATATCAAGTATTTTTTTCACCAAATTTAAAAAACAAAACATAGAACATAGTTTCTCAACCTTATTTTTCTCTTTGTACTTTAAGAATTTGTTTTTTTCTCTGCACCATCTCAATTCTTCCTAATTCTCTCTGGTTCTTCTACTCCCCCCCCGCCCACAGGGGCACGTCATCACCCACGTTGAGAACCTATGCTCTAGAAGAACCTAGGACGTAATATGCTCCCAACAGCTTTTTTTATTCAAAACAATATTAGTCGAACAATTTTCCTATTTAAATTAAATAGTTTAAATTTGACGAAAAAAGCCCTTCACAATTTTATTTGAATTATCAAAAGTACATTTCGGACACGAAGTGACTGACCATTATCAATAAATTAGATAGTTTAAAATTAATGTAAGGTTATATATCTGAACTTTTTTATAGTGGAGATGCATCTAAAATAAAATTTGGAATGTTAAGCCAAAACCAACAAGACGCAAATGTACAGGAGCGCAAAATAGCCAACATAATCATCCACCCGGAATACAAACGTCCGAATAAATACCACGACATCGCATTGTTTCGCCTAAAATCCTCGGTGAAAATCACCCCTTACGTGATACCAGCTTGTTTAAACTACGACAGAGACGTAATCAGCAGAACGCCAGTTGCAACAGCGATCGGTTTCGGAAAAACTTCTTTTGGTAACAACCCTTACTTTCCATTTAATGTGTTGATAACATCAAACCGTTGTAGATGCCGATACTGGAAACGAGAATTTATTAAAGGTTGATTTGCCCATACTCAAGACTAACGTGTGCGATCCGTTTTACAAGTCGATGAAGAGGACTACGCTGAAGAAAGGTTTGACCGATGAGATGCTGTGTGCTGGTGTTGTCAGCGGAGGGAAGGATACCTGCCAGGGAGATTCCGGTGGACCGTTGATTGCCTTCGAGGATTATCCCGTCGTTATAGGAGTTACGTCGTTTGGGAAATTTTGCGGTTACGCGAAATCACCGGCGATTTATACGAAGGTTCACACCTACTTACCTTGGATAGAAAAATATGCGTTTAGAAAATAATTTTCTGGTTAATAATTAAACGTAATAGCTGTAGATAAGTTTGATTCGTACACTAACAATTATACTAACATGCCAAAAAGCACAGTGTAGATAGAAAATTAATTAATGCAATAAATAAAATGGCAATAAAAATTATTTAGATGTTATTGATTAACAGATCTTTTGAAATTTGTAACAGTCATAATTCATTAGAAATTACAGACCACCTATTTCTTCGATGACCAGACTGGTTGCATGTTCGCTCTTAATACCCAAAATTGAAACCATACTAAAACAGTTTATATTCTGTATCATAATTTCATCTTATCATTGAATTCAACGAGTAAACTTGTCTTCACATGTAATCCAATGACTATTCAACTCAATTTAAGCTCATTTAATTATTTTGATTTTAATTTAGTCTTTAAATTTGATTGAAATCATTGAAGACCATATAAGAATCATGCAAGGTCCATTAAGGTCACCTAACAACAATCACAGTCATTCAAGGTCACTCAACAATCGTTCGGTCATCCATTAGTTATTAATAGCTATTTAAGTTTATCCAAGGACATTTAAAATAATACAATTAATATTCTAGGTAACACAGCGATTAAGCGAGTTACAGATCCGAGTTAATACTTTACAATAACTTTTTTCAACATCATTCAAGATGTAAAAAATATCATTCAAGGTAATTTAAAAGCTATTTAATCATATTCAAGCCCATTGAATGATAATTCATGGTCATAGAATGGCCGTTCAAGGTTATCCAATAATTATTTAAGGCTTTTTAAGTTTATCTAAGGATATTCAACAATTAGATTGGATAATACAATGGTATTATATAGGTTATAATTCATTTAAACAATATTCATTCACAGTCAACTAATCCAATCGTTGATTGTTTAAGGTGATCTGATGGTGATTTAAAGTTTGTCATGATCATCCAATCTAAGCCATTCCAATTCCAACAATCGGTCAAGGTTCATTAAAGGATAAATCGAGGACATAATACCTTCCAAAATTATCCAATGATATGATATTTTTGGTAATTTTAGGTCATTTGAATTACAGATTTAAGTTAATAAGTTTCTATTAATATTTATATATCGATATATCATTTTTTGTCTAGCTGCTAAAAATAGAGATTTGTCATCCAACTGTCATTCAAATCAATTAAGATTATATGATAATAATTGAAGGTTATTACTCAAAGTCACTTTATTCTAGATCGTCTAATAGTTAAAGTCATTTAAGTTTATCCAATAAACGTCATTATCATAATCATTCAAGGGCCGTTTAAGATTATTAATAATTATCTAACGATTATTCAAGGTCATTATGGATCATCCATCGCTCATTCGAGGGTATTGAAAGTTATCATTTAAGGTAGTACGATGCTCATTCAAGAAAATCTAAAGAATTTTCTAGGTTAATAAAAACGGTAGTTCAAGGTTATTTAGTGTAATGCAAAAAAACTGTCAGCAATTATTTGATATTTTAATTTAGTGTTTATATTTAATTGTCATCATTGAAATTCATTGGTCATGTAAGATCTCTTAAGGTCACCTAATAACAATTCGCAGCCGTTCAAGGTCACTCGACAATCGTTCAGTCATCCTTTAGTTATTAAAAGCTATTTAAGTTTATCCGAGAACGTTTGAAATAATACAATAATTATTCTAGATAACACGAAGACCATTCACAATCGTTTCCTTTAATTTTTACTCAAGGTTATTCAAGGTCATTTAAGGTCATTCTATAAACGTTCAAAGGCATCGTTAGATAATATAATAATGACTTAAGATTATCAATAAAGTCAATCAAAAAGAACATCAAACAGTAAAACAAAGTTATTTAGCGTAATCCAAGGTGAATTCAAGGTCATTTTAACGGGTGAATTATACAGTTGAGTTAATTTAAATTCAAGCAAATTTTTAATGGTATTTTATGACATCGAAGGATCACCTAATATCATCTATCAGTTATTTAATGTTAATCAACACTAAATGGTCATTTATTTAGATTATTTAAGGTCACAAGACGACTTTATTCAAGGTCATTCAGCAGTCAATCAAGATCAGTTGAATAACATTAGGGTAATACGATGATTTAATTAAAGGCCATCAAAGGTTTTTTAATAATATTTTAGGACATCATACGAATTTTAAAAGTAATTTGATGTCATCCAACGATTTTTTAAGATCAATAAAAATATCCAAGTACGTCAAGCAATAAATTAAGGTTTTATGACTACCATTCAAAATCATATATTATGGTTTTTAATTAAAAGTTATTTAAGGTGATTATAGAGTCATTCAACGGCATTTGATGTGCCCAAGGCCATTCATCGATTGTTTAAAGTTAGTCTAAAACATTCAAGAACCTCAAATGACAAATCAAGGTTATTTAGGATCAACTTGTAAGCATTCAAGATTATCGGTATTTAATAATCAGTTGATTTGATTAATTAAACGGTCAAACGGTTATATATAATTGCAATTAAGGACCGTAATTATATTAGTATATAAATGTTATGAAGTAAAAAAAAACACAGTGCTTTTTCTTTAAATTTTGCTCAAATTAATTATTTAAGGTCATTTAAAGTCATCGTATAAACATTCAAAGGCATTTTATGACATCTAATGACGATTCAAGATCACCCAATATTTTAAGCACAACAATCGATAAAACAAGGTTATTTAGTATAATCCAAGGTCAATTTAAGGTCATTTATTAACATTTGGCGGTTGAATTATAAATTTAATCACTAAAAGGCATCATTCATGACATCTAACAACATCAAATGGTCATTCATTCATGTTATGTAAGGTCACACGACGACATTTATTAAAGACATTATTCAAAGTCATTCAGTTGTCAACCAAGATCAGATGCTTTAATTAATGGTCATAAAAGGTTATTTAATATCATTTTAGGTCATCAGACAAACATTAAAGTCTTCCAGTGGACGATTAAAATCATATGTCACTCAAGGTCATCCATCGATTGTGTAAGGTCAATTAAAAGCATCCAAGGACATTAAACAGTTAATCAAGGTTATATGAATACCATTTAAAACATATATAACGGTTTTAAAAGTTGTTTAAGGTTATTTGAGGTGACATTGAGTCACATAAAATGATATTAAATGACTCTGTACATTTAATGTCATTTTATGCGACGATTGTTTAGGTCAATCATAAACACTTAAGTACATCAAACGGTAAATCAAAATTATTTAGGATCGACTAATGAGAATTAGAGATCATCGTCATTTGGGAACATCCAATCAGCAATTCAAATCTTTTGCCTCAAGGTCATCCAACGATCGTTTAAGGTCAATCAAAAGCATTCAACGACGTAAAATGGTAAAACAAGGTTATTTAAGTTCAACTAATGAGTATTCAAGAAATTAACAAGAGGAAACATTAAAAGCGATGTCATTCAACAATCGCTTAAGGTCAATCAAAAATATTCGAGGACATCAAGTAGTAAATTAAGGTTATATGAATATCAACAAAATTCATTGAAGAAAATCATACGGTAAATCAAGGTCATCTAGGATCGACTGATGAGCATTAGATATTATCGTCATTTGGGGTCATCCAATGGCGAATAAAATTATATGGAAGTAGGCCATTTATCGATTTTTTAAGGTCAATCAAAAGCATTCAAAGACATCAGACGGTTAATTAAAATTATCTAGGATCGACTGAAGAACTTTAGAGATTATCGTCTTCTAAGGTCATCAAGTCATCCAGTAGATGATTAAAATCATATGTGACTCAAGGTCATCCATCGATTGTTTAAGGTAAATCAAAAGCATTGAAGAACATCACACGGTAAATCAAAGTTATTTGGGATCGACTAATGAGCATTAGAGATTATCGTCATTTAGGGTCTTCCAATATCATTCAATAATCATTTAAGGTTAATCAAAATATTCAAGGTCATCAAGCAGTAATATAAGGTTATATAAATACCACTTAAAACTATATATAATGTTTGTAAAAGTTATTTATTGTTATTTAAGTTAATTATAGAATCATTTAATTGCATTTTATATGACTCAAGGTAATCCATCAATTGTTTACGATCAATCGATAGCATTGAAGAATATGAAACGATAATTCAAGGTTATTTAGGATTTACTACTAGGCATTAGAGATTTTCATCTTTTAGGATCATCGTTAAAAATAAAAAAAATCAATGTGACTCAAGGTCAACCACCTATCGGTTAACACGTTAACGCCGGCGGGTACCACCGGTGGTACACGACTTTTTACGCTTTTGGTACGCCACTGATTACTTCCATGGTGACAATAAACACCTATTATCGCACATCTAGGATTTCAGTCACCATAGCAACCATAACAACCATAGGCGTGCGAGCCAAATTTTGTCATTTTAAATCAATAATTGTAGGGTACAAAAACGCCGGCGTCAACGTGTCAAGGTCAATCAAAGGAATTCAAGGACATCAAGCAGTAAATTGAGGTTATATGAATACCATTCGAAAAAAGGTCATTTAAGGTGATTACAGAGTCAATCAACGGCATTTTATGTGACTTAAGGTCATCCAACCATTGTTTAAGGTCAATCAAAAGCATTGAAAAACAAAGACATCAAACGGGAAATCAAGGTTATCTAGGATCGACTGATGAGCATTAGACATTATGGTCATTTAGGGTCATACAATGAGCGTTCAAAATCATCAGAGCGACTCAAGGCCATCCATTGATCGTTTAAGGTCAATCAAAAGCATTCAAGGATATCAAACGTAAAATCAAGGTTATTTACCATCGACTGATGAGCATTAGAGATTATCGTTATTTAGGGTCATCCAATGGGCGACAAAATCATATGGTAAATTAAGGTTATTTAAAATCGACTAATGAGAATTAGAGATTATCGTCATTTAGGAACGTCCAATGAGTATTCAAAATCATTTGTGACTCAAGGTCATTCACCAATCAATCAAAAGCGTTCAAGTACATCAAACGGTAAATCAAGGTCACTTAGATTCAACTAATGAGCATTCAAGAAAACAAAAAATAAACAACAGGAACCATTAAAAGACATTTAATGACATTCAACAATCGTTTAAGGTCAATTAAAAATATTCAACGACATCATGCAGTAAATTAAGGTTATATGAATACCAACCAAAATCTTTGAAGAATATCAAACAGTAAATCAGGGTTATTTAGGATCAACTAATGATAAATAGAGATTATCGTCATTTGAGGTTATCCAATGGCGAATAAAATTATATGTCACTCTAGGTCATGCATCTATCGTTTAAAATCACGCCCCTAAATGACGATAATCTCTAATTCTCATTAGTCGATTTTATATAAGCTTAATTTACCGTTTGATGTTCTTAAATGCTTTAGATTAACCTTAAACGATCGATGGATGACCGATGGATGACTTTGAGTCATATGATTTTGTCGCCCATTGGATGACCTTGAATAACGATAGTCTTTAATACTCATCAATCGATACTATTATAAATAACCTTGATTTTACGTTTAATATCCTTGAATGCTTTTGATTGTCCTTAAACGATCGATGGATGACTTTGAGTCACTTTGATGATTTTGAACGCTCATTGTATGACCCTAAATGACCATAATCTCGAATGCTCATTAGTCGATCCTAGATAACCTTGATTTGCCGTTCAAAGCATTCAAAGATATAAGCCTTAGAGATTATGGTCATTTGGGATAATCCAATAGCGATTAAAATCCTATGTAATTCAAGGTCATCCATCGATCCTTTAAGGCCAATCAGTCAAGGACATCAAATGGTAAATCAAGGTTATCAATATCGACTGATGAGCATTAGAGATTATAGTCTTTTAGGGTCATCCAATAAGCATTCAAAATCATATGTCACTCTTGGTCATCCATCGATCGTTTAAGTTGAATCAAAACAATTCAAGGACATCAAGCAGTAAATTGAGGTTATTTAGGTTCAATTAATGAGCATTCAAGAAATAAACAAGAGGAAATAGTAAATGCTATTTAATGTCATTCAACAATCGTTTAAGGTCAACCAAAAATATTCAAGGACATTAAGCAGTAAATTTAGGTTATGTGAATACCAACCAAAATCATTGAAGAACAACAAACGGTAAATCAAGGTTAAGATCGACTAATAAGAATTAAAGATGATCGTCATTTATGGACATCGAATGAGCATTCAAAATCATTTGCTTCAAGGTAATCCAACGGTCGTTTAAGGTCAATGCATTCAAGGACATCAAACGGTAAATCAAGTTAGAGCATTAGAGATTATCGACATTTAGGATCATCCAATGGATGATTAAAATCATATGTGACCCAAGATCATCCATTGATTGGTTAAGGCCAATCAGTAGAATTCAAGGACATCAAGCAGTAAATTGAGTTTATATGAATAACATTTAAAAAAATGTTAAAGGTTATTTAAGGTATTTTAAGGTGATTGCGGAGTCATTCAACGGAATTTTATGTGACTCAAGGTCATCCAACGATTGTTTAAGTTCAATCAAAGGCATTGGAGAACATCAAATTGTAAATCAAAGTTATTTAGGGTCAACTAATAAGCATTCAATATTAATGTCATTTGAGGTCATCTAATCAGTGTTCAAAAACAATTTATTGTCATCCAGTGATCATTAAGGTGATACATCGGTCAATTTAAGTAAGTTGAATTTTAAAAAAATGAGTTAATTGATTTAAAGGCAATAATAATCATTCAAGATCATACAGAAGTCTATAAAGGCCTTTTAAGGTCATCAAACAAATATTAAAGGGTATTTAATATTATCTAAAAATCACTCAATGTCATTCATCGGATTGTAAGGTAAAAATTAAATTGTCAATTAAAGTCTTTTGATTTAAACAATTGAGTTAATCCATGTTAAATAATTTAAAGGCAATAGTCATCATATAGTAATCAATAAAGGTCATTTAAAGTCATCAAAGAAATTTTCGGGAGAATTTGTTATTATCCAATAATCAATCAAGGTCATTCAATGGATTTTCAAGTTATAAATTAACACAATTCTTAAATTTTAAGGTCATAAAAGATTTTTTTTAAATCATTCTTAAAATTGATATTAGTTTTATAAAAAAAAATCCTGCTCTACTCTTTTTTGGGTACAAATCACTCTTGAAGAAAACATCTAATCTTAAAAGATGGTTTAATTTCTTTCAAAAAAAAATGTTGATTCAAGGTCACTATTAATTGTTTGAGTTTACGTGAAGTGTTTTAAAAATGAAAATGAAAATAACAAGTGAAGTAAGGAATAAAATGAGTGTTATTTTCATTTTCATATTTTCAATGATTCAAGGTCATCTAAAAGCTAATTAGTTTCATTTAAGGCGATCTAAAAAAAGCATTCAAAATTACTTATCGTTACTGAATTGAAAAATAAAATAAAATCCAAAAATATGTATGTATGTAGAATGGATTACCACGTAGTAACGGTCGCAGCCATCCTCTTTATTATTTATCGTCATTAATCAGTGGCTAAGTGTTAAAAACAGTTAAACATTTGAACTATTGAGAAAGAAAATAAATAAAATTTGATAATATCCAACGTTTGTTTAAGGTTAATGGATAATATTCAAGGGCATCAAGTAGTAAATGAAGATTAAATGAATACCATTCATTCAAAATCATATATATTTCTTTTTATAGTTATTTAAGGTCATTTAAGGTGATTACAAGGTCATTTAGCGGAACTTGATGTGACTCAAGATCATCAATTAATTGTTTAAGGTCGATCAAAAGCATTCAAACGGTAAATCAAGGATTATTTAGGATCAATTAATGAACATTAAAAATTATCGTCTTTTAGTAATGAGCGTTTAAAATCATATGTGACTCAAGGTCATCCATCGATAGTTCAAGGTCAATCAAAAGCATTCAAGGAGATCAAGATTACAGTCATTTAGGATCATCCAATGAGCGTTCAAAATTATTTAGTGTCATTCAATGATCATTAAGGTCATACAACGTCACACAGTGTCAATTAATTATCATTAAGGTCATGCAGTGAACAATTAGAGTACAACTGAGTTAATTCATGTTTAATAATTTAAAGGCAAACATGATCATTATAAAATCATCATCTTAGGTCATCAAATTGATATTAAAATGCATTTGATATCATCTAACAATCACTCAAGGTCATTTAATAGGGCTTATAGGTATACAATAGAATTTTAGGACACCAAAGATAAGAGTGATCCGTGTGATTTTTAAGACAGACTAGAATTAATTCTGCTTAAGAACTGTAAACATCTATTGGCAATTCAGAGCCACATGATGACCTTTCAAGGTCATTCAATAGTTATTCAATGCTCTTTAAAGGTATCCAAAGATATTTAAGGTAATTCAACAATCACTTTAGATAATACAACGGTAAATCGAGTTACCTTATTGAAAAAATGTTAACATTATTTTAAAAATTGAAATTAATTTAAAAATTATCTTACTATTTTCTTGTTTAGAATAAAATACTCTTGAAGAAAAAAATCTAAGTTTATATGATTGTTTAATTTCTGACTAAAAATATGGATTCAAGGTCATTCGAGGCCATCCAAAAATCATTCAAAATGAAAACAGTTAATAATTAGAACTTTTCAAGAAAAACGTACATAAATGAATACCATTCATTTAAAATCATATATATTTGTTTTTAATGTTATTTAAGGTTATTTAAGGTGATTACAGAGTAATTTAGTGGAATTTGATGTGACTCAAGGACATCCGTCGTTTATTTAAGGTCGATCAAGGGCATTCAAACACACCAAACGGTAAATTATGGTTATTTAGGATCAACTAATGAACATTAAAAATTATCGTCATTTAGTTATTTAATGAGCGCTTAAAATCATATATGATTCAAGGTCATCCATCGATATTTCAAGGTCAATCAAAAGCATCCAAAGACATCAACCGGTAAATTAAGGTTATTTACGATCAAATTAAAAGCATTCAAGATTACAGTCATCTAGGATCATCCAATGAGCGTTCAAATTATTTAATGTCATTCAATGATCATTAAGGTCATGCAGCGTCATACAGTGTCAATTAATTATCATTAAGGTCATACAGTGAACAATTAGAGTACAATTGAAGTAATTCATGTTTAATAATTTAAAGGCAAACATGATCATTATAAAAGGTCATTTTAGGCCATCAAACTGATATTAAAGTGCATTTGATATCATCTATCAATCACTCAAGGTCATTTAATAGGGCTAATAGGTATACATTAGAATTTAAGGACACCAAAGATAAGAGTGATCTGTGTGATTTTTAAGACAGACTAGAATTAATTCTGCTTAAGAACTGTAAGCATCTAATGGCAATACAGAGCCACATGATGACCTTTCAAGGTCATTCAATAGTTATTCAATGCTCTTTAAAGATATACAATCACATTTAAGGGAATTCAACAATCACTTTAGATAATACAACGGTAGATCGAGTTACCTGAATTAATTCATATTTTTATACAAATATTGCTAAAATTGAATTGAAAAAATTTAAACATTATTTAAAAAATTGATATTCATTTAAAAATTATCTTACTATTTTCTTTTGTTTGGAATAAATTACTCTTGAAGAGAAAATCTAAGATTATATGATTGTTTAATTTCTGACTAAAAATATGAATTCAAGGTCATTCAGTTAATAATTAGAAATTTTCAAGAAAAACGTACATAAATGAATACCATTCATTTAAAATTATATATATTTGTTTTTAATGTTATTTAAGGTTATTTAAGGTGATTACAGTCATTTAGTGGAATTTGATGAGACTCAAGGTCATCCGTCGATTGTTTAAGGTCGATCAAGGGCATTCAAGAACACCAAACGGTAAATTATGGTTATTTAGGATCAACTAATGAACATTAAAAATTATCGGTATTTAGTTATTTAATGAGCGATTAAAATCATATATGATTCAAGGTCATCCATCAATAGTTCAAGGTCAATCAAAAGCATCCAAGGACATGAATCGGTAAATTAAGGTTATTTACGATCAAATTAAGAGCATTCAAGATTACAGTCATCTAGGATCATCCAATGAGCGTTCAAAATTATTTAGTGTCATTCAATGATTATTAAGGTCATACAGCGTCATACAGTGTCATTAAATGATCATTAAGGTCATTTGGTGCTGTATCTCTCTTATTTTTGATCCGATTTGAATAAATAAAACATCAAATTAAATGATTTTTAAAAGACTTTAATATGAACTGTACTGATATTTTTTCTTGCATCCAGTTTTTGACAAAAGACGATCAACTTTTTTTTTCAAATTGCACTGTATACATATTTTGTACTGATCCGCAAGGAAATTTTTTTCTGAATCTAAATTTGTAAACGATTTTATCCATTCATCAAACCAAAGTCGAGAAATTGAGGATTAAAAAAAAAATAAAAATCAAATACCCATAGTAAACAATATACAGAGCCTATTCCAAATGTCAAAAGTGACAGTGTCAGTCATTGGTACAATACTGCAATGATTTTTAATAATTTCATAATAAAAATGTTGCAAGATTTCAAAAACTGAAAAACGATTTCTGTAGAAGCACAAAATTCTAGTACAGTGTTTGAAATATTGTAACATTTTTATTATGAAATAATTAAAAATCATTGCAGCATTGTATCAATGGCTGTCACTGCCACTTTTGACATTTAAAATAGGGTCTGTATATTGTTTACAATGGATACTTGACTTTTTATTTATTTTTTTTAATTCTCAATTTCTCGACTTAAGTTTGATGTATGGATAAATTTGTCTACAATTTTATATTCAGAAAAAAAATCTCCTTGCAAATCAATAAAAATATATATACAGTGCAATTTAAAAAAAAATGTTGATCGTATTTTCTCAAAAACTGGGTGCGAGAAAAAATAACAGTTCAGATCCTATTAAAGTCTTTTAAAAATGGTTTAATTTGATGTTTTATTTATTAAAATCGGATAAAAAAATAAGCGAGATACAGCACCAAAGGTTTTTCGTCAGTCACCCTGTATAAATACCATTCAAAATCATATAATAGTTTTTTAAAGTTATTTAAGGTCATTTAAGATGATTACATAGTCGTGCAATGGCATTTTATGTGATGCAGGGTCATCCATCGATTTTTTAAGGTAAATCTAAAGCATTGAAGAACATCAAACGGCATATCAAAGTTATTTATGATCGTTTAATTAGAGCATTAGAGATTATCGTCATTTAGGGCCATCCAATGAGCGTTCAAAATAATTTGTGACTCAAGGTCATCCACCCATCGTTTAAGGTCAATCAAAAGCATTCAGGAACATCAAACAGTAAAACAATTTTATCTAGGATAGATCCAAATGAGCGGTCAAAATCATATGTGACTCAAGGTCATCCACCGATCATTCAAGGGCAATCAAAATCATTCAAGGACATGAATATGAACTTATTGAAATAAAACAACAATAAATGTGAAACCCTCTCAACTGTGTTGTTTTATTTCAATTTGTTATGAAGTTTCAGCATGTATCCGCCTCGTAAATTCAATATGAACTTAAGTTCATCCATCGATTGTGTCAAATCAATCAAAAACAATCAAGAACACCAAACGGTAAATCAAGGTTATTTAGGATCAACTAATGAGAATTTGAGATAATCGTCATTTAGGGACATCAAATGAACATCAAAACCTTTTGTCTCAAGGACATCCAACGATCGTTTGAGGTCAATCAAAAGCATCCAAGAACAACAAACGGTAAATCAAGGTTATTTAGGATAGACTAATGAGAATTAGAGATTATCGTCATTTAGGGACACCCCATGAACATTCAAAATCATTTATCTCAAGGTCATCCAACGATCGTTTAAGGTCAATAAAAAACGTTCAAGGACATCAAACGGTAAATCAAAATTATCTAGCATCTAGATTATGGTCATTTAGGGTTATACAATGAGCGTTCAAAATCATAAAAGTGACTCAAGGTCATCCATTGATCGTTTAAGGTCAATCAAAAGCATACAAGAACAACAACGGTAAATCAAGGTTATTTAAGATAGACTAATGAGAATTAGAGATTATTATCGTCATTTAGGGTCATCCAAAGAGCGTTCAAAATCACATGTTACTCAAAGTCCTCCACCGAACGTTTAAGGTCAATTAAAAGAATTTGAATTTGTCTTTGAGGACATCAAGCAGTAAATTGAGCTTATATGAATACATATATCGATTGTTTAAGTTCAAAAGCATTGGAGAACATCAAACGGTAATTCAAGGATATTTAGGATCGATAATTTGTGTCAAGGTTATCCAACCATCGTTAATGTCAATCAAGGTTATTTAAGATCAACTGATCATCATTAGAGATCATAGATCATCGTCATTTGGGGTCATTCAATGAGCGTTCAAAATTATATGTGACTCAAGGTCATCGACCCATCGTATAAGATCAATCAAAAGAATTCAAGAACATCAAGCAGTAAATTGAGGTTATATGAATAACATAAAACGTAAAAGTTATTTAAGGTCATTTAAGGAGATTACAGAGTCATTTAATTGCATTTTATATGACTCAAGGTAATCCATCGATTGTTTAAGATCAATCGAAAACATTGAAAACATCAAAAGATAAATCAAGGTTATTTAGGATCGACTACTAGGCATGAGAGATTATCATCATTTAGGGTCATCCAATGGGCGATTAAAATCATATGTGACTAAAGGTCATCCACTGATCGTTATAGGTCAATCAAAAGAATTCAAGGACACCAAACAGTTCATTGAGGTTTAACCGTTCAAAAAAAGTTAACAGTAATTTATTGTGGTTTTAGGTGATTATAGTCATTCAATGGCATTTCATGTGACCCAGGGTCTTCGATTGTTTAAGGTCAATCAAAGGCGTTGAAGAACATCAAACGGTAAATCAATTTAGGATAAACTAATGAGCATTAGAGATTATTATCATTTGGGGACCTTTTAGTGTTATTAAGGTGATACAGCGTTCAATTAAAGTCAGTTGAATTACTCAATTGGGTTAATTCATGTTCAATAATTTAACGGCAAGATCATATAGTGATTAATAAAGGTCATTTAAGGTCATCAAAGAAATTTTTAAAAGCATTTGATATTACTTAACAATCACTCAAGGTCATTCAACGGATTTTAAAAGTATAAATTAACTAAATTCTTAAATTTTAAGGTCATCAAAGATTTTTTTAAATCATTGTTAAAATTGATATTAGATTAAAAAAAATATGCTTTTCTCTTTTTTGGGAACAAATCGTTCTTGAGGAAAACATCTTATCTTAAAAGATTGTTTAATTTCTCACAAAAAATGTTGATTCAAGGTCACTATTAATTGTTAGAGATTTCGTGAAGTGTTTTTAAAATAAAATAAAAAGTGAAGTAAAGAATACTCTGGGTGTTATTTTAATTTTTATTGATTCAAAGTCATCTAAAAGCTAAGTAGTCTCATTTAAGGCGATCTAAATATCATTCAAAATTATTTAGCGTCACTGAATTGAAAAATTCACTATGTTTTAACCACAAATAATTATTTGTATGTAGTAACGGTCGCAACAATTCTCATTATTATTTATCGTCATTTATCAGTGGCTGATGAAAACAGTTAACAATTGGAACTGTTGAGGAAGAAAATAAATACAATTTGATATGATTCAACGATTGTTAATGTTAATGGAAAATATTCAAGGACATCAAGTAGTAAATAAAGGTTAAATGAATGTAATTCATTTAAAATTATATATATTTGTTTTTAAAGTTTTTTAAGCTCATATAAGGTGATTACAAGGTCATTTAGTGGAATTTGAAGTGACTCATGGTCATCCATCGATTGTATAAGGTCGATCGAATGCATACCAAACAGTGAATCAAGGTTATTTAGGATCAATTAATTAACAATACAAATAATCGTCGTTTAGTCATTTAATGAGCGTTTAAAATGATATGTTACTTAAGGTCACCCATCGATAGTTCAAGGTCAATCAAAAGCATTTAAAGACATCAAACGGTAAATTAAGGTTATATAGGATCAAATTAAGAGTTAAGAGCATTTAAGATTACAGTCATTTAGGATCATTCAATAAGCGTTCAAAATTATTTAGTGTAATTCAATGATCATTAAGGTCATACAGCATCATACAGTGTCATTCAATTATCATTAAGGTGTTAACGATGGAGGCTTCTACTTCGTTATACATTATTCTTCACAAAATAAAAAACTTTTTTAACTTTGTTAAACTAGAAGTCTAGTTCTAGTTTGATAATGACAAGCTAAAATTGTCGAAACTATAGTCACTTAATAAAGTCAGTGTTAAACGAGCAAAGTTATTTTGTTGTTATTTTTTATTTTGTGATAATAAATTAGAGTATAATTGAGTTAATTCATGTTTAATAATTTAAAGTCGAAAATGATCATTAAAAATTAGCATTTTAGGTCATCAAGAGAATATTAAAGTGTATTTGATATCATCTAACAATCACTCAAGGTCATTCAATGGGGTTTAAAGGTATACATTACAATTTAAAGACATGAAAGATAAGATGTGATTTTTAGGATAGACTAGAGTTAATTATGCTTAAGAACTGTAAGCATTTAAGGTCATCTAACGATAATTCACAGCCATACGATGACCTTTCAAGGTCATTCAATAGTTATTCAAATGCTCTTTAAAGATATACAATCACATTTAAGGGAATTCAACAATCACTTTAGATAATACAACGGTAAATCGAGTTACCTGAATGAATTCATATTTTTATACAAATATTGCTAAATTTGAATTGAAAAAAAATTTAACATTATTTTTAAAATTGATATTAATTTAAAAATTAACTTACTATTCTATTTTGTTCTATTTTGTTTTGAATAAATTACTCTTGAAGAAAAAAATCTTAGATTATATGATTATTTAATTTCTGACTAACAAAAAATTAATTCAAGGTCATTAAAAATCTAATTAGTCTCATTTGAGGCCATGCCAAAATCATTCAAAATGAAAACAGTTAACAATTGGAACTTTTGAAGAAAGACGTACATAAAATTTGCTTAGAAAAAGTTGAGGAAAAAAAATTTAACTGTGAAAAAGTGGTTTAAAAAAATCGAAATTAAAAAAAAAACATAAATGTAGAAAATATACAAAAAAAAGTGAGACGGCCAAAAAGTGTATCATCTATTTTTGATTAGAACCAAAAACACTTGGTTTATTTTTAATTTTTTTGTGAAACAAACCAAGTGTTTCACCACCACGGGTTAAGTGAGCAATTAATTAAAGATAAAGTGTATCATTATTGTGGGATCTGATAAATATTAATAACTGAAGAAAGAAAACATGATCACTTTGTTTTACCACTTTTTATTTAACAAATTACACGTGACTATAGTTATATAATATTAATAAACCTAATAGATTAAAAAAAGTAAATTAAATCACTAAAATTTAGTGTAAGATATATAATGAATTAAAAAAATACGACTTTCAAAGGTCATTATCACGTTACTTTTGTTTGATTTGATTTTAATCAAAAATTCTTGACACTCAATTAGAAATAAAACCTTCGTTATAAAAAGTATTTTATTTCATTGGTTTAAATTGGAATTTTTACAACTCTGATGCAAATAAATTTCTGAAAACTATCATTTTATCATTATTATTTTAAAATCTTTATAAACACAGATAATTAAACTCGGAAGCAATAAAATTCCATATAACAAACTAAGTAAATTACAACCGAGAGATCTTTCCATGTAAGAAACACTCGCGTTCAGGTCATTAAACAAATCCGCTGTTTTCTCGGGAATCCACGCATCAGCAAAACAAATACGTCAGTCAGTGGTCATCGGGAATGTCCAGCTACACTTCAACATTCTCCACCTTAACAGTTTCCAGTCATCATCACAGTGTCGCCGCTGCAGGACGCGCTTTTATATTTATCAAATATACACACGACAAACAAACATAATTTGAATATTCATTATTAAATTGCGGCTGGTTTGTTGCGAAAAAATTCATAACAAGTGCGGAAACCGGTCGGCGCAAACGTTGTGGAATGGGTTTCGCCAATTTGATAACTGGACTTGCGATTATAGGTTTGGCGCACGGACAAAAATACGCAGGTGAGTGATCGTAATTTTGCAGCGGCGGTAATTTACTCGGCTGATTTAATAAAAACCTTGCAAAATGTGCGTGATATACTGTTGAGTGTAAATGTGTTATTTTCGTGCTTGTGTTAAGCGATAAAAACGATAATAATAACACATGACTGTGTCTGAGATAATAGAGGTTAATAATTTACAGTAATAATAATTTTAATAAATGTAAATAATTTATGGAATGTAAGTAGAATAATCAAATATATCATTTATTTGTTTCTCATTTCTCACATAGTGATTATTAATATGTAAATAATTAAGCAATAAACTTCTTCTTGATGATGGCATTAATTATATACATTTTTATTAATCATCAAACAATTGAGCAAAGAGAATTACACAATGTTTTTGAGTTAAAATTAATATTTTTCTGTAATTTTTGTTTTTGTTTTGCATTGACTTGATAGTCGAATCGTTATTTTTTTGAAGTTTAAGTAACAAACATTAATTTTTATTGCCTGTACAAACATTATCGTTATCTTCAATGCAAAATTTGATTTCACGGTTCCTTGTGTTTTTGTATGTTAATTAATACCTTGAGGAGACATTAAATGACTCACGGTTTCTAAAGAAATCACCGAGTGCGGAACAATGAATGAAGATAATTGTTGGCACCCATTAAAGCAATTAAGAAAGGTTGGTCGAATTAGTGGAATACTGCGATTTATTTTATTTAGACTTTAGTAAAGCAGAACAAACCAAAATTTTTGTGTAACAATTAAGAAATTATGATAGTAGTAAGAAATAATAATAATAGTTATAACAGTATACAAACCCAAACGGTTTATTGAATATATTTCATGTTAATTAAAAAGTTCATTATTGTGAAAATTTTAAGTAGTGACCCTAAAAAATATTAATTATTGTCTTCGTTATAATTTCCCTCGTCTAAGAGATTGAATTTTCCAAATAAGTACAAATTAATAATTTTAATAGAAATTTTATTAATTGTAACTTCCAGCTTAAATAATTCTTTATAACTTCTTGCTTTTTTCTAACGAAATTCTCTATATTGAGAGATTCATTCTACGTTTCTAGAATTTAACAGCAACTTGTTAATTTTTTTTACATATCTTGTTAAAATTTTCTAGCGTATAATAAAATTTATAATGCAATTTTTTTCTTCTTCTTTTTTTAAGAGTTTTTAATCTTTCCTTCTTTATTTTATAAAAAAAATTGAAGGATTTCCCCTCTAAATTGCCACATTTTTTGGGGTACTTGATTTTTTTCAGCAAATTTTATTCTATTTTACGAAAATTTTATTTTTACCAAATATTGGAATTTTTCAATATTTCTACAATCTTTCGGACTTCCAGCTAGTTTTATTCCAGATATTACCATAAAGGAACCATCTATTGTCAAAGCGTTGCACTAGATCCCTGTTTGAGTTAATAACCAACGATAATAACTTTGATTTATCGATGGTTATCCATTCAAACAGGGATATAGTGTATCGCTTCGACCAGTGGTGCCCAACTTTTTTATGACAGATTTAATCTTTCATTATATTTATTTCCTACTATTCATTGTTAATGACTAATGTGAAATCTGATTTTGTACCAATAATTGAATATTATGGTTAAAATTTGATACGCTCATTCTTAGTACTGAGTGAAGATGATGACCTATCATACGTAAAACCAGACACGGTTTGGCTCTCTTCAACACTGAAAAAGTTGGTTCGCATAAGTATGTACTGGCAAATACAGTAATCATCTTCATTTCTAGCTTCGTTAAAAAAGGATAATTATCTTAGTTATTCATTAAACGACGATAAATCCTTTTCTCGAAAATATCTTTCATGAATGTTTGACAGTGTAACTCAATGAGTTCTAGCTGTAATTCAATTGGTGCCGTGGAAACATCGATTGAGAATGAATTTTCAAAAATTCGGATATCATTCTTAACCTCATTGAAATCTGCAAATCTCTCGTCGAAATGGTCGCCAAGCAGTCTTAACAGTACAGTCATTCTTTCTTCTTGAAGCAAACATTTATTAATTCCTTCTTCAGTTCAGAACACGTTAACACGTTGGAAAATTCACCAATATTTACCTTTCAGCTTGTTGTATGAATAGTTGTAATTTGGCTTGAAATGCATTTACTTTCGCGTACACATGACATATGATTTTTCCTTTAAAGCTTGATATTAAAATCATTTAAATTTTCCAACAAATCGCATAAAATTGCTAACTCCTAAAGCCACAATGGGTCGCTAAATTCTGGAACTGGGTCTGATTTTTCAGTCATGAAAGCTTCAATATCGTGCCTCAGGGCAAAAAAACGTTTGGGAACGTTGCCCCTACTCAACCAGCGGACTTAACTGTGGTACAACACGTCATCATATTCACACTCAATTTCCTTCAAAAATTCTTTGAAAATTATGACCTGCTGAAGTTCACCGATTTTACAACTACCGTTATAATATGTTCCAAATTTAGCTGTTTTGCACAGAGATGTTGTTGGTGGCTTATGTAATGGAACGCCATTGATGTACAATTGTTAGAATCCGCGACCTTTTGCCGAAGACGGGCAACTAATGTTGTGCCGTCCTATCATACTTCTTGCACCATCAATAGTTACTCCCACAATTTTATTCCAGCTAAGGTCATCAATAATGCTAGGGTCATCAATCAATTTTCACTTGTAGTTGTTCCATGCATGCTTTTCATTGCAGCTAGCTCTTCAGTTATTTCAAAGCTGCTGGAAACTCTCCCTATAAACACCAATAATTAGGCAGTATCACTCACGTCTATTGATTCATCAATGTCAATCGAAAACCTTTCAAATTGTTTCATTGCTTTTCACATATTCTCCTTCAGAAAAAGTTTTCGCTTCCTTGCCCAAAATATGTGCTAGCCGGAAACTTACTCGAATGGTGGCTTCGGTATTGTTTTTCCTCTTACTGAACAGTTTTGTCAATCCACCAATTTCTTCAAGCAGTTGTGCTTGGTTTCGTAATGTCTTTTAATATTATGTTCTTAAATTGCGGATATTGTCTCTTTACATATAAGGCACAAAGGGTTCTCGTGTTGTTGAACAAAAAAATATAAAATTTGGGGCAACTTTGGCTTAGACAATAGATTGCACTTTTATGGTAATATATTGATTGACGATTTACCACCACAACCGACGTCAGCAATAAAGACGTTATGCTACCTTCCTCCCTTAAATTTGTCCAAAGGCGAACCAGACTAGGCTTAAGGAAATCCTTTGAAAATGGATTCAGAGGGACGCTATTATTTCTGAAATTATAATAAATTTGTTTTGATGGTCAGGATTTTGTATGCGACGACTTTTTGGTAAATATGTACTTCTATGCCAAGTAGGAATTGACTAACGTTGTCCTAACGTGATTGTAAATAATTTTAAATTTTGTTTTAGTCTTGAAACCTGATTTTAAAGTAGTCTAATATCTTATTCGTAAGAGCTTGTCGATATATTTGGTCTGCCATCTTAAGCAAATTGGGCAGTAATTAAGTGATTTTGCTGAGATGAAGATTTTTTTGTACGTATATGTAGGGTGGGTCGGTATTCTCTATTCCACAATCCAATCAGTAAAACATCATCAGAAAATACTTGAAATTTTGCAATAATTTGCAATCTAAGAATACTAGAATATCGTCATTACAAGCTGCTTGAGATTTTTTAGCCCATCAAGCTCATCAAAACTAGCTGTGTAACTTTTCAGCAAGCCTGAAATTGTCATAGGAAAAGAAGAGAGCAAACAGCTTCACTCAAACCCATCTGCCTGATGATCATATACAAAAAAAACTCGTTTCCCGGTCTCCAACAGCTTTACTCCGATAAGGTCCAAAATAAATCTAAACCGGTTGCTGTTGTTGACAGGGAACAATAATTAAGTTTTATTCCATTTCCTTAATTAATTTCTTTTCTAAATTTTATTTTAAAACTATTTTATTCTCAAGGATTTTATCAGCATTTATTCTCTTTTCAATCATTTTTTTTTTTTAATTTTGTAAGCAGGAGAAGCGAAGCTAATAAAGAATAAAGAATAAAGAATCATAATTTTCTATGAATTTGTCTTCCAAATTGAATTTTTTTTCTCGATGTTTTTAAACTTTTTCAAGGCACTTTTTTTAGACAACTTATTATTTGTATACGAAAATATTTCAGCATTTCTTTTTTTATTTGACTTTCTCAGGATTTACTCTTCCAAATAGTGAGAGTTATTATTTCAGAAATATAAGAATTTTCCGTTAATATAATAATACAATCATTTCCTTATTTATTCTTTTCTTACCCCAACTTCATTAGAATCTTTACATCATCACAATCTCCTGTTAAATGCCTCAATTCCAATTAATACATAATACATATTTTTACCCTCTATGGGCCGAATGTTTGTTTTAAATCCAAAAAAATTGCTTGTAGATTTCTAGATTTTTTCAGCAATTTTCTTAGAGACTTTTTTTAGAATTTACTTATGTGCCTCTATAATTTTCCTTTATTTTTTATTGTAGAGTTTTAGATTTTTTTGGTAACTTTAATTACATTTTATGAGTTTAAGAATTTTCCTGATTTTTTAATTTTTTTTATAGATTTCTAGTTTCAAGTAACTTCCATTCTATTTTTTAATAATTTCCTTATGTGCCTTTATAATTTTTTTTGTAGATTTTTATATATTGTTAGTAACTTATATTGCATTTTATGATTTCAATAATTTTCCTGATTTTTTTTTGTAGATTTTTAAAAATTTTCAGAAAATTTCATTCAATTTTTCAGGAATATTCTTGAGAGTTCTAGAATTCTCTTCAGTTTGTTTTGTAGGTTTGTAGAACTTTTTCTTAATTCCATTTTTCAAGAATTTTCTTATGGGCCTCTAGGAGTTTAATCAATATTTTTGTAAATTTCCAGAACTTCTCAGCAACTTTTGAATAAATTTTCTAAAGCTTTGTTTCCAGAAAGTTTAATTCAGTTTTTCAGGAATTTTCTTAAGGACCTCTAGAATTTTTTTTCAGTTATTTTGTTGTTTTGTAGAACCTTCTTTTTAATTCCATTTTTCAAGAATTTTTCTCAACATTTTTTTGTAGATTTCAAGAACTTCTCAGGAATTATCATCACATATTTTTTATCATCATATTTTTTACTATAGGGTTCTTGAACTTTGTAGATTTATAGAAATTTTTAGAAAGTTTCATTCAGTTTATCGAGAATTTTCCTAGAGTTTCAGTTTTTTGTTATAGATTTCTAGAACTTTCCAGTAACTTTTATTCCATTTTTTAAGAATTTTCTTATGAGCCTCTACAATTTTCTTTAATTTTTTTGTAGATATCTAGAACTTCCTAGAAACTTTCATCACACTTTTTCTAATGTGTCCTTGATTTTTATCAATATTGTTTGTATGATTTCTAGATCTTTTTCAGCATCTTGCATTCCATCCTTAAATAATTCTCTTATAGTTATAAAACTTTCTTTAGATTTTTTGTAGATTTGTAGAATTTTTCGGCCACTTTTATCATATTTTTGAAGAATTATTCTTTAATTTTTCTTCATAATCTTTGTAGATTTTTAGAACTTTTAATTTCAATTGTTTGCCAGCCAATTGTTTAAAGTGAATTTTAAAATATGTCTTCAGAAATGTTTAAATCACTTTCAATTATTTTTGGTAAAAATTCAAATAATTTAATCTGTTTTTTTTGTTTATTTAACGAAACGTACTCTTGACCTACGACAATAAACTATGAGTTAACCTTGCGCCTATTTCCCGCTTAAACTCCAGCGTACTCTTGACCTACCTCAACGTATAATTTGTTTGGGCGGGTCAGGAGTACGAGAGGTCATCGCATTGTTTGTTGAGGTAGGTCAAGAGTACGATAAAATAAGAATAAACAAATTTAAATTACGTGAATTTGAACATTTCCTAAAAATAAACATTTACTTAAAAAAGTAATATTTTTCGAAAACAAAAACAATTGCATTTTTTAATGACCTTTTTAGAACTTTCGAAAAACATTTAACAATTCGATTGTTGAAATTTTCCAAAAAATAATTAACATTTGCTGCAAAAAGTAGTTGCATTTTTTAAGACAACTTGAAACGTACTATAGAAAACAGGCACTTGGAAAAAATGTTGTTATATTTTGCAAAAACAAAAAACAATCGAAAATCAGTTGCAAAGAAAAAAGTTGAAATTAAGAAAAAGAGCCTCAACAATTTTCAACAATTTTTTTTGTAGATTTCTTTCATCACACTTTTGAAGAATTTTTCTCAATATTTTTTGTAGATTTCTAGAACTTTACAGTATCTTGCATTATTTTTTCAACATTTTTTTTTTTAGAGTTACAAAACTTTCTTTAGATTTTTTGACCGTTTTCTAGATTATATCGGCCACTTTCATGATACTTTTGAAGAATTATTCTAGAGAGTTCTTGAATTTTTCTTAATAATCTTTGTAGATTTTTAGAACTTTTAAGTTACTTTCATTTAATCTTTCAAGAATTTTCCTCAACATCCTTTGTAGATTTTTAGAAATTTTCAGTAACTTTTATTAAATTTTCTGATAGTTAATGAAGTTTCCTGATTTTTCAGGAATTTTCTTAGAGTTCTAAAATTTTCTAAATTTTTTTTGTAGTTTCGAGTATCTTTCACTCTATCTTTTAATAATTTTCTTAAACAATATTTTTCTCAACTTGTTTGGTGGATTTTTAAAACTTTTCAGTACATTTAGAACGTTTCGCCGACTTTCAATAATTTAATTTAATTTTTCGAGAATTTCTTTAGAGGGTTCATGAATTTTCCTGATGTTTTTTTTGTAGATTTCTTTAACATTCCAGAATTTTTATTCAATTTTTCAAGAACTCCAGAAATATTCTCAAGTTATTTTGTAGGTTTTTAGAACTTTTCCGTACCTTTAATTAAATTTTGTGCGAATTATCTTAGAGGGTTGTAGAATATTTCTTTTTTGTGTACAAATAATAACAATTCAACCAAATGGTTTCGCTTATTTTTACTATAGACAGTTTGCACAGCATTTACTTTATTATTTCAGCAATGGTCATAAATATTGATATTAGTTGTCTGACAACGTTAAAGAATTAAGAATTAAGTATTTGGTAAAATGTCGTTAAATTAAAATGTGACCTGAAAGTTACACGGGCCCATAGAGGGTTAAGTTTCTCCCATGCAGCTTTTCCTTCCACTTTTTTCTCATGAAACTATTGTCAAGGTGACGTTTTCCTTTATACCGAGCTTACTGTTATTTATGTACCTCGGCAACCTCCCCTGTACTTGCCACAAATATGTCATTGTGTACACTTTTCTCAATACTTCCATTTCTCTTTCATCCAAGCCAATACATTTACTTCATGCTCTAACCATCATTTGACTACATTCTTCGATAACTCCTATTTTTCATACGTTCTCTCTCGCTTTTCTTGAGTAGCTCCCGATAACTATGTAATTAATCACTGGTTATTTCTGTGGCCCAATGTATGTTTTCTTACGTTCCGTTCCCAATCCCCTTCTGTGCATCCATTTAACTCTTTCACCTACAACCACGAGTGCGACTCGTGTCTAAAAAAATAGGCAAATTATATACAATAAACATGATTCAAGAGGAAAATCTATAACAATTCTTTTCATTTTTTTATCTCTTCTTTTCTTTAAGAGCAGAAATTAAATACATAATTATTTCTATTCTCTTAGAGATCAAAACTGTACTTTGAACTCAATCAATTACAATTATCTTCTGTATGGATTTCCCTTGTAATTCTTCTCCTCATTTTCTGCTGCCATTATGTAAGGGTATTGCTTCTATCTCAAAACAAATGTCAATAAAATAATTCAAAAAGATACAGTTGACCAATTATAATTGACAAATGAAAATGTTCAATTGTCAGATGATAGATTTTAGACAAAAGTTTGTAATGGAAAATGTCAATTGACAGATGATGATGTTTAATTGACAAATGACAGATTATAGATAACAGTTTGTAATGGAAATTTTAATTAGCCAGTTGAAAAATGATAATTGACACAAGACAATGACAGATGATTATAAACATCAGTTTGTAATGAAAATTGTCAATAGACAATTGACAAATCATAGTTGACAGACGACAATATTCAATTGACAGATTATAGAAAATAATTTCTAATGGAAATTGTCAATTGACAGTTGACAAATGATAATTGACAGATGACAGATTATAAACAAGAGTTTGTAACGGAAATTATCAATTGACCGTTGACAAATGATATTTGACAGATAACGATATTTTATTATAAGTTTACAGATTATAGACAAGAGTTTGTATTGGAAATTCGTCAGATGACGATGTTTAATTGTTAAAGACAGACTATAGACAAATATCAATTAATAAAAATTGACAATTGACAGTTAACAAATGATAATTGACACATGACAATGTTTAGTTGACAGTTGACAGATGACAGATTATAGATAACAGTTTGTAATGGAATTTGTTAGTAGCCAGTTGACAAATGATAATTGACAGATGATGATGTTCAATTGACGGATGAAAGATTATAAACATGAGTTTGTAATGAAAACTGTCAATTGGCAATTGACAAATGATAATTGATAGATGACAGATTATAGATTATAGTTTGTAACCGAAGTTATCATTTGACAGTTGATAAAGATAGTTGACAGATGATGATGTTTCATTAAGAGTTTACAGATTATAGACAATAGTTTGTATTGGAAATAGTCAGATGACGATGTGCAATTGTTAGAAGACAGACTATAGACAAAAATTAATTAATAAAAATTATCAATCAATCATTGACAAATAACAATGTTCAATTGAGAGATGACAACTTATAGACAAGAGTTTGTAAATTATTGCAAATGATAGTTAACAGATAACGATGTTTTATTAACAGTTGACAGATTATAGACAAGAGTTTGTATAGGAACTAGTCAATTGACTGTTGACAAATGATAATTGTCAGATGAAGATGTTCAGTTGACAGATGAAAAATTATAGACCAGAGTTTGTAATGGAATTTGTCATTTGATAGTTGACGAATGATAATTGACAGATGACAAAGTTCAATTGACAAATGACAGATTATTGAGAACAGTTTGTAATAGAAATTGTCAATTGACAGTTGACAAATGATAATTGACAGGTGACAACAGTATCGAAATTGTCAAATGGCAACTGACACATAAAATATTGAAAATAGAGGTTAAACAGATTTAAAAAACTAAGAAGACATTAAAAAACCAAATAAATAGACTGTTGATAAATGTCAATTGCTATTTGACAAATCATAAATCAGAGTTGATAGATATTGACAGATGACAAATTGTTAATTATATTATAGATATAAGTTAGGTAAGTAACGAATTAGATAAATGTTAAGAAATAAGGTAATAAATAACTGCTAGTAGATAATAGATAACAGGTGGCAGTTGACATGCAAATGACAATAAAAATTATCAGTAGTCAGATGACAGGAGTCAATTGATAGATGACAATTTTTAGCAGATTATAAATAATTGTTTAATAACATGTATGGTGATAGATCAGGTGACTGATGACAATAAGCAATCAATTGACTATTAACATGATGATTAATAACAGATGACAATTAACTGATGTTAATTGCCAATTTACATTTGACAGATTTAGTATATAACAAATAGGATAATAGATAATTAAAAAAAATAATGAAAAGGTAAATGGCAATTATCAATTGACAAAATAGATGACAGTTGACAGATATTAATATACAGGGTCTATTATGAAAGTAGTCCGCGTGATTTAATTGTGACGCGACAATCGATCGCAACGGGATAAAATGAGTCGGGAATTTTGGTGGAGGGTTTGCCTTTAGAATTCAGCCGATCGCCAGCTTTTTTCGAGCAATTTGAGCAAAAAATACCTACTTCTCTATGTGTGAAGTGTTTGCTTAAACAACGATACGCAATCAGGTTTTTTATACCGCCGAGAATAAATGCAAAAGAAACATTCTATATATTCTAGAGGTCTTCAAGAACGATTGCATTTCAAGGTCACAGTCTGGGAGATGGCACAAGGCAACCAAGAAGGGATTTCCAACAAAGGCTTTTCTAACATCCGAGAAATCGTTCATTTTGAGTTTGTACTACAGGGAGAAACTCTCTTTTAATTTCTAATTTAATTTCTAATCAAGATTTTTCAAATATGTTTCACCACGGGTTAAGTGAGCAATTAATTAAATATATAGAGAAACTCTCAACTCAGCTTTGTATTTTCAGATGCTCAAAAGATTGGAATGAAAGAGATTGACACTCAGGCGTTACCAATTTAATTTTCTCGACTGTAGCATCACTCCGATGATCCCCAACCCCCTTACAATCCCAACTTTTCTCCGTTGGACTTGTTTTGTTTTCTTAACTGAATAGAGTTGAATGGAAAGCATTGGAAATTCGTGGAAAACTTTGCCTTTTGCCTACAAAAATAAGAGAGAATACTTTCTGTGTGGGGTTTCTTCATAATTCTTCTCCCTTTTTTCTCATGTTGCTAAAAATTTGTAAGATCCTTCATGATTTATTTCTCACACTTCAATCACAAAGGAGGAAAAAGAAGGAGGAATTAAATCTTTGGATACTATATTATACTATATATATAAAAATTTTCCCATTTTCTGAAGATCGTCATCATTTCTCTTTCCTTTAAAACAGAAAATATACCTATTTTACAAATTCCTTCCACGGCTTTCACATCTGTTGAGGAAATAGTATTTCCTAAAAATCTTACAATTCTACTCTATTTGCTTAAAACTATGGTAGACTTTTTAAACATTCTTAAACAGAGAGATATTTCAGCTTTTTTTTAATTCTAAAGTTTTTACACGTTATAGATTTTTAAAATTGTAGAGATTCCAAAATAATTTAGAGGTTCAAACACTCTAGACATGTTTCTAGTGTAGGAGATAAATATCATAATAAATATTCAAATTTTCTATTAAATTCTAACATTTTTAGACTTTATACAATAACAATTTTGCATTTGTTTTTTAAACTATTATAAAGTTAAAGTCTAGATTTTCTAAACTCTAGAGATTCCAAAACATTCTAGAGTTTAAGGATTTTCTAAACTTCTAGGGTTTAATTTTTAAATATCAGAAAATATTTTTGAGTCTCCAAATACTCTATAATTTAAAAATATAAATTCTAAAGATGTACAATTTTTTAATTCTAAAGTTTAGACGTAATAACAATAATATATTAACAAAAATCTATTTTTGTATCTATTTAAGTTTGCGTACTAATTTTTTTAAATTCTAGAGATACCAAAACATTCTAGAGTTTCCAAACATTCTAGAGTTTAAATTCGATTGGGTAAAAAAAAGTTCTATAATATTTTTATTTTCAGTTGCCTGACACGTGTTTCGATCATTCCTGATCATTTTCAAAGTACAAAATTAATTCAATTAGTTGTGGTATAAAAACTTAAAAATTATTTTTATTTACCCTTTTTCAATTAGTTCTGTACTTTGAAAATGATCAGGAATGATCGAAACACGTGTCAGGCAACTGAAAATAAAAATATTATTTAAGTGTTTTATCCAATCTAATTTACATATCTCGTTCCATCAAGAGTGTAGCTCAACCAGTATCAATTATATTCTGGAGTTTAATTTCTAAAGACTCCGAAATATTTCTAAGTTTCCAAACATTCTAGAAATTAGAGAAATAAATTCTTAGTATATTTCAGTTCTTCCATTCTAAAGTTTTTGGTAGTTATAGCAAAAAGGAATTTACAAAAATCTATTTTTTTTAAATTATTGTAAGTTTGCAAATGTTTTTGATTTTTTAAATTCAAAAAATCCTAAATTATTCTGAAGTTTTTTTTTATATGAGATCCCAAGATATTTCTAAAAATTCTAAATTTTTAAATCTAAAGTTTTGAGAAGTTATTACGAATATTCCAGTTTTTTAAACGTTATAGTAATTATTTATTAGCAAAAGATTTAAAAAAATGAATTTTCCAAATATACCGTTTTTTAGACATTTCATTTTTTAAACTATTAAATACGATCTAGATTTTCTGAGATTTTAAACTTTGTAGAGTTTTTTTTTTCAATTCTAATGTTTTTAAACATTGTAACATTATTTTTTTCTTAAAACTAGTCTTTAGAAGTAAAGAGCATCCAAATTTTATAATTTTAGAGACATAAAGATCATCTAGAGTTCATTAATTATTTAAGAATATTCACAATTTAATTTTTCTTTCTAATTCTAGAGTTACAAAACATTATTCGAATTTAAAATTCTAATGATACCAAAATATTTTGAAGTTTCCAAAAATTCTAGAGTTTAGATATTGTAACGTTAATATATGGGAAAAAATTTTCTTTGTAGAGCCCAGTAATAATTTTTTCATTTAGCTTTTTTGCATGTTTTAAAATTTTGTTCCGAGAGGCGTCAAAAACCTGATTTCAGTATTTTCTATAATTTAAACTTGGTGTTTTTTTTTTAATTGAGCCTTAATATTTCGGCCTGTTTGGTTGATTCCGAAAATTATTAGAAAAAATCTAGAGAAATCGATAATAATTTTCGAAACTTGGAATGTAATTTACTGAAAAGGTCCGATTAAATGAAACAAACAACAAATTGCTAGAAGAGATAAAGTAAGAAATGGTGAAAAATTATTAAAAGAAAGTTTTCTAAAAATTCAAAACACTCGAACATTTTTCCACTATGAAAAAGAATATTTTTGGAAATTAATAAAATGCTTAAAAATAATGCTAGGTAGAAAAATCCTGGAAAATTAAAAGAATCTGAAAGAATATTTCCTAAGAAAATGTAGAATCTCAAGAGACCATTTTTGAAACCATTTAAGACTTTAAAATTGTATTTTCTTATATATGTGCATTAATATAAATAAAGGAATACAACAAGTTTATTAATCTAAATGAACCTAGTGAACATTTGATGCATCAAGAATGTACCTTGAGAAGTATTAATTATATATTCTAAAAGAACGCAGATTTTATAAATATTCACTTTTAAAAAAATTATATTATTGTATCCATTTGGGTTATTACCAAAGCATTGATAATTGCAAACAAATATTTACCAGCAAATCATATCAATTTTTGAACATCGACCTGCAAATTACTTTATAATCACAATTGGGTATTTCCAAACAACACGATTTTGTCCTCACTAAATGTCTTAAGCAAATATTATGTTTTGACCGGTTTTTCTTCACACGTTCAAGGTGACTCGTGCTACCACAATACGCAGGCCAAAAATGGAGTCTGCAAGCCCATCGGTGAATGCCCGAGTGCCATCCTGGAGTTGACCACGAAGCAAATCCTGCCGCAGACTTGCAGTTACGACATCACCGTGCCGATAGTTTGTTGCCCTGTGGATGCTCCGGAAACCACGCCCACACCTACCACCACCACGACGACGACGACGACACCTCTACCTGAAATTATCGAAAAAGCGCCGATGGGTGTCGGGGCAAAAAGTTTCCAAAGTAGGTTTTTATTTGGAATGATTATTACATTTACGTTTGTACAATTTATAGGCTATTAAAAACTGAATGATAATAGAAAAATTAGGGAAGATAATCTGTAAGCCATTTTTATACATTAAAATTGATTTCTTAGAAGTAGTGTTAATTTTTTTAAATTTCTAAACCTATAGTCTATAAGTGAAAAAGTCATTCATGAAAAAAAAATGAATAGCTTTCAATTAATAGAATTTTTCTATAAATTGAAGTGATTTTGAAAATATTTTATATATTTAGGTGTAGTAAACACGTCGCGTAATGTTTTAATGATGTGTTTCAGAATGTAGAGAATACGCAAAATCTGTTTACGTAACGAAAGAAAAACCGACGCTATCAGGAATTTCGAAAAATGTAACCGATAATGTCTGTGCGATCAAACACGTTAAACTAATTGTCGGTGGTGTTAAGGCAAAGGGCAAAGAATTTCCTCACATGGTACGTATCCTGATATTTTCTTTAATTACAGGAAAAAAGAGTTTTTAGAAGTATTCATAAGAACGAATCATATTAAAATAAAGAAATACAATTGGGGAACCACATAAAGAGCACTGTAATGAAATTAAAGTTAGAGTGTTGTTATATTTTAACCACTTGCATTTTTGTGATGTAATTATAGTATCGTACTTATACCATGTTTACAATTTTAGGTTGCAATTGGTTACGATTCAGAGAAAGGAAGGCTGTATATTTGCGGAGGTTCACTAATTAGTCATAGATATATATTAACCGCTGGACACTGTCTATCCACACGTGATTAGTAAGTAAATTTTAGATTTATATTGTATGAAATATTTACTGACTGTCCCTAAAATTGCAAAAGAATATTATCTACATACTTACCAATATATTCCACTTCATGTTTAGAAGTATTTAAATTATTTTCATAAATACGATATTCCAAAACTTGATCTCCTAATAATCGCTTCAGTTTTTTTGGAGGTATTATTTGATGGGGATTTACATTAGCCCACCAATGCTGATCATTACGTTTATATACACATGCCATCACCATAATGAACAGGTTTTGAATGGTTTTAACTTTTTAATTTCAAGAGTTTCAAAGGCTCTTAACTTGGCCAATTTTACAAAAAAAACTGATATTTGGTCGTATACCTATGATCCAATTTATTTCCTCTTTTTCTGTAACTGGTATCAATATACGTTTTGGTCCTAGCCCTTTTGAAATATTTGTTCGAAATTTCTTTGTAGATTAAATTAATCCACTTTAAGAATTAAAGTCTGTGATGTCGTTGCATATTTTCAACAATACTATTCAAGATCATAACGTGATAATTCAAGGTTATTGAATAATAGCCATTCAAAGTTATTTAACTGATCAATAACAATTATTTATCATCATATAATAATTTTAGCACAGTGGTTATTTAAAATGGTTTATTGTAATCCAACAATAATTCATCATTCTATAGTAATTTTTCATTATTTTTAATCATCCAATCAGCCAAAGTTTTTCTTTATATTTAAATGCCATATTGAGGTCATCCAACGTTCTTCAAGGTCATTTAATTAACTCTCCGTTATACAAAGTTATTGGAAATACAGATTTACGTCAGATTTCTCTTCGCTTTTTTGCTTTAATACTTTTATCATTATGGTAATTTTTATAAGACGATTTGTATAGATATTCAAATTCTAGAAACGAAGAATTTTGAAAAGATGATTCAGCGATTTAAGTCATCTAAAGATAATTTAAGGGATATTTAAAATGGCATTTAAGGTAGTCGAATAATCTCTGAAAGTTATTTACCTTCCAACCATCTTCATTCAAGGTCATCTAAAGGTCACTTAGGGTAATTCAATAATCATTCGAAGTTATTCAATTGCAATTTTGAGAAAATTAATTCTCATCAACTGTTTTATACTGATTTATTGACAATGGAATTATTTTGACGCTGCTGTATTATATTCAGCTGTGAAAATTACAGCATTGTAAAAAATATATACTTCTATACTTTCCTAGCCAAACGGTAAAGCTCTTGAAATTATGGAAACAAACAATTGCGCGAAAAGTCTCCTACTATTAGAGGTCATCTTTAATAATTCAAGGTTTTAAAACCATAATTTTAAGTCATTGGATATTATTTCAAGGTTACTAGGGTCATATAACAATAATTCAAGATTATCTATGGTCATTTTAGATCATTAAGCGACCATATATAGTCATTTAAGGTCATCTAGCGATCATACAAGGTCATCTAAGCCGATAACATTAATTCATCTTCTTTATTTGATAATAGTCAAGATTATCTTATAGTAATTAAATTATTTTGGGTTATTTATCAAAATTTCTTAAGATCATCAAATTATCATATTAAGTCATTCAAGGTAATCAAACTATAGTAAAAGTTTATTATGAACTAATAATTGAAATTATTATTATTTTACAAGCAGGTAGATGACTTAAATATATATATATATATATATATATATATATATATATATATATATATATATATATATATATATATTGATATTATTTTAGGTCTGTTGAGATTATGTAAACGTGAAAGGTCTTCTAATGCTAGAATAACATTCACGATCATAAAACCATCATTTAAAGGCATTGAATGCTATTTTAAGATTATCTAGGGTCATTCAACGATCATTCAAGTTCATTTTTGATCTTTTGTCGATCATTCTAGATCATCAAACGAGAATTTAAAGTCATTTAAGGACATCCCACGGTGATTCATGATTATATAAAGCCATTCAATGATCATTTAAAATCATATAATAGTCATTCTAGGTCATCATTCAACAATTCAACTAACAATAATTATTTAAGATTATCCAACTGTCATTCAGGGTGGTTGAATATTAGGTAGAGAGGTCATTCTAGATTATTTAAGTCTATCTAATGATCATTTGATACCAGTCAAGACCATCTTATAGTAATTAAAAGCTCTTTAAGGTCATTTATCGTTCATATTTCTTAAGCTCATCAAATTATCATCTAAAGTCATTCAAGGTCATCAAACGATACTTAAAGTTTATTATTAAGTTAAAATTATTTAAATTATTAGTCGGATGACCTTGAATGACACTAGATGATCATTTGATGACCACAAAACTTTTTGATAATATTATTTAAGTTTTTTTAGATCACGCAATGATCTTTCAAGGTCATATAATAATCACTCAAAAAGGTTATAAAACGATTAATTAAGAGAACTTAAGTGCATTAACTAATTATTCACGATCATGCAGTGGTCATTCAAAGTACTTTAGAGTTAAGTTACTTAAGGTTATTTAACAATCAGTTAAAGCCATGCTAGATCTAAACTATTAAACATTTTCCAAGAATATCTAAGATAATTCACAAATCATTAGATATTTAGAATAAAAATATATCTTTTAATGTCATCTGATGGCCATTCAGAGTCATTTAAGGCTGTGCCGTCCATCCTTTATGATATTTTAAGATTGTTTAAAGTTAATCAACGCTCATTCAAAGTCATTCAAAAGTATTTAAGGTCATCCAACGATTCTTTAATGTCATCTAACAATTTTTAAAGTCACCCAAAGGTTGAGCAAGACTATCGAACAATTCTTCAAGGTCATCCAATGGTCATTTAAAGTTATTTAAGATTATTCAAGGATATTTCAAGTAATCCAACAATAATTCATGTCAATCAAACTCAATTGAGTTTAAGATTTCAGTTAATTTACTTTTCGATTTCATTCAAGAGCATAAAATCATCACTCAAGGTCAGTTAATATCATTTAGGAGTAACAAACGATGATCATTCAAAACAATTAAAAGTTTTCTAAGAATATTTCAGATAATTCAACAATCATTCAAGATATTTAGAATAAAAAATTATCTTTTAATGCCATCTGATGGCCATTCAGAGTCATTTGAGGCGGTGCCGTTGATCATTTATGATATTTTAAGATTGTTTAAGGTTAATCAACTCTCATTCAAAATCATTCAACAAGTATTTAAGGTCATTCAACGATTATTTAATGATCAAGGTCATTCAACAGTGATTCAAGGTTATAAGACGATAATTTAAGATATTTCAAAATCATTCAATAATCACTTGAGATCATTTAATGGCCATTCAAGGTTCTATCGGCTCATTCAAAGTTCCTTAATTAGAGGTCAACCGAAGGTCTTTAAAGGTCACCTAAGATTTATGACTATTGAAGCCTATTCAACAACATTAAAAATAATAGAACAATCATTACAGGAAATCGAAGTCATTTGAGTTACATTTTAGATCATCCAAGGATTCTTTAAAGATCATAGTCATTCAACGGTTATTTAAAATTACTTAAGATTATAAGACAATCATTCAAGATATTTTAAAATCATTGAATGATCACTTGAGATCATTTAATGGTCATTCAAGGTTTTATCGGATCATTGTAAGTTCAGTAATTCGGGGTCAACAGAAGATCTTTAAAGATTCATGGCTATTGAAGCTTATACAACAACATTTAAAATAATATCATATCATTACAGGCAATCAAGGTCATTTGAGTTACATATTTGAATGATTTTATATTTCTTTATTCATCAGTAAAGATTATATATTGGATCATTCAAAAATGATTTAAAATCGTTCGAGGTCATCACCATTTATAACACCTTAAGATCATTCGATGTTCAGACAAGATGTAATGGTCATTTAATTTCATTTTGGGTCAAATGATGGTCATTAAAAACTACTAAAAGTTATAGAAGAATATATAAGATAATTCATTAATTATTCCAGGTCATTGAACGATTGGGTACGGTCATTTAATTCAATATTTAATTGTTCAAAACAATTTAAGATCATTCGATGTTCAGTCAAGATCATGTAATGGTCTTTAGGGTCATTTAATGGTCATCTCAAGTTCGCCAAGGTTGTGAAATGAACATTAAAGCCGAAGATCCTTTTTTATATATTTTACTTTTCAAAATCATTTAAGATAATAAAATTATCACTTAAGGTCATCTGTTGACCATTTAATGTCATTTAAGGCCATTCAACGATTATTTAAGGTCATTTCAAGATTAGTCAATGGTTATTTAAAACTATTTAAGACTATTCTATAATTATTTAGAATTATCTAATTATTTTAGGTCATCCAACAATCTTTAAAGGTCATTCAATAGTGATTGAATATTATTTAAGGTTATAAATTGATTATTCAATGATTATTCGATATCATAAAGTAGCCATTCAAGGTTCTTTACGGTCATTTCAAAGGCAAAAATTCATTCAAAATCAATTGAGGTCATCCGATAATAATTATTTGACTCACAGATTTATCCAATGATCAGTAAAGATCTTATATTGGTCATTTTAGTAATGTACAGCCGTCACAATATGTAAGGTCATTTGAGGTCATCGAATGATAGGTTACGGTCATTCAAGATTCTTTAACGTATTCCAACGATCATTTAAAATGGTCATTCGTTGCACAGTCAAGATCATGTACTGATCATTTAACGTTCTTTGGATTATTCAACTTTTGTTAAGGTCATCCAATTTTAATTCAAAGTAATTCGAGGAGGAACCAGCCTTAAAGGTCAACCAACAGTTATTCAAAACTATTAAAGGCAATCCAAGAATAATTAACATATGAAATGAAAAATAAATGAAAAACAAAACAGTTATGCACAACAAAAGTAAATTTATGATTTTCATCATCAATGAGTTAATTATTTTATTGATTAATTTTAGCGGACCTGCTAAATACGCAAGAGTGGGAGACCTGAATTTAGAGGACGAGAACGACGACGCCGATCCTCAGGAGCAGGACATAGTTGAAAGGATCCCCCATCCCGAATACAGACCTCCGTCTCAGTACAACGACATCGCACTGCTCAAAGTGGAAAAAGACTTCCGTTTCACGCCGTACGTCCGACCAATTTGCTTGAATTACGATAACAACCTGCCCGACCAGAGAGCCATGGCTACCGGTTGGGGAACCACCAGACATCTGGGTAGTACAAGCTCGGACCTGCTCAAGGTCACCTTGGACTTTTTCACACACGAGCAGTGCAAGAATTCGTACGAGGTGAACCGCAGGAAGTTGGCCAGGGGGATTGAGGACGACACGCAGGTCTGTGCGGGCTCGAAGGATGATGAGCAAAAAGATACGTGTCAGGTATGTATTCATTAATATTAAATTAATAAATTTCGAAAAAAACTAATTTTCATTGTGCGTCTTAATAAGACTCATTTGTTGTAGATTTTTCGAAATGTTTTCGTGTTTTTTTATTTATTAGTTTTATTGTGCTTTGTATAATAGTAGGTGCATAGTACTCGAAATATACTAATAATAATAATAGTAAATATTTATTGACACATTCAAATTACAAAATAATGAAAACTAATATATACATCGATTGAATAATAATTAAACTATAACAGCATTACAATGATCAAAAGGACTTTAATTATTGGCAGTGTTTGAAATTGTAGTCAAATACTGAGACTCTATATACATGTAACATAATAAAAATTAATTGAAAATAATGAGTTTGTTATTCCTATCAATAAACTTACTATAATTCAATATTACCAATTAGTTAATAAGGTATTGACCTCGTTTTTTATATAAGGGCTTTGAACTAGGTAATTATTATACTATTAAATATAATATGGGAATGTTTCTTATGTTCGATAATAAATTATTGTGTTCGCACAGAAATTAGATAATTACAAGCTTTAATAATTTGAAAATAATTTTTTTTTTATAATTGCCTCAATTTAAAACGTATTAAATTAAATTGCTCTCGTATTGAATTTTATAACCTCTAACAAAAAATCTTTGACGTTGTCTGCTTTATATTGGTTAATCATGTATTTAATTAATATATATTTCAACATGTTAATTATTATAAAATATTGTTCTTGAAAATTCTGTATAAATCTATTTTGAAGATCCAGGGAATAACATAAATTTATGTTGAACATTGAAAAATTCTTCCTGCGGATTGTGCAATAATCTCTTCTTACAGGAGAATGTTTCCAGCAGATTGAAACAAATCAAGTGAATTTTTTCAACAACCTATTATTAACACAATGTTTCACCAAGTGAAAAATGAGAATCAAATACAAGATTTATTCCTACATTTTGAATTTAAATCTACGTCAAAGTCACAAAGATTGTTTCAGCAGTTTATGTATAAATTAATGCCTTAGGTCCAAAGATTATTTCTGCAGATTTAGTAATACTTAATATACATTAAGTATAAATCAATATCAATAATGTATAGATTATTATTTATGTTAACAATTATAGATTATTATTGCAGGTTCTACATACATCTGTTGAAGTTTCAGAGATGAATTCTGCAGATTGTACATAAATCTGTGTTAAATGTCCATCGATTGTGCCTGCAGATTATGCATCTATATAATCTATATTTGAAGTTAAAACATTTTTTTTAGAATTAGGCCCTCCCGTTTGTACATTAATAATAAATATCAAAGATGTCGCGACAATTTCTGCAGCTTCTATATATTTTTTTGTAAATCATTCCTGCAGCTTTGCTAGAAATATATAGGTTAAAGATTTAAAGATTCAATGTTGAGATATTATTCGTGCAGATTAAATAAAAACATATACCTTGTACGCAAATCTATGTTAATTAAGGTTTTTCGAAAGGTAACAGATTGTTTTAGCTTTTGGAAAAATATATGTTACATTTCTAGGGATTATTCCTGCAGCTTACCTTTAAATCTCTATTAAAGAACTTATATTGACCCTGAATTCATTTATGTTTGAAAATAATGTATTAAAGTCCTTTAGTTCGTTGTACAAATTATTATAAAAAAAATAATATTTATTCATCATTATCATCTTACAACGTATTATATATTTCTTTTTGTTTTTTTTTCAGATTTATTATGTTTAAATGTCAGAAATTATTCCTGCAGTTTGTATAATAAATATAAACTGTGTGATTGTTAATACAGATTTTAGATACGTCATGTTAAATATCGATAAAGTCTTAAATTGTTCCTATGTTTTATGCAGAAATGTTCGTTATAGTAATTCAGATTCTCTGTTATGCTAGGTTGAAGGTCTTAAGTTCTTTCCTGCAGTTTGAAGTCTATCTTAAAGACACAGATATTGTCCCTACCGCTGCAGATCTAAAGATTATTCCTAGAAATTTTGCCTGAATCCATGTTTAAGGGTCAGAAATTGTACCTGCAGTTTGTAAATTGAATATAAATCAATATCAGAGATGTAGATAAGCTTGTCGATAAATCTATGTTAAGGATTCACAGATTTTTTTGTAGATTGTACATAAGTTTATGATAATGGTTTATGGGTTGTTCCTGCAGATTAATCATTATTCATACTTATGAATGCTGTATTGTTTCTGTAATTTGCATATAGTTTACTACAGATTCATAGATTGAAAGATTGTTCCTGCCGATTATATAAGATGTATGTTCTTAGGTTTAAATAATATTCCTGCAGATTTTACTTAAACCTGTATTAAAAGACCATAGATTGTTCCTGCAGGTTGTGCATAAAATCTATGTTTAAAAACTAAAAATTTTAAGTTTACAACGTTAAATTCAAGAGAGGATTCCTGCAGTTTGTGTGTATATTTGTGTTATAGGTTAGAATTATTCATGCGCAAATATATGTAGAAAATATTGCTCCATCAGTTTGTATTTAAGCTCTTCTTGAAAGTTCAGAGATTGCTACTGCAGCTTATGAATAAATCTATGTCAAAAATTTAGAGATTATTCCTGAATTTTGTGTAAAATCCTATATTGAATTACTGTTGATTGACCCTGTAGATTTTGTAATAATGTATGTTTAAGGATGAGAAATAGTTCCTGCAGTTTATACATTTAATATAAATCGATGGCGAAGATGCAAGGATTGTTCTTGCACTTTATCTATAAATGCATCTTATAGATAAGCTTGTTTATTAATTAATCTATGTTAAAGATTGAGAGTTATTCCTGCAGATTATACTTAATTAACCCTAGACTCTTTTTTTTTGAAAGATTAAAATTAAAAGTAATGGCAAAATAAGGCAAGAAATAGTGAAAAATGGCTAAAATATTTTAGAAACCTTAAAGAACAATTGCTGGAATTCTAGAAATCTCCATTAAATGATTTACAAAGAAATCCGAGGTAATTAATCAATTTAGAAACCGAACCGGAATATTCATTGTAGGAAATTTTCTGAAATAGAAATGACGGAAAGTTCTTAAAAAATAACGTAAACATATTAGATAATTAAATAATAAAATATATAAGTCCTTTACGTTGTAGAAAATTAACTAATGATTAGAAAAAACACGAAAATATTTCGTAAAATTCTAGAGAAGTAGTTGTTTCAAAAGTGGTTTGTTCTTGTAGTCTTAATAAGACTCATTTGTTGTAGATTTTACGAAATATTTTCGTGTTTTTTCTAATTATTAGATAATTATCAAAAAAGTCTAAGAAATATTGTTGAAATAATAACAGAAATTAATTAACTTAAAGAATATTATGACGAAATTAAACAAGATGCACTGAAAAATTCTAGAAATCTCAATAAAACATATCTAGAATACACAAACATAATTTTATTGCAGAAATTTGAATTTTCAAAATTTATTTAGAAAATTTTGGCAAAATGTAAAAAAAATACTGAAAAATAGAAATAAGGAAGGTAAATAGCTAGAAAATTGTAGATATCTCTTTAGAATTTTCATTTAAGAATTTATAACCCTTTAGGAAAATGCTCGCATAAAAAGAAAAATAGCTGGAAAATACTGAAAAAAAGAACTAAAAATGGAAGAGAAATGTAGAAATTAGAAAAATAATTTTTGGTTTGTAAAAAAATCTCTTAATTTAAAAGAGAAATTTTAGAAAAATGACTATGAGATAAAGCAAGAAATTTTGAATCGATATTTAATTTTAAGAATCATTACAAAATATATAAAATCACGAGAATTTCTTTTAATCCCGGAAAACGATTACATTTAAATACCAACAACTAAAACATTCTGATAGATTCTTTGAAGAATAATGTCGCAAGTTGGAATGGAAATTTTGATAAAATGGCGGAGAAGAAAACATTTTTGGAACGAAAACAATTCTCGTAATTTGGAAGAGGAATATTCTCTTTACCTCGTTTTTATGTTCTTTATATCTTTATTAATGTATCTCCCTTTCTGTGTTCCTCTCTATGTTTCTTTCTCTTTCTGTGTGTCCATATTTATGACTTTTTTCTCACTGGATAGGAATTAGGAATAATACACTTGTTTTGTTTCATATATTTACTTTCAGTTTCCTGACACGTGTCTAGATTAATTTTTATACTCCTTTGAGAATGGCGAGCAATCGCCGAAACACGTGTCAGGAAACTGAAAGTAAATATATGAAACAAAACAAGTGTATTATTCCTAATTCCTATCCAGTGAGTTATATGTTTCATCAAGAGTGTAGCAAAGAAAGTATCAATCATACTTTTTTCTCGTTATTTCTCTGTTTTTTCTATAGCCATGAGATCCTAAAAATATATTTTTCGTGAATACAAAACCTGTTTTCTCTATATCGTTTTATTCATTTTGGCTCTCCTTTTTCTCTCTCTCTCTCTCTTATCAATATCCCTGGCCTTTCTTTCTATTACTATCACTCTCTTTCTGGGTGTTTATATTGTTGTACAATTTATCTCGCGATTTCTTCTTTTCTCTACCTCATGAAAACTAAAAACCTAAAAATAAATATTTTTGTCTCTATCTCTATCATTATATTTCTCTGCTTCAGATTTTATCTTTGTCTCTCTCTGTCTATTTTTCTATCGAATTATTTCCTCTTTCTATTTTTTTTTTTTACTTCTTCTATCTCTAAAATCTTTAAAAAAATATCTCTCTTTCTCTCCTTGCATTTCTCAATAGCTTTCTTTATTTATTTTTATTTGTCTCTATTTTTTCTATTTGTATTATTTTTTTCTCTTTTTTATAAAAAGTATATTATCCGTCTCAATCTACTTCATTTTCTCTGCTGACATTTCTTTACCTCTCTTTTTTGATCTTTGTCTGCTTCTATATTTTTTTTATCTGTCTCTTAATCTCTTTCTCTCCATTGTGAATACAACTGCTGCTTTCTCTATACTCTTTATCCTTTTCTCTCTTTCTGACTCTCTATTGCTGAACAATCCATAAATTAATTATTTTCACTAATTTCATCATTCTCTTTTCTATCGTTTATCTGTCTATCTTCTTTTGTGTTTAAAGATAGAGAGAGAAAGAGAGAGAGTGTTTATCGGTTTGACTCTCCTTTTCTCTTTTCTCGTCAAAACTTAAATCTCAAAAATAATTACTTTTATTGTTTTCTTCGTTTTTTTTGTTGCAATTTCTCTATCTTTTTTTCATTTTTGTCTGCATCAGTATCTCTTTCTATCTGTATCTCTTGTTATCTTTTTCTCTTGTCTTCATATTCTACCTTAATACAACTGCTGTCTCTCTTTCTGGTCCTCTTTCTATCTTGCTCCGTCTCTTTTCTTCATATTTTACCTTAATTCAACTGCTATTTCTCTTTCTGGACCTCTTTCTCTCTCTCTCTCTAAGTGTGTGTTTATGGTTGTCTATTTTTCTGACTAATTTCTCTTGTTTTTTATCTCACTAAAATTAAAATTCTAAAAAACAGTGTTTTATTTCTCTTTCTTTCTCTCTTTTTTCATTTATCTGCTTCTCTCTGTATTCTCTCTATTAATCTTTATCGTCTTTTGTCAATCTGTTTATTTTATTCTCTTTATCACTTTCTTTCACGATTATGATTTATACAACTGCTGTTTTCTCAAAACTATATCCTATTATTCACTTCTATCTCTCTCTCTCTTTCGTCTCTCTCAGTGTATGTATGTGTGTGTCTATTTTTCTGATTAGTTTCTCTTTTTTTTGCTTCTGTCTGTATTCTCTTTATTAATTTTTTGTCTTTTGTTACTCTATATATCCTATTCTCTCTCCCTCTTTCTCTCTCTCTCTCTCTCTCTCTATCTATTTTATCTTAATACACTGCTGTTTTCTCTAGACATTTTTGTCTATCTCTGTATCTCTTTTTATCTGCATCTCTTATTATCTTTCTCTTTCTCTGGTCGTCATATTTTACCTTAATACAACTGCTGTTTCTTTTTCTGGTCCTAATTCTCTCTCTAATTCTCTCTCTCACACACACACTCTCTCTCTCCCTTTTATCTTTTCTTCAAGCCCTCTCTCTCTCTCTTTCTTTCTGGGTGTCAATATTTCTGACTCATTTCTCTCTTTTTCTATCTCGCTAAAAAAAATTCAAAAAAAATATTTTCTCGTTTCTCTGCTTTTCTCTGCATTCGCTTTATTACTCTCCGTCAGTTTTTCAATCCTTTCAATCAGTCTTCTCTCTCGCTCTCTTTCACAATGACGATTTATCTTAGTACAACTGCTATTTTCTGACTTTAAACCTGTATCTCTTATTGTGTCTCTCTCTCTCTTTCTTTCTTACGGTTATATTTGGTTTAATACAAATCCGTTATTTTTTACGCCTCTTTGTTAATTTTGATTTTTCTTTCACACTCTCTATCTCTTGTGCGCGTCTATAACTTTCTCTCTATTTCTCACACTTTTTCTTATTTCTCTTTCTCTCTGTTTCTCTCACTCTCTCTCTCTAGAATTAGATTAGTTTTCCAGTTTTATGCTTTCACTTTCCCTAGGAGTATAATGAAATGGAAATGATCTATTATTCTCTCCCTTATGTGACTTTAATACTACTTTTTCTTCTCTCTCTTTTTCTTTCTTTCTGTCCCACTTTCTATTTCTTTGTCTATCTCTCTTCGATTTAAATTGATAACAACAGAATAAAAGTTTATAGACAAAAACTCAAAATTTCAAAATATATTTAATATTTGCATACAAACATTTGTTTTTCTGTTTTTCTCCTGAAACGATTGTTTTTGGAAAATAACTATATGTGTTGAATCTAAATGTATTACAAATAGTTTTTGAGCTAGGACTGCATTCTCTACAAAGCTTACTATTTCTTTTACTCTTAATACATAGTTAAAAACTTTCACAGTGGACTAAAAATTGCTCAGAATAAAAAAAAATACAAAAACTATAAATACCTTTTTTAAATAAGGCAATTATCCTGAATTGAAAAAGTAAGTATGGATTACCACATAGTAACGGTCGCAACCATTCTCTTTATTAAGGCAATTATCGTTAGATGGGCGACTTCTAAATATTCGCTTGAGGAAGATCCTAAACTTATTCCAAATAATTATTCCTTCATTCTAATCTCCTTCAAGAAGTTTTTGGTGTTATAAGTGTACCCTACCCTCTACGAATATTAAGTTTCTAAAAACTTCATCAAAACAGCCAAAAAAGTCTCTCCTAAAAGGGAACAAAAAAGGAAATAGAAGCATTTAAAACTGAATCCGGAAGTGCAAGAGGATATAAGCTCCCTCGGCATCATGGAAATTGAAGGGTTAGAGTGGAAGAACACTTATTGTTATTGTGAACTCCGCCCGTGCCTCTTTCGCCCAAAATTTGAAGTACTTTTTTTTAATTGATTTGTTGTATTTATAATTTTTTAAGAAAGAAGTCCAAAGTTGTATAAATAAATAAATATTGTGCAAATGTTATTATATCTTTTTGGTGAATGTATAATTCAAATTCATTGTTCTCTCTGCTTAAGGATCATAAAGATATAAAAACATTTGCCTGATTATAGAAATATCCAAGAAAGTTTTCCTCGAAAACATTTGTTCTATTTTTTATTTTTTTCAGAAATTTTAAATTATTGATTGAGGTGGTATAAACAATTTTTATTTATTTTAGAATTTTCAAGTATATATTCAAATATTTTTCAAAAATTTCGTTTTCAATTTTCAAAGTTGTTACATCGTTTTTTATTGTTTTAGAATTGCGATAATAGTTTTCTCGAGTTCTCTATAAATTTTATTAAAAATTCATCTCCGACAATTTTGCTTAGAAAACTATCAGAATATTCCTGATGCTTAAATTTAAATTTACTTGTTCTGGAGATTTTTTAAATATTGCATTAATGATTCTTCAAAGTTTCTTTAAAAAATGTTACTTCTATTTATCGATTCACGAATTCTTCCTTTATCCTAAAGTTATCTTCTTATGTTTTTATTGGTATTATTAAACAATGTATCACGAAGTAAAAGTCTCTACATTCAAGTAATTTAAATTAAGAGATCCTTTTAAGAATTTCTAGAATTTTTGAGAAATTTTCTTTCTAATTTCTGTAATTCTTTTTCATTTTTAGTTTTACTAAAAAAATCTTATTTTATTAAATGTTTAGTATTTTCCAGTTATTTTTTCTCACATTGCTTAAGGGTTTTTGTAAATTCTAAAAGACTCTAAATTAATATCTAGAATTTGCTTTCCGTTATTTTTTTTAAATTTGAAATAGATAAGTGATCCTAATTGTTAATTAAATAATCTTATCGTTAATTTATATTAACAACTTAACTAATTTGAACTGTACATTAGTGAATAAGATAAAACTACCTAAGTACTCTTATACAAAAAATATCATTGCGTATTATTTACTCGTTTATATTAATGTTAATATAATTGGTGAATTCATTAGACAAACTGATTTTTTTAAATTACTACACCACTGGATAAAGATCAAGCAATTAAACCTCAATTATTTACACCCATGCGTGTAAACAATCCACTGTTATGGTGAAAGCAGCTCAACACGATGACCAATACTTTACCTTGCAGAAATTTAACATCTACCTTGAACGATTTGGCAATACGAATTATTATATTTGACGTGTAATAAATATGAAATGACGAAAGTTCCGCGAATGAATAATAATTTATAAAACTCATTTACAATTCCTAAAATCTGCGATAAGCAGATTTTACGTTTTAATGCTGTTGCACAATAAGGGTCATCGAGACAGGTTTCGGGTTTATCGATAAACGTATTAACCGTTACGTGGAAACTTGTGTAAATGAATGCCGTTCTAAATAAATACGATTTACTAAAAATGTTAACAACACTTTCTTGGCCTCAAAAAATAAATTATTAATAATAATAATAATAACAGTTTTTCCAAATCATTTTTATAATAATTACAATACTTTTTAAAATATATTACCATATAACGGCATTTTTAATAATTTTTAAATAATTACATAATTGTGTAGACACTAAGAATGTCTGATGTAATCGATTGTTGCGAAAAATAGGTTGATTAATAGTGTTTACTTCAATTAGATAACATGTGTAGTGGAAATGTTAATCTAAAGAAGTGATTTGGCGTTCTATCTAAAAAAATATAATTTGCTTTGGTCGTCTATCTTAAAAAATACACATAAAAACAAATAAATTAAATTTTGAACGAAATTACAAATCATGTTCTTTCACTCAAATCCTTTTTGGATCATAATGTTAAGAAGGCAGGTATACTCATCCACATCCAGAAACTTTTATATTTTCTTTTATATCGTGTTTTTGTCCACTTCTTGGGAGGAACGTTTCGGCTTAAAATTACTGAAAAAATTGAATGAGATACGTTTATTATAATGTGTTAAGTTCATATTTATTGTTTAGCTATGAAGCTGTTCCTCAAGCGGCAGACGGACCACAGTTGTTATTATTTATAAATTCAAGTTCCTTTTTGGCTTATGTTGACAATCTGAAGATACACAGAACAATTTGTTCACCGATATTATTTTGCTGTTTTCTTTAAAATTATTACATTAAATATTTCCCATGGAAATCTTCAAAAATTGGGATCATACAAAAAACAAACGTAAAAAATAGCTATTATCCTCGTAATCATTCTGACGTGCTAATTAAATGCGCATAATATTTACGGTTCGGTGTGATGCAAGGTTATTTACATGACGCGTAAACACCCAGATTTTTAAAAACATTTACGGTAATTATAGATTTTAATAGATTAATTAGGTACCCACTAATACGTATTTCAAACGTTGTGTTATTATGTGATTAATTATTCAAAAGTGTATCAACATACAATGGGAATTTATTTTCAAACTGGGGTTCCCCAAGTACAGATGGAAAATTTGTATCGCTCATGTATATTTATTTATCTACAGTTACACCTCTCACACTTTATTTTATAATTCTGCAACAATAATTTAATATTAAATTATTGTATTTCACGTGTAATAAATATGAAGTGATGAGAAGAAATAATATTTTATAATTTCATTTCAGTTAACTGGTGACAAATAAATTTCTTCCTTTCTTTGAAAATTCCACAATTTCTATCTCGATTAAAAAAATAGAGAACCAATACCTAAAATTTATAAAAAAAAAGATTCTACTTAATGACTACGATGAATAAAAAAACACTAAACTCACAGATTTTTATGTTTAAAAGTCTTCCTTTTCTTTGAAAATTTCACAATTTTTACCCCGATTTAAAAATTGAAAAATAATACCCAAAAACTCGAAATCTTTAAAATTTATAAAAAAATTGATTCTACTTAATGACTACGATGAAAAGAAAATACTAAAGTCATAGATGTTCACGTAATTTCATTTTAATAACCACCCCTATTTTTTTTTAATTTCCTATTTTCAACTCGATTGAAAAAATAGAAAAACAATTGCCACAAACACAAACATTTCCAAATTTATTAAAAATGTATTCTACCTAATGATTAACATAAAAACAAAACACTAAAACTATTGATTTTTACATAATTTTATTTTAATAGCCTACCTTTTCTTTGAAAATTGCACAATTTTTTTACCTTGAATTAAAAAATTGAAAAATTATACCCAGAAACTCGAAATATTTAAAATTTATAAAAAAAAGATTCTACTTAATGACTATGATGAAAGCAAAACACAAAAGTTACAAAATTTCACGTAATATAATTTTAATAGGCACCCCGATTTTTTTAAATAGCCCATTTTCACCTCGATTAAATAGATAGAAAAACAATTGACTCAAAGACAAAAATTTCCAAATTTATTCAAAATGTATTCCATTAAATGATTGTCATTAAAACAAAACACTAAAACCATTAATTTTTACATAATTTTATTTTAATAGCTTTCTTTTTCTTTAAAAATTCCACAATTTTTTTACCTCGATTAAAAAAATGAAAAACCAATATCCACAAATTCAAAATCTTTAAAATTTATAAAAAAATGATTCTACTTAATGACCCTGATAAAAACAAAACACTAAAGCTACAAATTTTCACGTATTTTCATTTTAATAGATACCCTTATTTTTTGAAACATTCCCATTACCACCTTGATTAAAAACAATAGAAAAACAATTGCCACAAACACTGAAATTTTCAAATTTATTAAAAATGTATTCTACTTAATGATTAACATAAAAACAAAACATTAAAATCATTGATTTTTTACTTAATTTTATTTTAATGAGCTTAATTTTCTTTGAAAATTTCACAATGTTTATCTCGATTAAGAAAAATAGAAAAACGATACCCAAAAACTCGAAATTGTTAAAATCTATAAAATAATTGATTCTACTTGATGACTATGATGAAAACAAAACACTAAACTTACAGATTTTCACGTAATTTTATTTTAACAGCCGCCCTTATTTTTTTTTAATTGGCTATTTTCACCTCCATTGAAATAATAGAAAAACAATTGCCACAAGCACAAAAATTTCCAAATTTATTAAAAATGTATTCTATTTAATGATTAATATAAAAAAGAAACACTAAAACTATTGATTTTTATGTTATTTTATTTTAATACACTTCCTTTTCTTTGAAAATTCCACAATTTCTACCTCGATTAAAAAAATTGTAAAACCATACCCACAAACTCGAAATTGTTAAAATCTATAAAAAAATGATTCGACTTGATGACTATGATGAAAACAAAACACTAAACTTACAGAGTTTCTCGTAATTTTATTTTAACAACCGCCCTTATTTTTTTTAAATTGGACATTTTCACCTCGATTAAATAAATAGAAAAACAATTGCTACAAACAAAATTTCCAAATTTATTAAAAATGTATTCAATTTAATGATTAATATAAAAAAGAAACACTAAAACTATTGATTTTTATGTAATTTTATTTTATGTAATAGACTTCCTTTTCTTTGAAAATTACACAATTTCTACCTCGATTAAAAAAATTGAAAGACAATACCCATAAACTCGAAATTTTTCAAATTTATTAAAAAATAATTCTATTTAATGACTAAGATGAAAACAAAACAATAAAGTTACAGATTTTCACGTAATTTCATTTTAATAGCCACCCATATTTTTTGAAACTTGCCCATTTTCACCTCGATTAAATAAATAAAAAAACAATTGCCACATACAAAAAAATTTCCAAATTTCTTAAAAAAGTATTCTACCTATTGATTAACATAAAAACAAAACACTAAAACCATTGATTTTTACGTAATTTTATTTTAATAGGCTTCCTTTCTTTGAAAATTCTACAATTTTTTACCTCGATTAAAAAAAATTAAAAAACCCACAAACTCGAAATATTTAAAATTTATTTAAAAAAGTGATTCTACTTAATGACTATGATAAAAACAAAACACTCAAGTTGCAGTTCTTCACGTAATTTAATTTTAATAGCCACCTTGATTTTTTTTTAATAGTCCATATTCACCTCGATTAAATAAATAGAAAAACAATTGACACAAACACAAAAATTTCCAAATTTATTTAAAATTTATACTATTTAATGATCATCATAATATCAAAACAATAAAACTATTGATTTTTACGTAATTTTATTTTAATTGACTTCCTTTCTTTGAAAATTCCACAATTTTTTACCTCGATTAAAAAAATGAAAAAACAATACCCACAAACTCGAAATATTTAAAATTTATAAAAAAAAAATTATTCTACTTAAAGACTTTACAAATCACCAAAGTCACAGATTCAAAAATTGAAATTACATGTGACAATAGTTGACAGATAACAACAAATGCCATACGATTGATAGCATATGACAGATTCTAGAGAGTAGGATAACATAATGGACGACAAAAGATGACAGATGATAAAGAGCAGGTAATAAATGACAGATGACAGAATATAGATGACAGATGAGACGATAGATGGGAGATTCCAGGCGACAAATATAAAATAACCCAAATAGACGTCAGTTCGCAGCTGGCAGATAACAGAGGGCAAATCACTAATAAAAAATAACCTAATATAGATGACAGATGATAGTAGAAAATGATATAAGACAGATAGATGAAAGCATTATTTATGCTAGAAAATAGATGACATATCACAGATTTTAACCAATGAAATATGTCATATGGTAGACGGTAGATAGTAAAAAATACTAAAAAATAGAGGATAGACGACAGATTCTAAAAAACACAATTTATCTTCTGTCATCGGATACCTATTAGTCATTTACAAATAACAGATAGCAAATAACAGAGGGCAAATATGTAATGACAGAATATAGATGACAGATGACAAATAATATACATATAACATATAACAGATAATAGAAAATAGAAAATTATATACGACAGATAATTAAAGATAAAATATTAGAAAATCGCTGATAATTTTTAGATTTTTGTATTAATTCAGATTTATGATATGTTTTTTTCCCAAATTCAATGTTCTAAAATTCTTCACTAAAGTTTTTTCAAGATTACTATTTTTTTTCTTGTAGTTTAAAACTTAGATAACAAAGTTATTTCAAGTTACTAAAATTTGTAATATTACAAAATTTCTCTCAAAATATTTTCCGACTATATCTATTTCAATTTATTAGGACTTCCTTGGAGTTAATATTTAATTTAATTTATTTCTACTTTGTTAAGAAAGTTTTTCTCGTGATTTTCAGATATTTCCCGAACTTTATTTGCGGATTTCTATAATTGTCCAAAATGTATCTAATTTCTAGTGATTTAGAATTGTCCAGTAACGATGGATATTTTATTTAGAAATTTGAAAATTAGTTTTGGGAAATGTACTGTATTATAAGAATGTACTGTATTATAAGAATCTTTTATCGGAAATAAAAATTGATGGAAAACCAGAACAAGAATTGCTGAAAATCTTAAAATCGTTGCAGAGATACTAAAACACTTTAACATATTGACACAAGATAATTGTAGAAACATTTCTTGCATCTTGAAAAAGAAATTTCTGAGTTCACAATATTGAATATTCTTTATTCTTCATTCTTTATAATTTTGTTCTTCTTGCTTATTACATATTTATAAAGGCAGCAAAAATCACGGGCGGAGTTCACTGGTTTCCAAAGATATTCCACTCAAACCCATATCCATTAACTGTCCAGAAAAACATAATGTCAACTTCTGAATTCTTCATTTATAATGAATTTAAACAAATACTGCAAAAACAGACAAAGAACAGTCCCTTTTTGGGAGGTTTATTTCATATTAGTCACTTTAGAAAACGTGCTGTGAACTATGAAAATATAAAAAAGATTGAACCAATTTAAAAAAAATTAAATTACAAAAAAGGATAATAGACAAGAAAATAGTTGAAAAGTCCACAAAATATGCATAAATATTCTAAAAATAAATATTTCTAAGAAAATGCAATAAATATTAGAATTCTTTAAAACTGTTAAGTAATTTTTTTGATAATAGCCAAAAGAAACGGCAACTCTCAAAAAAAAAAATCTATTTTTAAGAGTATTATGAAAATAAGATAATCTAAAGATACAATTGAAAATATTTAAAACCTGTCCAGTGCCGAATCAATCAACAATTATTAGAAATTTTAGGAAAATTGATCTGTAAACGATAAAAATATTGTTTGGAAGAAACTGTAACAAATGAATTACCAACGATAATATTAAGTCCAAAATTTTTTGTACGAAAAGTAACTTCGAAATGTGAAAACAGCAAATCTACCATCCATCGAATTTTAAAAGCTAATAGTTACCGACTCTACAAAAGTCAATATAATCAAGAACAGCCAGTATTTGATCCTGATTCAAGATCTAAAGTTTGTGAAATTATAATGGAAAAGTGTAACGAGAATTAAAGATTTCCAAATAGTGTGTGTTGAATGTACTTTTTATTTGGTCTTAAAAATTCTTTATACTGTAACATCAAGAACTGAATATCCACAAAAACTCAATCTTAAAAATAGGTTTGTTTGTTTTATTTTTATTAAAGGCAAAGTCAAAGTAGGTAGATTTATTACAATATAAAAGCACAGATCAAATTATAGAAGTCTCCTGTGATAATAAGATATAGTTTCAACAGGACGGATGCTCAGCACATAAGGCAGCTTAAGCAAAATATTATATTATTGATTTTTGCGGCTTCTACTTTGTGTACCACAATTGTGTTATACAAACAAAGTTACAAAGTGTTTATTATTTATAAACAAAAGATTATTTAAATTTAACATTTTTAAGCAAGTTAATCGGCAGAGGCAGTGCACCTAAATGAGCAGAGCAAAAACATCAAAAAAATAAGCATTTGCAATAGAACAGATAAAACTTCTTTTCAAAAGTAACGATTTATTTGTTATAGTTTCTTCAAATAATCTTGTATGTGTATTCTTTGCATAAGAATTCCTTGTAAATTCTGAATAGTCTATTAAATGTAATTTAATTGGATGCAGTTTTCAAATTTTGTACGAAATAAATGAGAAATACTGACATTTTAAAACACTGAACTCATTTTAAATTGAATTATTTGTTTATGGCTTAATCAATTTAGGTGACAAACACTGACTTTACACAGCAACCACTATTTTGAGGATTTTATTATTGAATATTTGGTTACACTTTTTAAGCAATATTTCGAATATAACTAAAAATGGAACAAAAATAAAACTTTCAAAATAACTTTAGTAGGTAAAGGAATTATTTTAGTTTTATTTTGATCATTTTAATTCAATAGTAGAGATACAAACTGTAAATGAAAATTTTACATGGGAATTTCTTATGATGCGTCTTGAAACTGGACACACGGTATGTGGAAACCTTAATACTTTAAATTTCTCTAAAAAAAACTTTAGAGGCTTGATAACATATCTATTGTAAAGTTAAAATAGTTTAAAATAAATAAGGAATTACACACATACCTTAAAAGCTATTTTTTCCTCCTCTTGGCAAGAAATGAATGCTGAGTTGATTGACGTTTTTGATCCTCTCACTAAACATCAACAGTAGTCGGCCATCATGAAGATATCCCATCGACCTTGGTACCTCGTTTCCATCTCTTTTATGTCTTAATGGAATCTCTCATCATGTTCTTCACTCAGGCAAATGTTCAAGATGAGAGTGTAGGAAGTGTAACTTCAAGCTCATATTATATCCCAGTCCCTTGAACTTTTTGAGCATAGTTTTTATAATTTCTTCATATTTTTCATCTTTAATATTACCCAGAAACTTTTCGATGACGTCCTTGTATGATTCCAAGCTTGAAGTTTCATGTCAGACATGCTGTTTTTAAAAGTAACATCCTCAATGAGTTTGCGAATCTTTGTGCTATCAAAAACGCCTTCCTTCACCTTTGCCTTCGACAGTAATGGAAATCTTTTAGCAATACATTGGTTGACGTCCTTGTATGATTCCAAACCTAAAGTTTCATGTCAGACATGCTGTTTTTAAAAGTAACATCCTTCATGAGTTTGCGAATCTGTGTGCTATCAAAAACGCCTTCCTTCACCTTTGCCTTCGACAGTAACGGAAATCTTTTAGCAATACATTAGTAACAGGGCCCTTTTTTCCAAAGCTTTACAAAGTTGCTTCATTAATCCCAGTTTTATGTGCAATTTTTTTTCGGAATCAACTAATTGGCAAATTATTACATTTTTTATTCCTGGAACCAGTTGTTTTCTTTTCGGCCAATTAGTAACTTTCCAGTGGATTTCCCTCGCTTTAGAGTCCCATTCACACAATAAACGCAGAAATTTTATGTACCCTCCTTGTAGCCCCAATAAAATAATACCGCACATTTTAAGGTCACAAGACACGTGCCACTTGTGTTCTTAATTATTTTTTTTTTAGAAACGTACACATGTTTGTTTATATTTCATTCATGTGCACTGAATGAACTACTGGAATTAGCTAAAAGCTAATTTATTCCCATTATGCAGAAAAACGCCCTTTAGATTTCTTTTGCTTCAGTCAATAAATGAACGCCAATTTGCCGGTTCATAAACTGTTCCTAGGCTACTAATCAAGCCAGGGATATCGCAACAGTACGTTACTCCCCCCTCCATTACAAAATACCTTTTTAAATTCTTCCTCACTATATCTATACCAATAGAAAGTTGTATTGGGAGTTAAAAGATTGTCTTCTTTCAATATAGATCCTAAAAGTTCACTTTTTCTTTTGCAAAACTTTAATCAATTCAATGGTCGGGTATTGTTATATTGTGATTCTGGGGACAAATTAAAATCATTATTTGTGCTGGAGGTGGAAAGAGAACTAGAGCACTACTTACTCTCTTGTAATGTTGTTGGTGGTGTTGGAATGGGATTATCTGGCCCATGTGCTATAGGTCTAATTGCTGATGGAAGATTTGGATATGTAATGGTCTCTTTGTTTTTCTTATTAAACCTCAAAATTTTCCACAAACAAAAATAACTATTATAATGACTTTGTTGTTCTCTCCAAACATAGGAACACCAAAAGGAAAATATGAGCCGTCGCCCTTATACCATTTCATTTTTAAATACGCCAAATGCAAACTCTTGAGCAATCGAGTAATGTTCCTCTTCTTCTGCTTTATTGCATAGCACCCACAGTTATAACAAAAAATATATGGATTGTTCACACAGCTTCTTCTAGACGTACCACTTAAACATAATGGCAAACTGTTATGAATAAAATGATTATATTTTAGAATCGTAATATAGTTGAGGCTTTTACATTTTTAAGACAACATACATATACAAATACGAGTGATGGACCGCACGTTCTCATTTTTGTCTTAAAAATAGAATTGTGCGAATTACAAATGGCAATTGACACCAACTACTCTATGAAAGAGAGCAGATGGCAAATCAAAAATGACCGAAAATAGATAACAGATGACAAATGTCAATACAGATAACATATAACGATGCCATAGAAAGCAGAGAATAAATGACAGATAACAGGTAAAATAATACAAAATATATAACAGATGACAACTAATAATTTAAAAAATGATAGAAAATAGATGTCAGATAATAGATGATAGATGATAACAAATAATATACAACAGATAATAGATAGGAAATAAAAAATGACAAATCACAGATGATGATAAATGACTTACTACTAGATTGCAGATGACAGATAGTAGACAGTAAGTGGCAACTTAAAGATAGAAGAAACTAGATAACATAAAACAATTCCTAACATTAGACTGACACCACATGACAGATAATATAAATCAAATCACAAATAAAAAATGACAATTAATAGATTATATGTAACAGATGATAAATAACATACGACAGCTAGCAAATGTAAAATGATAAAAGCAGGTGACAAAATAAGTATAACAGAAAATAGATGACAGATGACAACAAATGACATACGATGGATAGCAGATGAAAAATGTTAAAATAGATAATAGATGTAAGATGTAAGAAGACACAGAAATATAACGTGAACATGGTACCGACCATAACGTCTGATGAAAGTAGTTCGAAAAATACGAAGTGTAGAAAGTGTAAACAGAGAGTTACGGATGCTAGACAATGTAGCGTATGTGGGTACTTCTTCCACAAATCGTGTCTCGATTTACATGTCTGCTCTGATCATAAAAAGGCAAATAGTGTAAGTGATATGCACCTAACCTCTGCTGATGAAGATGAAGGCAATGTGGAGATAAGTACTATACTTATGTTAAAAATTGAATATTTAACCAACAAGGTAGAACAACTTGAAGATATAAATCGACTTTTAAAGTCGAATAATGAATCACTAATAATAACTAATAAATATTTACTAGAACGGCTTAATAAAATTGATCATAATTCCACAGAAATCAACAATAAAATGGGATCGTCTAAATCAGCAGAAACCTGTAATAAAACCAATGCGATTAAAATAAACGATACGGGAAAAAATGTCACCAACGTACAGAATTCTGATAGCGTTACTATCAAAAATAAAATTAACTTGAATGCACCAAACGCAAGATTGCAGAGCTCATTTGTGTTCTTTAGCTCTTGTACAGGTTTTTCTTTCATATCCATAAAAACAAATACCTCATCTTTCAAATCATAAAATCATTTTACCATTTTTGCTTTACTTAACCAGCGATCTTCACAATAAAATGTCAGATCTTCAAATTCAGACTGCAGTTCTTCTAAAAATGTTTGGAACTGACTGTGGTAAAGTGCTCTTGATTTAATGAAATTTATGCAAGAAGCGACTGTTTTCATTACACGTGTAAATTTGATCGATTTTGCACACAAATTTTGTTGATGTAAAATGCAGTGAAATACACTCAAATATTCAGTGTCAATGATCCTACTACATAGTTCCAATTTAATTCTATTGACAACTCTTGAATTAAAACCAACTATAGCTGAAGCACCATCAGTAGAAATTCCACTTATAATCTCCCATTTAAGCTCAAATTGATCAAAAACTGCTATTATTTCTTCGAAAATGTTTTCTGCTCGTATGGTATCCTTCATAGGTCGAAGAGTCAGCAATTCTTCTTCTTCCATGTAATTAAATTTGATATCAACTCCGCTTATAAAAGGTACGTTGCACATGCCTGATCTATATCATTAATACATATTAACTTTAAATGAAATGATTAAAAACCATAATAATTGTCAACTCTTGGGAATTACTCGAGATTTCCTTCCGCCAACCACTCAACAGCCTACGCAGGAGCCGCTCTTTATGTGAGGAAAGATTTCTCATGTCGGGAACGTGTGGATATAAAGAAGATAGCAATATGCGGAGCGTTCGAATGTGCAGCTGCTGAATGGACAATTCAAAATAAGAAATTCGTGTGTGTTGTAGTGTACCGCGCGCCTGGACAAAAGGCAATTAGTAATTTTTTAACTACTTTTGAATGACTGTTACAAAAACTGTACTCAGAAAATGTAAACTATTTAATAGCAGGAGATTTCAACATCGATCTAAAAATTGCGTCAATTGAAGCAACAATTTTTAAATATATCATAGCGTCATTCAATGCATCAGCTACAGTTACATGTGCAACGCGCGTTACTCAAACTACTGAAACTGTAATCGACAACATTATTACAAACATGAATAATGACTATAAAACATATGTTTTTGAAACTCACCTCTCTGATCACTTCGCGCAATAAATATCATGGCCGCGAATTACACCCAAATCTTCAACCACTAACGATAACAAAAGCATAAATTCACTCAAAACAATATAAATAATTTTGTATTTTTCCTAAACACTTACAGATATTGGAATAAGATATATACAAATAATGATAATAATCAGGCATGGAACGATTTCATGAACATAGTTAATGCAGCGATGAATGCATCTTGTCCTAAAGTTATTCAGCCTCCCAAACGTAATAAAATTAAGTATTAGAGTAACCCTCTAATAAACAACACAAAGAACATGCTTGATTATGTATCTATTGTCAAACACTATAATACTGAAGCAAAAGTAATGTATTCTATACTAAACAAGAAATATGATATACAAATACAAGAATATAAAAAGAATCAATTTGCACAACAAATCTCAAGTAGCGATAATAAAATTAAAACATCATGGTCTATAATTAATAACATTATGGGAAAATCTAATAATCGAAAAGAATCTAACCATTATTTACTAGGCAAAGAAAATGATCTAAATAATTTTTTTAACAAAATTGCTGATGATGAAACTAATAAAATCCCGTATCGTCCATTTCGGTGCAGTATTAATAGACAAAATAAATCAATGTTTTTAAAACCAGTAAATATATCGGAAATTTTTAATATTATCTGTTCATTAAAAAACAAAATATCTTATGGTCATGACGAAATACCAACAAAACTAATCAAGGCAGCTGTAAGAGAACTTGTGGAGCTCTTACCCATTTAATAAATATTAGCATCGAAAATGGAATATTTCCTGAATGTTTGAAGGTAGGTATTATAAACCCAATATTTAAAAAAAGGAGAACAAAGTAATTTTTGTAACTATAGACCAATAACTTTGTTATCAGTCTTCTCGAAAATAATTGAAAAGGTAATAGCGAATCGAATATTGAATTCCTTCCTATCACAAAATTTACTTGATAGTGCGTAAAATGGTTTCATAAAACACAAATCAACGAACACAGCCATTTTTGATTATATATCTAAAATCATGAATGCCTTCGAGAAGTCGGAGATGCCATTAGGAATTTTTCTTGACTTATCGAAGGCTTTCGATACCGTAAATCATAGAATTCTTCTTGAAAAACTTGATCATTATGGGGTAAGAGGCTTAGGCCATAAATTAATAAATTCATATTTAAGTAATGGAAGACATAGAACCAAAATCGGAGATAATATATCAGATTCAAAAACAAAAATGGTGATGTGGCCATCATAGTACTTTCCCTGTATATTTCACGAAAACTATAAAGTTTACTCGAATTGGTTATTTATAATAATTTGCTAAATTTTGGATTATTTACAACTACTTTTTATATAAATCTAATGCAACTCCTATAGATTATTAGTTATAAGCAAAAAATGTCAAAATTATTTATTTTTTTCTCGGAAGCTAAGAACATTATGAAAAATATATTTCATTAAAACTTGTTCAGTTATTCTTAACTTTTGTTTGTAAAGTTATGTACTATTTTTCAAATTCTTTATAGAAAAAGTTAGAATAAACACAACAAAAGTTCTAGAATCCTCAAAATTATATAAGTAATTTATTCTAGAACCACCAAAAAAATATCTCGACGATTAGAATAGAAATTCCTGAAAATTCTAAAAAAAATTGTGGAAAATAAATCTTAAAAAAATGGATAAAATACATCAACTGAAATAATTGCAATATTTTTTTTACAGATGTACTGAGTTTATCCCTCATCAAAATTTTGTAGGAATTTCTCTTCCAAATTGCAAACATTGGTATCAATTTTATAATCAACAATGGTTTTTACAAATTTCGAGATTTTTACATATACAGGGTGTCCCGTTAATGTGGGGAAATGGCTGGACCGTAGATTCCTGGGGCCAAAATATGATGATTTAACACAACTTATCTATATCCAAAAATTTACGGTTAAGCCGGAATTTGCCTTCAAAGTTCCAAAAAATTTTATATCTTTTGTTTATAACAATTGAACGCTTTATTCGATTTGAATGAAATTTATTATTAATAACTACCATAATATAATAGGTTATTTTAGTTATTATGGTTATTATTGGTTAACAAGAAGTATAAAAAACAGTAGTACCACAACTTAAAAACTAAATTATTTTTTTATTGGTGCATCTAATAAAAACTAAAAAAATACTATTTGAAAGACTATTTAATTTAAAAACTTTTTTGTCTCTTATAAATATTTGATATCTTCTACGGTTTTCCCACAAAAAAATTAAATATATTTATTTTTTCTGGTAAAAACAAAATATAATTTTCCATCGAATCGAAAATAAATGTTTTTCGAGGCCGTCTTTGTTAAAAAAATATTACTTATGTATAATAATAATTATTTTGTGTCTTTTAATAATTAATTTTTAACTTTATTATAGTTTATAAATATTCATATTTGGAGCAAACAGATATCTTGCTTGTATTAGGATTCTGCGAAGGAAACTGTTTGAAAAGTGTTTGATGTTTTGATTTATTTTATTAATTGATATTATTTAATTTTTATTTAATTGAGTAAGTTGATTTACTTATTAATTAGTGCATAATGAGCATACTATTTCATATTTTATTTTTTGTACAAAAACCGTACAAGATATCAAATATTATTAAGAGACAAAAAAGTTTTTGAATTAAACGTTCTTTTAAGAAGTATTTTTTTATTTTTTATTAGATGCACCAATAAAAAAATAATTTAGTTTTTAAGTGGTGGTACTACTGTTTTTTATACTTGCTGTCAATCAACAATGACCATAATAACTGAAATGATGTATCATATTATAGTTGTTATTAATAATAAATTTCATTCAAATTGAATAAAGCGTTCAATTGTTATAAACAAAAGAAATTAAAAAAATGAAACTTTGAAGACAAATTCCGGCTTAACCGTAAATTTTTGGATATAGATATGTTGTGTTAAATCATCATATTTTGACCCCAGGAATCTATGGTCCAGCAATTTCCCCACATTAACGAGACACCCTGAATTTTACTAGAAGTGTTTAGGAAGGTTTTTATTTTTAGAAGACTAAAATTTCCAAGCCATCCTAGAAATTCTCTCCTAAATTTCTAGAAAATTTTTCGGTATTCTAGAATATTTATGGTTGAAATTTTCCAGTATTATTATTTTCTAAATTTCCAGAAATTTGCTCTCAAAATTCCTAAACAAATTTCCAGGATTGTAGAATTTTTAAGGAACTAATTTTCTAATTTCCAAAGTTTACCTTCAAGGATTTTAGAATTTATAAAGAATTTATGCTACCGGTGCCATTTTGAATTTTCTAGGAATTTCTTCTCCAAATTTTTCACCTATTTTACTAGAGATTTTTATGAAGTTTTTTTGGTGATCATAATTTTCATGCCTTTATAGAATTTATTCCCTAAATTCCTAGAATATTTTTCAGGATTCTTAAACATTTATGGAATTTAGAATCTCAATTTCTCTTCTTTATCTTTTGGAGATTTTTCTTTTAAATTTTTGAAACTTTTTCCTGGTTTGTGGAATTTTCCAGCATTATTATTATCTATAATTCCAAAATTTGCTCTTTTATATTTCTGGAAAATTTTTTAGGGTGTAGAATTTTTTAAGAATTAATTTTCTATTTTTAAAATTTTCTCCAAGGATTTTAAGATTTTCATGATTTTCCCATTTATTTTACTTTGAGGAAGTTTTTTAATGACTAGAATTTGTAAGCCTTTCTAGAAATACCCTTCTAAATTTCTAAAATATTTTTCAAGTGTCTTACAACCAAAGTTTTCTATAATAGTAGTATAGTAATTTCTTCTCCAAATTGCAAGATTTTCCCGTCTACTTTACTAGAAGATTTCAGGAAGTTGTTTATGACTAGAAGTTGTAAGACTTTCCAGAACTCCTCTTCTTAAATTTCTAAATCTTTTTCAGGAGCCTTACAATCAAAGTTTTCTAGGATTTTCTTCTCCAAATTGCAAGATTTTCCCATCTATTTTACTAAAAGCTCTTAGGAAGTTTTTTGATGACTAAAATTTGTAAGCCTTTCTAGAACTCTTCTTCTAAATATCTAAAATATTTTTCAGGAGTCTTACAATAAAAGTTTTCTTGGAATTTCTTTTCCAAATTGCAAGATTTTTACATCTATTTTTTTAGAAGCTTTTAGAATTTTTTTTGATGACTAGAATTTGTAAGACTTTCTAGAATTCCTCTTCTAAATTTCTAATGTATTTTTAAGGAGTCTTACAATCAAAGTTTTTTTATAATTTTTTTATCCATTTACTTTACTAGAAACTTTTAGGAAGTATTTTTTTGATAACTAGAAATTGTAGGCCTTTTTAGAACTCCTTTTCTAAATTTTTAAAATAGTTTTCTAGGAATTTCTTCTCCAAATTACAAGATTTTTCCACCTATTTTACTAAAAGTTTTCTGGAAGGTATTTTTTCGATGACTAGAATTTTCAAGTCATTCTAGAATTTCTCTCCTAAATTTCTAGGATATTAATGGAATTTATTGTACAAATATACTAACCTTATGATTCTTTACAATTAAAGGTTTCTCTTCTAAATTTTAAAAATTGTCATTAGTTTCTTAATCGCATGGGAATAATCAACAATAATTCTTCCAGATTTTCATAATCTCAATAGGTCTTCTTTATTTTTTTTGGTGATTTCTCTTCTAATTTTTTTCAACTTTTTTCTGGTTTGTGGAATTAGTATTATTATTTTCAATATTTTCAGAAATTGCTCCCAAAATTCCTTGAAAATTTTCAAGGTTAATAGAAGTTTTTAAAAATAATTTTTTTAAATTTCTAAAATTTTCTTCGAGGGCTTTAAAATGTATAAAGAATTTATTCGACATGTCTATTAACGAACATGTCATTTTTACCTTTTTTTAATCAAAGTTTTCTAAAAAGTTCTTTTCCAAATTACAATATTTTTCCACCATTTGAAATTTGAGTCAACAGCTCTATCATCTGGGTCATTATGGCATAGTGGTGATAATTATTGTTCTTATTCGTTGTAAAAAAAGATGTAGAATCCACCAACAACTAGTAATTAAAGTTATCATGTATATGTAGGGAGGGTGGGTAGCCTCTATCCCACCCTCCAATCAGTAAATCATAAGCGAGGGATTTAATTAAACATAAAAATGGTAATGTGGCCATCACAGTAATTTCCTTACACTTTTCTCGAAAACTATGAGGTTTACGCAAAAAAGCTATTCATAAGAATTTGTTCAATTTTAAATTCTTTACAATTACTTGTTATATAAATTTCATGTAACTCCTATTGTTTATTGCATTACGCAAAAATATAAAAATTATTAACATTTTTTTTTCTTGCAAGTTTAGAACTTTATGAAAAAAATGTTTTAATAAAATTTGTTCAGTATTTTATTTTCTTTAACTTTTGTTTGAAGGAGTATGTAATATTTTTCAAATTTAGGAAAATATCATGAAAAAAACAAAAAAACGCCTCGAGTAATCATCCACTTCCGGTTTTTGAAAGTTCATCAAAATCTTTTCAGATCCAGTTTTTCACGATTAAACCTTAAATTTAAAGTTTCATCTCAATCTGTTGATTCGTTTTTGAGATACAGCGCCCACAGACATTTTCATGCACGAAAACAATACTTCCCCTATATATAGTATATAGGGAAAGTAATAAATGTAGAAATTCCTCAAGGTAGTATTTTATGATTGATTGTTGAAGCCATGACTTTGTGATACATCTTGATTACGAAATAGGTTTAAGAAATAATAACACTTTGCTAGTATCACGAATTTTTACACTTTTTATTGTGACTAGTTTCGTCCTATTCGGACATTATCAAACGAATACAATGTATGGCAAATAAAACCGAAAATTGATGACAAATGCCAAATGACAAATAGCAGATAACAGATAATGGAGAGGAGATACGTTTAAAAATGAGAGAAGTCCATTACAGATAATATACAGCGGCAAATTACGTGCAATAGATGGCAAATAATAAACCACACACAGATAGAAAATAACAGATGGCAGATAAGATATAAACGATTAAAATAATTAATTAAAATTAAATGTTTTAAGTAATAATATAACACAAATTGTTTTAAAATCATAATAGATAAAAATTGAAACATAAAAACACAGATATAAAAATAAAAATATCAATTTTATTTCTAAAAATTAAGAATCCTCACAGTTTACAAACATCAGATGACAGATGACAGACAATAAATATCTAATACGTTAAATAATAAATTAGATATGACAGATAATAACTGATAAAGATAAAATACTAAAATTAAGCCAAACCCATCTTATATTTAATAATATCAAAAAAAATACAAACATTTAAAACCTATAAAAATTAATTACCATGTTTTGATTAAATATAAAATACATAAACGTAAACATTTATTTAAACGTAAACTGAAGGATTTCTGATTGCTAAATCATACTACAGTTATCAAGAATATATTAATATAACTGTATGAGTTTCATTAAATTATTGAGAGAGGCAAACATCTTCATTTATTATCTGATACAATAGGCATTTACAATAATAATTGTAATTTATTTTCTTTACGGCTATCGACTAAATTATTGATTAATATGACGTTTTAACATTGCAACCTTTAGTTATGTAACATTATTTGTAGTATTACTAATAGAGGTTTAAATTAAATTACACTTGGTTTGTATCACATTTTTTTCTATATTTACTCGACTAGTTTCGCTTTTTAAAGCATTATGTAGAGTGAATTACAAAAAAAAGAAATTTTTATTTTTAGTATTCTAAACTATGTTTATAATTTGTATTTTTTTGACTATGTAAATACCGTACTGGTGCTCTACAATAAAGTTATATATCTTTTTAATGTCCGGTTGGCAGATAAAATTACACATTTAGAAAGTTATCTACGATTACTTCAGGAGGAAATGATAAACGTACATCCTATTTCAGCAATAACTAAAATCAAAGAAAATCTATGCTAAACGAGAAGATTAAGAACGACAGCAAATAGAGTTGAATATATACTTAAGAAATAACATAAATGCGTTATTTAAAAACAATCAATCGATTTCTGTTAAAAAATTACAAGATCTCGATTTGAAGGGTTATAATCGATACTTGTTCTGCTACTCTCTTGATGGAACCAAATATTCAAATTAGGAGAAGTAAAACTCTTGTTATGTTCACTTGATAATGACCGTCAAAAGTCGAAACTTAAGTCGTACACATTGTAATATATTTATATATTATAATAAATTATAGTGGTTAAAAACATAGTAAGTGTTTTATTCAGTGTTCATTATGAATTACCACATAGTAACGGTCGCAACCATCATTATGATTAAAGTAATGGAACATAACAAGAGTTTTACTTCTCCTAATTTGAAGGGTTATGCTAATTTATAATTTATCTAAACATAATATTTTGATGGGTGATTCAAACGTATTAAAAAAATTTAATCATTAACACAGATTTATTTCAGTAGAAAACCAGTGATTCATCAAACAATACAAATCAAAATAATTGGAGTTGGAATTCATGCTGTTGTATTAAAATACGAGTTCAAAGCTACAAAACGTTTTTCTAGTCGATGTTTCCTTTTATTATGAAATGAAAGTTATTTATTTAAGAAGCAAAAAAAACGGTGCAGATTAATTACAAATATTTAGAATCGATTGCGGAGGATGCAAGAGAAACATTACAGATCGAATCGATTGTGGTTTCCTTATCTAAACCACATCACGTACGCAGCTCGCATTCCAGAAATTCACCATTCATAAAAAATATATTTTTTACACCTTTCCTATCTCAATTTCCGGAAATCATTATTCATTAAAATTTTTCTTGTATCGAATATGATATCATACTCACACAATTGTATGTTAACATCAGCATAATACAAATATTTACAGGTAATTAATAAAACAAAAGAGGAATAATTTGGTGCCGAAATAATTACACACTCGCTGATCATGTGGTACATCAAGATTTTTATTTTGCCTTTCAGGGTGATTCCGGCGGACCACTGCAAATCTTCCACGACACAGTGTACTGCATGTACAAACTGGTCGGTGTGACGTCGTTCGGGAAAGCCTGCGGCCTGGTGAAGACTCCGGGGGTATACTCGCGGGTATCCCAGTTCCTGCCGTGGATCGAAAATACCGTGTGGCCTTGAGATTGGGCGAATTTTTTTTATATATGTAATTTTTTTTAATAAACACATTCCATTAATTCGCCGATGTTTCAATGTTACGTGATGACTGATCAGCGACGTCAGTCGTGTTTCAAAACGCTCACGATCGCTAATTATAGAAATACCCAAAGAAGAACGTGCAATTACCAGTTCGGCTCACCTCTGGTCGAAGCTCATTGACAAGCGTACGCTTGCAGAGAGTAGACATGAAAGTAAACATGCGGTGTGCTTGTTTGATTTTGGTATTCACTGTGAATTTATTTACGGTTGTTCAGTGTCAGGATTATTTCGAATTTGGTAAGTAAACTATTTTTTTAAATATAATTTAATTTCTTTTAGTGATCTATTTTAAATTCTTTAACAGATGATTTTATTAACTAACATTGATATACAAATTTGTTGAAATATAAAGTAACACAAAAAGTTAACTAATGTAATATCGGTTAAATCAATTAATTTTTTATATTACTTTATATTTCAACTAATTTTTCTATCAAAGTGATTTGATTCAATAAAAAAAAAAATTAGATACTATATTCCAATTGTTAATTCATTCGGTTTCTTTAAGACGTAACGTTATTTAAATAAGTAATTGTGGAGGCATTTACTTTGAGATACATTTATAAATTATAAACTGTTTTAATTATCACACTTTATATTTATTGTTGCTATAGTTTCGATAAAGTTGAGCTTGTCATTCTCTAACTATACTTAATATTTACACTGAATTCAAAAATTCACTATGTTTTAAACACAAATAATTATTTATGTAAGTATGGATTACCACGTAGTAACGGTCGCAACCAATCTTTTTATTATACTTAATATTATTTTGCTACCTTTAAATTTGAATTTTGTTAAAATTTCACTTTGTGTTAAATATTATATACATATTAATAAGTACTTACATTTTGCATATATAAAAAATTACGTACCTCTTACAAGTTACAGAAATTGTTTTTCTGGAAAGAGAAGAATTAAAACCGGTAATAATGATAAAATCGTGATATTTACAAGACTATGAAATTGTTTAATTTTATTATTTTAAGAAGCAGACAATAAAGTTGTCGGGAAGATCCGATTCGGGTTTTTAAACAACAGGTTACTTAAATTACACTCTTCTAAACGTAAAAAAATTATAAGCATCATATATTGTTATGTGCGAAATTAATTTGCTGATTTAATTATCGTTCAACTCTTATAATTAATGGTGAATAGTGACGTGATCTTTACGGTTTTCATTAATGTTTTATTTCTTTCACAACTTTTATGTGTTATTGCAAAATATCTTATAATATTATCTAGGCAAATTTTAAATTATTATTAATGACTTTCAAAGTTTTAAATTTGAAATGCCAATAGCTTTTTTAATGTAGAAATATATTTCTCAATTGAATATTATTATAGTAAATTGTATTGAAAACATTTACACGTTGTCCTTCATAAATTCATAAAAACTAAAACAAAGTTAACTATTGATAAGGAACATTTTGTGTTCGAAATGTACATTTAGTTAATAAAAACAAATTTGTTAAGAAAGAATTATTATTTTTAATAGCTTTTTTAATGTCACACACTTTATATTTTAATAGTGACTATAGCTTCGACACACTTGAGCTAGCCATTTTCAAACTAGATATATTTTAAAGTGGTATATAATTTATACAATATTAAACGGCATTAAATAAACGGGTATGTATCTCAATTTCTTATATATATTTTTTTCTAAATTTCAATTGTTTCCTTGTGGTGAAAAATTGTCTGTTTAAAGAGCAGTTTAAAATGTATTTTAGGAAGTTTTTTAACCATTTTTTAAATCTTCCTTTTTAAAGAGATGTTTCATTGTTTGTTAAATAAATGGGGTGTGTATCAGATCAGTTTGATCGTTAATGGGGAGAATTTATGGATTACGTTTAACTCTGAAAATTTCAAGTGACTCAAGCCTTTTTCAGCGAAATGAATTACCTCTAGTATATCTGTGTAAAAAGTATGATAATAAACTAAAGTCACTATTAAAATATAAAGTGTGTCGTATTAAAAAAGTTGCTCGTATTTAAAATTTATAAAAATGTATCATAAAATGATTACTTATTTAATTGTTTTTATTTTGGTTAAATTTTAACTTTCAATTTAATTTTTTTTAATACATATTCTTAAACAGTGTTAGTTTAAGAAAATGTATTTCTATTAATCTATCTTTAAGCAGAATTTAAGTTTGTTTTCGACTGCTTTTTTACAAAAATTTAAATTATTGATAAATCAATATTTTATATAAAACACATTTTTTTCAGTCGTTTTTTGTGTTCATGTATTAAACAAAAGAAAACAAACAGTTTTTATTCTCATAAGTAAATTTGAACTGTTTAACAATATTTTGTTAGAAAGTTTATAACTGTTAAAAACTATATATTTTTTTTAATTAACTTTGAACAAGCTTAAAATTTAATTGTCTTTGTTTGTTGTATAAAAGTTTTGCTCTTAAGAAATTTTTAAACAGATTTTCAGATCGGGATTAAAATTAAAAACTTATTTTTTTTGAAAAAGTCACGAAATTAACTGTGTTTTCCTTTTCATAATAACAATATTCTATGGATTTTGCTTTGGTATACAAAATTTCTTCATAAAGTTTTAACTGTGTTTTCTTTTTCATAATAACAATATTCTATGGATTTTAATTTGGTATACAAAATTTAGACAGTTTTTTTGCTACGAAAAAATATTTCTTCAACAAATTTCAATTGCTTTTATTTTGTAAAAAAATAGTTCTCAACTACTTTTTCTTGTCAACTTTTTGTGTTTACGTTTCTAATATTGTACTAAGCTAGTCTGGTAATGATAGTAAAAGAAAATTTGGGCTTTCTCATTTCAAATGTTGATTGCTTTTTGCTAACATTTAAATTTGCAATATTTAGGAGATATTTATATTGTATTTTAGAAAGTTTTGAGTTATTTTTAACAGGTTTTATAAAAGGCTCTTCTCTTTAAAATTTTCAATCAAATCAATTTCAATTGATACTTAGTTAATAAATAATTTATTAACCTAGTTTCGAGAAAAATATAGGGAAAGTACGATAGCGACATCACCATTTTAATTTTTTGTTTTTTAAGAATTCCATAATTTTTCTTGAATTTTCAGACAAGTTTTTCAATGAATTCCTCTTTCAGTTTGTGAATTTTTTTTTAAAGGTTCTAAAACTCTTCAGCAATTTATCTTTCAAACTTTTGAAATTCTTTAATTTGAATGTTACAGATTTTGTCAGCAAAAACTTTTTTCTCATATAAGCGAAATATATTTTTTCTTTTCAGAAATTTATCTTCTAATTTGCAAGAATTTTCATCGAATGTTCTAATTTTTCCTGTTTTTTTCTTACCCTTCTGGAGATCTGAAAGAAATTCTTTTCCAGATTAAGAGGTTATTTTTCAGTAGTTCAGTTTTTTTTAAACATTTTAACATTTTTGTTAGTTTTATAATTTTCCAGCATCTCGTTTTAACTACGTTTTTAGTTTTTTTATTTTCCAAATTTCAGTTTTGTAATGTGTTCCAAAATAGTTTAAGATAATTTTTTGCTATCAATTTTTCAACCATTTTTTTATTAATTATTCCTTTTTAATAAAATTTTAACTTTTTTTTGTTTACAAATTTAAATTGGTCAAATATTTTCTATTTATAAAATGTACGTTTAGAAAATTTCTACTTAATTCTAACATATTTTTTTAAATAATTTTTTCTTTCAGTTTTTTTCTCCTGTTTTTCTAAGTTTCAACAGTTTTTCTACAAAATAAGTCAAATTTAAAAAAATGTTCTTTCGTAAATCAATTTTACATGTTTACTTATTATTTTACAAGAAAGTATTTAGTAGTTTGTAGCAGATTAAAAAATCTGCTACAAACTACTATGTTTATGTTTTCCTACAATTTAATTCTTTTTTTAACAATTGCTTCTTCATTGTAAAATTTTAAATGACTTTTATTATATTTGAACATATTTTTTTAGTAACATATTTATATTTCTAAGGAAATAACTACGTTCGAGATTAAGGAAATACTAATATTGTACACAAATAAAAAACTTTTATCGCCAACCGTCAGTAAAACCATGCATTACCATAGTGATTTCCGGAAGTAAACAAACACTTTATTTAACTGCCTTTTTTTTATTTTTGCAAATTTCAATTTTGTAAAATTATAAAATGCTTTTTTTCCTCTAAATTTCTCATATATAATTTTTTTTAAATCGATTGTTCTCTCTTTGCAAAATTTCAACAGTTTTCTTGTTTTCTTGTTTGCACTAAAATTTATTTTAAAAAGTTATTTACTATTTTTCTAAATATTTCTTTTTTAAAGAGATATATCATTGTTTTATTCTAAAATTTCAACTGCTTTGCTAAAATAAATTGATAAATATCAATAACGAACTAATTTTTTTCTAAAATATATTTGAAAAAGTTGAAATAAAAAAAAATTGTTTTTTATTTTTTGCCAAATTTCAATTGCGCTTGTTGTGAAAATACAGTAATTAAAAAATAAAAGATTAAAAATGTAATTTAGAAACTTTCAAGGCATTCTTTAAAATATTTTCAAAATGGTATAGTTATTTTAAAATAATTAAGTGAACAAATTAAATTATTATTTTTTTTTAGATTTTTAAGTAACTTAAATATATATACTTTTAGAAAGTTTACAGATTATTTAATTGCTCCTGCCTCCATTCATTTTTTTAAAAATTAATTCTTTCCTCTTTGTGAAATTTCATTATTTGTTTTAAATCGATTGCATTGTTTTTTTTTAGTAAAATTTAATCTATTTATAAAACATTTTCTTAAAAGATTTAAGTTCGTTTATAATTCTGCTTTTTTTTAAACAACTTTTTTTCTTGAAAAATTTCAACTGTTTTTCATAAAATTTGAATTATGTTTTGTTAAAATATTATCAATTTTGTTTTTTTTTTTGGTTAAATCAAATTTACGTCTTTACTCACTTATAGACCAAATTTTAACTTTCTAAAATTTTAATTGTTTTAAGTGAATTTAAAATGTATTTTGTTTGTTTATATTCGGTTTTCAAATTGTTTCGTTTTGTCTACAATTTTTAAACAATTGTTTCTTCTTTATGAAATTGCAAAGGTTTTTCATCATAGAAATGAAGATTATCTTATTTTTTATTTTTGTTTTTGAATTTTTAATAAGTTTTAACTGCTTTTAATGTGAAAATATGATTGGTTTTATAATAAATTTTCATTTTTTGGGAATTTTTTCGCTCTTAAGTTTTCTATGATTTTATTAAATTTTAATTTTGTAAAACTGTTTATATTATATATTTATAATGGTTTTAATTGTTCCTTGTTACTTTTACATGTTTTTATATGTTTTTGTTACCTTTAGTTTTCCAACAATTGTTTTTTCTTTGTAAACTTTTTTCTCAAATTTGGATTATTTTTTTAGTAAAACATTTTCTATTTCAATTTAAAAATCACAATTGTTGTAGATTCACGAAATGTTTTTGTATTTTTAAATTATTATTTAATTTTCTACAATGACCTAAAGGATTTTAATACATTTAATTTTCTATTTTGTTTTTTTTTTCTTGCTTTGAAGTTAAAAAAGATGTTTTTAGCTTGTAAAATTTCAATTAAAAGTAGGATTTTTTAAGAGAAAGTCCTCCTCAAAAACAAAAGCCTTTCTTTAATTTAAAACCACATCCACAAATACCAATTTGGTTTCCTTCCCCGTCGATCAACTTCCCTTCCACTCACTATCCTTGCCTTAAATATCCAAACATCCCACCTGGAAGGCAGAGCTTCTGCAGCTTTATTGTCCAGAAAGCGTTTGACTCTGTCTGGCATCAAAGTTTATTATACAAGTGCCACCTCCTAAATATCCCTCCCCATACTATTTTTATTATCAAACAATTCCTCTCCAATAGATCCCTAAAAGTCAAAATCTATAACTCACTTTCTTCTTCCTTTACCCCCGAACAAGGACTCCCTCAAGGCTCTCCTCTCTCACCTCTGTTACATAACATTTTTTGCGTGGACGCCTACAACTACAATTCTCTCTACTTTAACCCATCCAAATATCTCCTGCAATTTGCAGATGACACAGTCCTAATCACACATGGCCCCATGATATCAAAGGCCTTCAACGATGGTTTTGGTTAGCAAAATGGCGCATCAAAATCAATCCCCACAAATCAACTCCTAATTCCTTATTATCGCATCAATAATTCACCCCACAAAGTCTCTATTTCCCAAACTATGATCCCTTCTTCAGTTTCCATTAAATACTTGGGCATAACCATAGACCTAAAAATCAATTTCAAAAAACACACACCTGTAAAAATGCTTTAGAAGCTTAACCTACAAAAATAATGGGATTAATTAAATTATTAAATTATTTTTTAAAGATAGATGAAATAATAACTGATAAAATTTTGTAGACAATAAATTAATAAGTTAAAACACTTAAAACGCGTATCAAGGAAATTTTTTGTATTTGGAGTGGAAAATACATTTTGAAAAAAAAAACTAAAATACGTTTTAAAACTCTTTTAAAGTAGCTGAATTTAAAAACAATTCAAATTTAAAAAAATACCAACAAACAAAGAAAAAGATAAAACAAACTATAAAATATTTTACTAAAAATAATTTGATTTAAAAGACAATTGAAATTTTAGAAAGAATGTACAAAAAGGAAAAAATTCAAAGTAAAAAAAGTAAAAAAATATATATTCAAAAATAACAATGGAAAATTTCTTAAAAGAGAAGAATGCAAAAACATTTTAAAAAATAGCTACCAGCTTTCTAAAAATATTAAAATTCTCTTACAACATTTAAAATTTGAGAAGAAAAATCAGAATTTTTTGAAAAATATAAAACCTTAAAGAATAGAGGATAACAAAATAACTACTAACGATTATTAACTAAAAAACAACTGAAATTTTGTAAAGAAACACCAATCGATTTAGAAAAAAAAAATATGAAAAATTGAATGAGAAAAAAAGCAAAACAAAATCGAAATTTGGACAAAATAAAAAAAATCAGTTAAAAATACGTTTTAAAACAATACAAAGTTAACAAGTCCTAAGAGGTAAAAACAATTACAATTTGTTAAGAAATCTATAAGCAATAAATAAAAAAAAACATTGTAGGTTAAAAAAGGAAAAATCAATTGAGGAAAAAAATGGATGATCTTAAACTCTCTTTTAATAATAATACACATTTTTATTAAGAACCTTTTTACATGTTAACATTTATATAATAAATAATGAATGATGTTTTAGTGTGTTAGTTTGTCAAAAGGCTATCGACCAGAGGTCTTTCTGCCTTGTTTTGTCTAGTCATATGGCGTCAGTCGTTAATGCATGGATGGATGAAACAAATATAGTTGAATTAGGATTTTTAAATTAAGGGTTTATATTGGGATTTCTGGGAAGACAATATAATGATAATATGTGGAAGTTGAAGGGATTTTTGTATAATTTTTCTGCTAGGAATCGAAGGCGTTCTTGAATGGGGATAACTAAAGTGGTATCGTAGAGGAGCTGGTTGAAAGGATTGTGTAGAGGATTAAGAGAATGACGGAGTTTTGTTAGGGTTCGAAGGGATGCTCGCTCGCTAACTTCAATATTACGGGAGGTTGGATTGTTGGGATTTGGGTAGAGAGCACAACCATAATCAAATCATTTTATAAATTTTAACAGCTGTTCTAGTATTAATCCCATTATTTTTGTAGGTTAAGCTTCTAAAGCATTTTTACAGGTGTGTGTTTTTTGAAATTGATTTTTAGGTCTATGGTTATGCCCAAGTATTTAACGTAAAGTGAAGAAGGGATCATAGATTGGGAAATAGAGACTTAGTGGGGTGAATTATTGATGCGATTATAAGGAATTATGAGTTGTGATTTATGGGGACTGATTTTGATGCGCCATTTTTCTAACCAAAACCATCGTTGAAGGGAGTCATTAAGTTCTTAAAGGAATTGGAGGGCCTTTGGTATCATGGGGCCATGTGTGATTAGGACTGTGTCATCTGCAAATTGCAGGAGATATTTAGATGGGTTAAAGTAGAGAGAATTGGGGTTGTAGGCGTCCACGCAAAAAATGTTATGTAACAGAGGTGAGAGAGGAGAGCCTTGAGGGAGTTCTTGTTCGGGGGTAAAGGAAGAAGAAAGTGAGTTATAGATTTTGACTTTTAGGGATCTATTGGAGAGGAATTGCTTGATAATAAAAATAATATGGGGAGGGATATTTAGGAGGTAGCACTTGTATAATAAGCTTTGATACCAGATAGAGTCAAACGTTTTCTGGACAATAAAGCTGCAAAAGCTCTACCTTCCAGATGGGATGTTTGGATATTTAAGGTAAGGATAGTGAGTGGAAGGGAAGTTCATCGACGGGGAAGGAAACCAAATTGGTATTTGGGGATGTGGTTTGAAATTAAAGAAAAGATTTTGTTTTTGAGGAGGACTTTCTCTTAAAAAATCCTACTTTTAATTGAAATTTTACAAGCTAAAAACATGTGTTTTAACTCCAAAGGAAGAAAAAAGAAATAAAATAGAAAATAAAATGTATTAAAATCCTTTATGTCGTTATAGAAAATGCAATAATAATTTAAAAATACAAAAACATTTCGTGAATCTACAACAATTGTTGTTTTTACATTGAAATAGAAAATGTTTTACTAAAAATTAATCCAAATGTGAGAAAAAAGTTTACAAAGAAAAAACAATTGTTGGAAAACTAAAAGTAACAAAAACATATAAAAACATGTAAAAGTAACAATTAAAACCATTCTAAATATATAATATAAACAGTTTTACAAAATTAAAATTTAATAAAATCATTGAAAACTAAAGAGCGAAAAAATTCCCAAAAAATGAAAATTTATTATAAAAAAAATCATATTTTTTACATTAAAAGCAGTTAAAACTTATTAAAAATTCAAAAACAAAAATAAAAAATAAGATAATTTTCATTTGTATGATGAAAAACCTTTGCAATTTCATAATGAAGAAACAATTGTTTAAAAATTGTAGACAAAACGAAACAATTTGAAAACCGAATATAAACAAACAAAATACATTTTAAATTCAGTTAAAACAATTGAAGTTAAAATTTGGTATAAAAGTGAGTAAAGAAGTAAATTTGATTTAACCAAAAAAGAAACCAAATTGATATAATATTTTACTAAAAACATAATTCACATTTTATGAAAAACAGTTGAAATTTTTCAAGGAAAAATAGTTGATTAAAAAAAAAAAACAGAATTATAAACGAACTTAAATCTTTTAAGAAAATGTTTTATAAATAGAATAAATTTTACTAAAAAAACAATGTAATCGATTTAAAACCAATAATAAAATTTCACAAAGAGGAATGAATTAATTTTAAAAAAATGAATGGAGGCAAGAGCAATTAAATAATCTGTAATCTTTCAAAAAGTATATATATTTAAGTTTCTTAAAAATCTAAAAAAAAAATAATAATTTAATTTGTTCACTTAATTATTTTAAAATAACTATACAATTTAAAAAAATGAAAATATTTTAAAGAATGCCTTGAAAGTTTCTAAATTACAGTTTTAATCTTTTATTTTTTAATTACTGGATTTTCACAACAAGCGCAATTGAAATTTGGCAAGAAATAAAATACAATTTTTTTTTTGAAAATTCATGTTTTTCAAATATATTTTAGAAAAAATTTAGTTCGTTATTGATATTTATCAATTTATTTAAGCAAATCAGTTGAAATTTGGTTAAAATAGTTAATAATTTTATTTAACAAAATAACTAGAAATAAAAAAACAATGATATATCTCTTTAAAAAAGAAACATTTAGAAAAATAGTAAATAACTTTTTAAAATACTTTTTAGTGCAAACAAAACAACAAGAAAACTGTTGAAATTTTGCAGAGAGAGAACAATCGGTTTAAAAAATTTATATATGAGAAATTGAGAGGAAAAAAAGCTATTTAAAAAACTTGTTAAGCATTTTATAATTTTACAAAATTGAAATTTGGAAGAAATAAAAAAAAGCTGGAAGACCGCGGCTCGGCTGCGGTTGAACAGAAAAATACAAACAAAACAAAAAACAATCGTCGTACATTGTTGCTATTTTATTGGCATATGTAACGTGTATATTATATATGCTAATAAAATGGCAATAATTTTCTTTTCTCCGTGAATAAAGATTTATATTAATAAAAAATCAGTTTTAAAAAAGATGTATTTTAAAACAAACAAACAGTTAAAAAATGCCAAGAGAAAAAACGATTAAATTTTCACCACAAAAAAATTCAAAATAAACGTATACAAAAAAATAAAAAATAAACAATATTAAAAAAAGTACAATATTAGTATTTCCTTAATCTCGAACGTAGTTATTTCCTTAGAAATATAAATAACATGTTATTAAAAAATATGTTCAAAAATAATAAGTCATTTAAAATTTTACAATGAAGAAGCAATTGTTAAAAAAAGAATTAAATTGTAGGAAAACATAAACATAGTAGTTTGTAGCAGATTTTTTCTGCTACAAACTACTAAAAACTTTCTTGTAAAATAATAAGTAAAAATGTAAAATTGATTTACGAAAGAACATTTTTTTTTAAATTTTACTTAATTTGAAGAAAAACTGTTGAAACTTAAAAAGAAAGCAATTGATTTAGAAAAACAGGAGAAAAAAACTGAAAGAAAAAATGATTTCAAAAATATGTTAGAAATAAGTAGAAATTTTCTAAACGTACATTTTATAAATAGAAAATATTTGACCAATTTATATTTGTAAACAAAAAAAGTTAAAATTTTACTAAAAAGGAATAATTAATAAATTAATTAGAAATAAGTAGAAATTTTCTAAACGTACATTTTATAAATAGAAAATATTTGACCAATTTAAATTTGTAAACAAAAAAAAAATTTACTAAAAAGGAATAATTAATAAAAAATGGTTGAAAAATTGATAGCAAAAAATCATCTTAAACTATTTTGGAACACATTACAAAACTGAAATTTGGAAAAAAATAACTAAAAACGTAGTTAAAAAGAGATGCTGAAAAAATTATAAAACTAACAAAAATGTTAAAATGTTAAAAAAAAACTGAACTACTGAAAAATAACCTCTTAATCTGGAAAATAATTTCTTTGAAAAATCTCCAGAAGAGTAAGAAAAAAAACAGGACTGGTTGCTGGAAAAATTAGAACATTCAAATTAGAAGATAAATTTCTGAAAAAATATATTTCGCTTATATGAGAAAAAAGTGTTTGCTGAAAAATCTGTAACATTCAAATTAAAGAATTTTAAATGTTTGAAAGATAAATTGCTGAAGAGTTTTAGAACTTTTGGAAAAAAATTCGAAAACTGAAAGAGGAATTCATTGAAAACTTGTCTGAAAATTCAAGAAAAATGATGGAATTCTTAAAAACAAAAAATTAAAATGTGATGTGTCTATCGTAGTACTTTCAATATATTTTTCTCGAAACTAGGTTAATAAATTATTTATTATCTCAGCTTACTCTTGACCTTGGCTAATTTGACCTATACTAAATATCAATTGAAATCGATTTGATTGAAAATTTTAAAGAGAAGAGACTTTTATAAAATCTGTTAAAAATAACTAAAAACTTTCTAAAATACAATATAAATTTCTCCGAAATATTGCAAATTGAAATATTAGCAAAAATCAATCAACATTTGAAATGAGAAAGCCCAAATTTTCTTTTACTGTTATTACTAGACTTGCTTAGTACAATATTAGAAACGTAAAAATAAAAAAAGTTGACAAGAAAAAGTAGTTGAGAACTATTTTTTTTACAAAATAAGAGCAATTGAAATTTGGCGTAGAAATATTTTCTCGTAGGAAAAAAGCTGCCTAAATTTTGTATACCAAATTAAAATCCATAGAATATTGTTATTATGAAAAAGAAAACACAGTTAAAACTTTATGAACAAATTTTGTATACCAAAGCAAAATACATAGAATATTGTTATTATGAAAAGGAAAATACAGATAATTTCGTGACTTTTTCAAAAATATAAGTTTTTAATTTTAATCTTGATCTGCAAATCTTTCTTAAGAAAAAAACTTTTATACAACAAAGACAATTAAATTTTAAGCTTGTTCAAAGTTAATTTAAAAAAAAGTTATAAACTTTCTAACAAAATATTGTTAAACAATTCAAATTTACTAATAAGAAGAAAAACTGTTTGTTTTCTGTTGTTTAATACATGAACACAAAAAAGGACTGAAAAATTGTGTTTTATAGAAAATATTGATAATGATTTATCAATAATTTAAATTTTTGTAAAAAAGCAGTCGAAAACAAACTTAAATTCTGCTTAAAGATATATTAATAGAAATAAATTTTCTTAAACAGTGTAAAACTTTAAAAAAATTAAATTGAAATTTAAAATTTGACCAAAATAAAAATAATTAAATAAGTAATACATTTTTATAAATTTTAAATACGAGTAACTTTTTTAATACGACACACTTTATATTTTAATAGTGACTATAGTTTCTTATACTTTTTACAAAGTTATACTGTAGGTAATTCATTTCGCTGAAAAAGGCTTAAAATTAACAATTATCGATCAAGCTGACCTTTACCCCTTTATTTAACAAACAATGAAACATTTTAAAGAGATGGAAGGAAGATTTAAAAAATGGTTACAAACTTTCTAAAATACATTTTAAAGTGCTCTTTAAACAGGTAATTTTTCACTACGAATTTTTTCCTTTTTGTACATTCTTTCTAAAATTTCAATTGTCTTTTAAATCAAATTATTTTTAGTAAAATATTTTATATTTTGTTTTATCTTTTTCTTTGCTTGTTGGTATTTTTAAATTTGAATTTTTTAAATTCAGCTGCTTTAAAAGAGTTTTAAAACGTATTTTAGTTTTTTTTTTCAAAATGTATTTTCCACTCCAAATACAAAAAATTTCCTTGATACGCGTTTTAAGTGTTTTTACTTATTAATTTATTGTCTACAAAATTTCAATGTTGTTAACTCTTTGAATCATATTATTATTAACAGTTATTATATTTTTCATCTATCTTTAAAAAATAATTTTCTATTTTTTGTTGCTTTTAAAAGTTTTATACTTATTTTCTAAATCTTTGTAAAATTTTTACTTTTTTAAAAATCAAATTTGCTTTGCTTAGGTTTTTAATAGTAATAAAAATTTGCTTTTATGGAAATAAAAAGAATTCAATTTTTATCAGTACGCTAGAGCAATTAATAATTTATTGAGATAGGTCAAGTATACGCTAGGACAATGAATACTTGATTGGGGTAGGTTAATAGTATGCTAAGATTATTAATAATTTATTGAGTTAGGTCAGGGGTATTCTAGAGCAACCAAAAATTTGTGATATATTTTAATTGTGTTTTTAGTAATATATAAATTTCTTTGTCAAGCGATTATTTCTTAAAAACAATTCAATTCTTTTTTGCTGTGAAAATTCAACTGTTTTAAGACAATTTTAATTGATTTTAGGAAGTTTTCAGCCTTTTGAGAATATATAAAAAAACTTTTTAAAATTAAATTTAAATTAGTTGTTTTCAAAAGGTTTTTTTCAATTGCTTTATTTTTCCTTACAATTTTTCATCTAATTTTTTCCTTCTAAATCAATTATATACTTGTCGTGAGAATTTAGCTGTCTGATTTCAATTATTTTTAATTCTCTTTTTATGTAATAATTCAATTGTTCTTTTAGAATGTTTAAAAAATATTTTAATTTTTAAAACAATGAATAACTATTTTATTCTTTGAATTACCATGTAATAACAATTGAAACAATTATAATGACTTACTTTGAAATATGTTAATTATTTAATTAGATTCAAGAAGTCCGTCATGCAAATTGAAAAGCGGCAGACCCGGAACTTGCACACCGCTAAACGACTGTCCATCAGCAATTGAAGCCATCAAGAGAAACGAACGCCCAATCAACTGCTGGTACAACCGTCAAATTCCTGTAGTCTGTTGTGAGGTCTCAGAAAATTTGGCAGTGTCGAAGAGCGAGCAAAGTAAGTACCTATAAAAACATTTCGGATGATGCCAACACATTAATAATTTAAAATGCAAGTATGTGGTAGATACTACAAAAGGAGAATAGAAAATAGATTTTGGTACGGGGGTGCCGCCCACGGTCTAATCGGAGGCATTAAAACCTCCGCTAGGGAGTTTCCCCATATGGTACGTCTAATTGAAGGAATCGTTCATATGATACATCACTAAATCATTCACCTCACGATTGATAATCTCACCTCGCGTACTGAAATGTTTAAACATGGGTTGATAGCTTTTCACCACATCTCATTCATACCATTTTCATCAAGCGCACCTTTTTGTAGAATGCATGGAATTGCACACACGACAAAAGAGAAAGATTTCTGATGACGAAACAACTTGGTTTGGGATAGTTGGTGGGGTGCAGGCACTGTCACAGCAGTTTAAACATATGGTATGTTACTTTAATGGAATAACAATGATCATTACTTCTTGCAATGTATTTTAGGCGATTCTCGGTTTTGGGGAGAAGGATGAGATAACTTGGGCCTGTGGTGGATCGTTGATTAGCGAGAAGTTTGTGTTGACTGCAGCGCATTGCGTAAATACTAAAGAATTGTAAGTATACTTTAAATTTGAAATTATTTAAATCGTAGAAGAGAAATTAACTGTAAGTATTAATACATTAATTTTGCTATGTATAGTTGTCTATAAAAAGATAAAAGTGTTATATTATTGTTGAATTATTTTCATTTTCAAAAACTTGTTTCCAAAGATTTTGATGATAAAATCAATTCTCTTTAATCGTTTCACGATCAAATTAGATATTTCAAATGAGTTTTTTTTCTTGGAAAAAATGTTTGTATTTGGATAGTTTCAAGGATATGCAATGATCATTAATAGTCATAAAAATAATAAATTTCCTGGAAAAATAGATTTAGATTGTATATTAATGTGCATAAAATAAAACCTTGTTGTGTAAATATAAACTTCACTCGATATATTGTAATAATCCGTGCGTTATTAACAACATCAACAATCTTTAATATATTTAGAACAACCACAAATGCATTTGAAATAAGGGTTAGTCTATCCGTTTGGGCTATCGACCTTCGGTCGACCTTCAGATCAATCTATAATTGTACGTGATTTATAACTGTTATTGTATTTTAATTTATATTTTTTTGCTTAATGCTTAAGACTTAAAAAAACTATAATATTGAAGTGGTGAAAGATTCTACATACACCCCTCCAAGAATTCTCGCAATTTAGAAAAAAAAATCGTGGAAATTTGCCAGCAAATTCTGGAAATCTAGAAGTTAGATAGATTCTAGAACCCCTGAAAGAAAATATTTAGAAAAAAATATACCAGCAAATTCTAGAAATCTAGAAGATAAATAAATTCTAGAACCCCTCAAAGAAAATATTTTGCAATCTGTAGTAGAATTTTTTAATTTCCTGAAACTTAACGAAACAAATAGTGAAAATTTTAAATGTTTGAAAATTCTTAACATCTAAAAGAAGATTATTAAAAATCTGAAACAGAATTTACTGGAAAATTGTAGAACCTATTAAACAATTCTCGCAGATTGAAAGAAATATTTCTACAAAATTCCTGTAAGAAAAAGTAAGATGTCTAAGGAAATTCTTAAATTTGTGGAAAATATGTTATATAAATTAAGTAAAAATTCTCCTAACTTGAAAGAAAATTCGTAGGATAATTCTAAAACCATAGAAAAAATCTTAGAAAGAGAGCTCTGATAAATTCTGATTTTAAAAGCAAGAAATTGTGAAAAATTCTTAAAAATGTAATAATTATCTCTCAAAAACTTTGAAAATTAAGTGCTAGAAAATTCAAAAATTATCGACAAAAATTTTCGCAATTTGGAAATAAAAATCTTCAAAAATGTTTATAAGAAATGCTGAAAAATTTTCGAAAATTTAATAATGATTAAATTAAGTTACTGTAAAATTCTATAAATTTGAAGAAAATTTTCGTGGAAAATTCTAAAAAAACTCACTCATTTTGGAATAATATGTGAGAGGAAATGAGAAGAAATGGTTGAAGATTTTCCAAAATGAAATGAATGTTGTAATAAATCTGAAAGAGACATTTCTACAAATTTCTAGAAACATCTAATGACATAAATATTCTAGAAAATACTAATGGAATTATAGTAATAAATTGTAGAAAATAGACGTCAAATGGATGAAGAAAATTTACTGGAAGAATCTAGAACCTTTAAAAGAAACATTCTCAAAATGTAGAAGAATAAATCCTAAAAGAAGTGAACTATGAAAACTTTTCCAAAATGTAATAATTATTTCTAATAATAAAGTGCTGGACAATTCTAAAAATTTGCACATTTTTAAAAGAAACTCAGCAAAAATTTCGAATAAAAAACAAGAAATGCTACAAACTTTCCGAAAACTTATTAATACTTAAATTGGTTTTAAAATTTTATAAATTTGAAAGAAAAATATTTCCTGAATTTTTGAAGAAATTTCCATCGTGTTTAGAAACATGAAAACAGAAATCTGAAAGGAAAATTGCTGGAAATTTTATCACGCATGAAACATTCGCAAATTTCTACAAAATTCCGCTAAGAAAGGGAATATTAAATATAAGTCAGTTAAATATTCTAAAATTCTAAAAGAAAATTTGTAGGATTAATTTTGAAAGTATAAAAAGAAGTTCTCAGAAATTAGAAAAGGGTATAGATTCTCATATGAAAAGCAAGAAATTATGAAAACTTTTCCTAAATAAAATAATTATCTCTAATAATGTAGTGCTGGAAAACTCTAGAAATTCGCATTTTTTTAAAAGAAACTCATCAAAAATTTCGAATAAAAAACAAAAAATGCTACAAACTTTCTAAAAATTTATTAATACTTAATTTTGTTTTAAAGTTTTATAAATTTGAAAGAAACATTGTTGTAACCATTTAGAAAAAAAGAAAAAGAAAAAGAAAATTTTTAAAAACGGAATGAAATTTGTATTTTAGTGTTTTGTTTTTAAGTTATTTCAACTGTATTGATTTACAAAAGTAATTTTTTTATTTTAAAAATCTAAAAATTTAACCGTTTTTTTTAATAATTTAAATTGTCAAAAAATTGAAAAAACAGTTTTTTTTAAATATTGTTATAAAAATTTCCTTTTTTCTAATTCAATTGTTTTTTAGCATTTTCAAAAAGTTAATTAACCAATTGGTTGAATTGAAAAAGAAAATTAAGCAAATTTCAACTGATGTTATTGACAATATTTCAATTAAAAGTGTCAATTTTTTATTGTATTTTAACTGATTTTATTGAAAAAAAAATTGTTTTCATTTCAATGTTTTAATTTTTTTTAGAATTTAACTTGTTATTTATCTAATAAAATTTCAAGTGTTTTTATTATTTATAATAATCGAATAACCGAATGAAAAACAACTGTTTTTCTTGACAAAATAAATTGTTTTTTGTTAAATTTTAACTGGTTTTTATATATTTATCAACTGATTTCATGGAAAAAAATGTTTGCATTTGAATGTTTTAATTATTTTTTTTAGAATTTCACTTGTTTTTATTTCTGTAATAAAATTTCAACTGTTTTTATTATTCATAATAAACTTATAACTGAATGATTAAAACAATGATGTGTTTTTATTAAATAAGTTATAAGAAAAAATAAATGAACTTTTATTGACAAAACAATTTATTCATTTTCACCTATTTAAAAAAAATAACTGTTTTTTATTGACAAAATCAATTCTTTTTATTTGAAAACTATAATAAAATTGTAACGGTTTTTTTTATAATTTCAATTCTTAATATATATAACATTGAAAGAATATTTCATGAATGATTTTCTCATTTACCTCGTGGTGAAACATTGTGGAATAATAGGTTGTTTTTAATTAATTACCTATTATTACATTGAAAGAAAAAACATTTGTTCTTGTACACTTGTAAAATAAAATTTCAACTTTTTTATTAACCAAATTAGTTGTTTAAATTGTATTTTAAAAGTGAAGCTGTTTTTTTTGTAAATTTCAACTTGATTTTTTCACTTGAATAATGTTATAATTGTTTTTAGAGTTTCAGTTGTTTTTGTTTCTGTGATAATAATTCAACTGTTCTTGTTGACAAAATCAATAAGTTTTGTTTCAATTGTCTTTCGATTTTAACTGTTTTTTTTTTTTATAAATTGCAACTGTTTTTGTTAAATAAATAAATGGTTTTCATTTGAATAATGTTTAAATTTGTTTTAGAATTTCAGTTGTTTTTCTTTGTGTGATAAATATTCAACTATTCTTGTTGTTAAAATCAACTGCTTTTATTACAATTGTGTTTCAATTTTAACTTTTTTGTATATGAATTACAAATTTTCATTGAAGAAATAAATTGTTATATTGGAATAATATATATTATAAAATTTACTGTTTTTAGTTACTCCAAGGAATTGTTTTTTTTCAAATGTTATTATTTAAACTGTTTTGGGTAACAATTTTAAATATTATTGACAAAAACAATTGTTTTCATTTCAATAATGTTATAAAATTTCATTTTTTTTACTAAATCAATTGTTTCTTTTTCCAAGTGTACTATAGACTTTTAATTGTTTTTACTGGTAAATTCAATTGTTTCCAATTTCTTTAAAAAAGTGATACCAACAGAGTTGTTTGATTTTTTTAAGTGATCAAAATATATATAATTATTCAATTGTTTCCATTTGAATAATGTTATAAAATTTTAAATGTTTATATTTTATTTGAAAGAGTTCAATTGTTTCTGAATCAAATTGAAAAAAAACATTTGATTTTATTTGTATAAGACAACTGCTTATATTAACAAAATCAATCGTTTTTATTTTAATTCTCAGATAATCTCTTATGTTTTCTTCTGTCTATTTATGTTCTCTTTTGTTTTTTGCTATTCTCTGCTGTTCTCTGATGTTTTTTACTATTCTGTCCTGTTCGACAATATTCTTTTCTGTTCTCTGCTGATCTTTGAGGTTTAGAAGAGAACAGAAACGAACACAAGAGAACATCAGAGAATAGAAGATAATAAAAACAAAACACGAGAGAACGGCGAAGAGCATAAGAGAATAGAAGAGAATATTAGAACACCAGAGCAGAATGATATTTCAGGGTGAACATAACAAAGAGAATAGAAGAGAATATAAGAGAACATTAGAAAACACTTGTCTTCTGTTCTCTGATGGCTATTTTTCTTCTCTGATGTTCTCTGATATTCTCTTATATTCTCTGATAATCTTTCCTGTTTATTTGTCCTTTTTTATGTTTTCTATTGTTGTTTACTATTCTTTGAAGTTGTCTGCTGTTCTCCGATGTTCTCTAATATTCTCTGTTATTCGCTAATAGTCTTTTCTGCTCTCTGTGGTTCTCTGAACAGAAGAGAACAGAAACGAACACAAGAGAACATTAGATAATAGAAGAGAATAAAATAGAACATGAGAGAACAGTGGAGAAAATCAGAGAATAGAAGAGAATATTCTAGAACATGAAATCCTAAAAGAGCTTAAGATGCGAGTCACATTAGAGAACAACAGAGAACATCACAGAACAGAAAAGAACAAGAGAGAACACTAGATAATAGAAGAAAAAAAAACAAAACATGAGAGAACAGCGAATAATATCGGAGAATAGAAGAGAGAAGCACATAATAGCAGATCAGAAGAGAATAATAGAGAAGAAGAGAACATCAGAAAAAAGAAGAAAATATTAGAGAACAGGAGAAAATATCAGTGAGAAGAAGAGAACAAAATATGATACCATACAACCTCATTAGATGGATATTTAGGATTTTAGTTCAGTGGTAGATATCAGATAATAAATGTCAAATGAAGATGACATATGATAGACAGCAGATGATAGAACAGACAAGAACAGAAGAGATCAGAAAAGAACAGAATAGAATATTACATAATATAAGAGACCTGATTTATTCTACATTATATAAATCAGAGAACGGCATAGAATTTCAACTATTTCTATTGACACAATTATTTGATTTTGTTTCAAGTATAATATACACATTCAAAATCTATCTAAAATATTTATTATGCCTTTTAACATTTTTATCGCTGTTTTATTTTTATACTTAATCAAATTTTCCTTAGACTCTTATAGTTTTCGATTTACATTTCATGATTATAATTGTTTTTTTTTTAGAGGGGAAGTTAAATTCGTAAGATTAGGCGACCTCAACATAAAAGACATCCACGACGACGCTGAGCCTCAAGACTTCACGGTGTCGCGCAGAATCAGGCATCCGCAGTACAAACCACCATCTCAGTACCACGACATAGCCCTCATCGAGCTGGACCGGCCCGCCCGGATGACACCCTACGTGAAACCGGCCTGTCTTCACACCGGCACGAACATCGACGACCCCGTCTGGATAGCCACGGGCTGGGGCAAAGTGGAATTCGGCGGAGACAGTTCCGACCATCTGCAAAGGGTCGACTTGAGGGAGTACACAATCGACGAATGCAGAAAGTACTACGCCCCGAATAGGCGATTGGTGAACGGTATTTTAGAATCCTCGCAGATTTGCGCTGGAGAACAGAACAAAGACACTTGTCAAGTAAGTATGACAAACAAAAAACGAAGTGAATAAGATAAAGATTTTGATAGGGAAGCATCATTTATTCTAATCAATAATTGAATAGGATAGAATTCTTTACTACACTAGCTGAAAAGTCTTTGGCCTTAATATAGATAAATGAGTAAAAATTATTTTCTAGAATTAATGAGTATTTCATATTGTTCATCACTTTAATATTCCATTGTGAATGTATGACTAATAGTGTTTTGTATTTAGGGAGATTCCGGCGGCCCGTTGCAAATCAAAAGTCCCGACTACATTAATAGTTACCGGATTATAGGAATTACGTCGTTCGGAAAAGCGTGCGGAATTTCCACATCGCCGGGCATTTATACAAGGGTCTCCAATTACGTCGACTGGATAGAATCAGTGGTATGGCCAAATTAGTGTATGGCATATTGTTTTTATACATATTTCTCATGTGGCATTAAATAGTATTAATTAATAACATTGTTGTTCAATTATTTTGTTCCTTATTCATCTAAATTACTTTGATGGAAATAGTATTTAATTAATAATACAAATGAGCTTACGAGCTGAATAATAGCCGCCGGAAGAACCCCAACAAATAATTCTTCACGAGAATAGGCTGAATGGGTCAGAGTGGAAGAACATCTCGAAGAAATGAACTCCGCCCGGGTCTCTTCAATTAAAATTTAAGTAATAGTTCTAATAGTAGTATGTATTTGAGATTTTATTTTAGAAGAGAAACAAAGAAAACAATAAATAAATAAATAATCATCAATGTCTCATTAATGTGAGAAAACTGCCTAGATAATATCTTAATAAATAACTCAATTAATAAGAGTATAGTTTTTCATTGAAATGTCGTCAATACCGGACTCTCAGATCATTAAGGACAAAATATAAAGCTTGTCTTATGTAACGATATTAAAGTTATGCATAAAACTGTCACCTCTATAGCCAAAAAAGGCCTGATCCTTATGTACCAACTATTTGATGCGGTAGACTGGAGAATGGTTCATAACAATGATGATATAAAAATCTGCTTCGGAAAGTTCTTAGCCATACTCAGAGATGCTGCAGTTACAGCTTTCTCGAAAAAATACATTAAGCAACAAAAAGGCACAAATGAACTAAAATGGTTCAACAGTCGATTCAAGAAAAGAAAAGTGATAGCTTAACTGTTGCGACCTCTACGACGTTCTGTGCGCAAACGCTCATCTGCTCTTGGACTTTTCGATCGTTCTATCAGGAGAATTCTTTATGATGTTCTTCATTACCATCCTTACAAGATGGCGATTGTGCAGGATCTTCGTTCCTGAAGACGCTATTGTGTTTTTAGTGATGAAGCTCAATTTCAGTTGTGTGAATCCGTCAACAAACAATACATGCTCTGCTGGGCTGACCCTAATCCTCGAGAATTGCACCAAAGGTATTGTGCCATAATTCTTTATAATGTATTAGTGGTGGATGCATGCATTAATTTTTTTTAATAAAGAATATTATTATTATTAATTAGAAAAAACACGAAAATATTTCGAAAAATCTACATTATTATTATTATAATTATTATATTTACCTAAACAGTGTGGTGTGCAATTTTCTCAGCAGGTATTATTGGTCCTTGGTTCTATGAGGAAAATGAAGTCAGAGTGATGTAAACATGTTACAAAAAATTTTTCTTCCACGGTTCCAACAAGACGGTGCAATGGCTCATACTTCAAGAGAACTATGGCTGTTTTGAGGGAACACTTCTCACAGCGGCTAATTTCAATTAGGGGCCATTTGGAGTGGCCAGTCCTATGGAGTTTATTGAAATCCCGTGCAAAATTTGAAGACCAACATCCTGGAACAAATTGCCTGATTTACAAAGAGAGATGCACGTTTAGAATATTTTGACAACAGGTTACTTAATCATTTAACTAAAAAAATGTATGGGTAAATTTAAAAATATTTAAAAGAATTCACGCGACGAGGAAAGCAAAGTCCTATGATGAAATACGGGAGGACGAAGAATACGATGAAACAGCCAACAGGAGAAGTAAAACGCAAGTACAACCACAGAGCTTTTCTTTTGCCTTTAGGGATGTTGAGTATACAATCCGAGCGTTCAGTGGGAATGATGAATACTCAATAGACAAATGGATCAACCACTTCGACAAGACGACAATATTACTTAATTGGAATGATCAGCAGAAACTCATTTTTGCAAAGAAGCTTGGCAAAAATGTTTATAAACGAAGAAAATGGTCTCAACTCCTAGTTGAAATTGAAGTCGCTAAAATTCAGAATTTTCAAAAAAATCCAGCAGTGCACAAGACCATAATAAAAATACAGATAAGAAAAGAACAAATATTTCTTAAAAATGAAAGAAATTGCAACCGAAGCTGGTATACAGGACGAAACACTGATGCAGTATGTAACAGATGGTATATTTGACGAGTTTTATATGGTGTTAGGAACTTAAACGTCTTTAAAGATAAGCTTAGAACCTATGACAAAATTAAGAGTAGCAAGAAACAGAATCTGAATTGATTTCAAATTAATAGAGGCAAGTTTCAAGACAGCGAAAGGTCTACAGAAAAGGCAAATAAGACAGCAACAAAGTGTGTTAATTATGGTGCCATTGGTCATAGATCCAAAGACTGCGAACACAGATCCAAAAGGGATGAAATGTTTCAGATACAATACGTTTGAACACCAAGCAACAGAATGTAAACAGGAAAGGAATGTAAAAAAAGGAAGAAACTAGGTCCGGTGAAGTACGTTCGTTGAATCTGGTTAAAAATAAGACGAAGTAGATGGAGATTAATGACTTGAAAATAGATGCATTGATTGACACTGGCATCCGAATCAATATCATTCCCAGTAGAATTCACAAACTAATTGAATCCCCAAAACGTAAGGAATCGAATCTAATCTCTACAGGATTTTTTTAATTGAATCCCCACAACTCAAGGAATCGAACCTAATCTCCACAGAATTTGGTAAGAATTCTGTGAAACCTTCAGGCTACGCAGAAGTACACATGCAAATTGATGTTGATAATTTCAATACCGTAGTTTATGTAGTGTCCGATGACGTATCTAATTTAGATCTTATAATTGGAAATGAATTATTGGATCAAACGAAGTTGAAGAATTCAAAGGAGAGCATCACGATCAAGAAGATTAGAAGCGAAGAAGCCCAAATATTGAGAATTGCAGTAAACGATGAGACAGGATTGAACGTGGATACGATGTTACCTGACATCAATAAAACGGAATCAACAAAATGATGGAAGAGTATAAGCCGAAGAAGACGAAGACAGTGGACGTATCCATGAAGATTATTCTTCAAAAAGAGGAACCGGTCCACTCAGCTCCCATACGCCGAGAGAGATATTGTTGACCAACAAGTGCAAGACTGGATAGATGCAGGAATAGTAGAACCCTGTATTTCAGAATACAAGACTGGCGTAATCGTAGTTAGGAAGAAAGATGGCACACCGAAAATATGTGTGGATTACAGGAAGATCAAAAAATTGGTGGGCAAGGACCACCATCCTCTACCGATAATAGAAGTGCTTGATATATTGCAAATGAATTCTTTCATGTGCTGGTTTGAAGAAGATAGTCGAAAATACGCAGCTTTCGTTACACATAATGGCCTGTATTGTTTTACAAAATTGCCATTTGGTTTCTGTAATTCACATGTGTTATTTCAAAGGTATGTGAATACATTGTTTCGAGACCTGACTAGAAAAAAGATAGTTACCATGTATATCGATGAATCGTTATTCCGGCCAAAAGTCAGAGTGAAGGGCTCGTACGGTTTCACTTGGTATTACCAGTAGCGAGTGAGCATGGAGTAGAAATCAACTGGAAGAAACGTCAATTTCTTCAGCAATGAGTACGAGTACAATTCCTTGGTCAGATAATTGATATCCAGTCGAAGAGAAAACCAGAGCAGTAAAAAAATCCAGAACCGAAAAATGTAAAAGTCCAGAGTTTTTTGGGTTTAACGGGATACTTTAGAAAATTCATTCCCCAATACTTGAATATGGCTAAACCATTAATAAATCTTCTGAAGAAAGAAGTAAGATTCAAATTTGAAGATGAAAGATGAAGAGAATTCGGCGTTTGAATCGTTGAAGAAGGCGTTAACAGATGGCCCAGTACTTCACATTTATAATCCTGGTTTGGAGACAGAAATACATACGGATGCAAGTATAATGGCTACGGATCAATTTTGCTACAAATATTCCCTAAGGACAATCAGTTCTAACCAGTATATTACATGTCAAAGATGATTACGGAAGCAGAACAAAATACTCAAGTTATGAATTAGAAGTCTTGGCAGTGATAAGAGGAATCAAGAAATTTAGGACTTACTTGTTTGACCAGAAGTTCAAAATTATAACCGATTGTGACGCATTTACAAAAAAGGTATACAAGAAGGACATGAACGCAAGAGTCGCAAAGATGGGTAATGATGCTGTTCGAATTGAAATATGAGATTGAGCATCGTCCAGGCACAAGAATGCAGCATATGGATAGTTTAAGTAGACATCCAGTTATGATGATGGTTGATAGTAGGGTGAGCAAGATCTGAAAAGCCCAAAACGATGTCGAGACGATTAAGGCGCTTAAAGAAATCTCGAAAGAAAATAACGAACATGACGACTACTCCATTGGCTACGTTTTGCACAAGATGAAGAAGGTAAGGCAGCTGTTGGTTATTCCAGAAGATATGCAAACAAACTTGAAAGCTTTGAAAAAAACAACGGATATAATAGGGCAAGGGTACTATATCCTTCAATGCAAGATAGAAAGGGTGATTTCTTGTTGTATCCCTTGCATAATGGTGAACCGGAAGAATGGTAGGAAAGGTTATTATATCTTTTAGTTTCATAATTATATCGTCTAGGTATTTAATTGTGAGCTCAAGATAACTTGTTTCGTTTGGTTTCGGATCAGAACGCTCGGTACAACAGTGTGCCATGCCCCGTATGTCCAAATAGGTGCCGTTGATCTTCAGAAAACACATAGGATGATAATTGTTTTTACAATCTACACATTGGATGAAATCATTAACTTTCGAAGAACACTGTTTACATATTATTTAGTCGGCGCACATCCTGGGAGGTATGTCATTGCTTATTATGGTTTCCGTGATGTCATTATAATCCATTGTGTTATTGTGATCTTGGTTACCGTCCAATGGCTCACAGCAATTTATTAACTTTCCGTCCAGTATTTCAGCACATTTTATGTATTTCGCATATCCCGGGTGTATTAATGCACTACAGTTTACGCACTTGTACCCTGATTTCGGCATTTGCTTGCAGTTACGGCAAGGAATCGCGGAAGCATTCACTCATTGTCGCCATTTTTCATTTCTCTTTGTTTTTCTTTTTTTTTCTACTCTAGAACCATTCCATATTTACCTTGAAATGATAATTTTTCAAAAAGACCTGGATGCAGCTACTATCTGAATAAATATTTACAACGCCATCTATTGAAACTTTCATCATCTAATATCATGTTATAAACAACTCCATATGAGTGAATCTGCCCTGGTCACCATCATGCATTGAAACAGTGAGTAGCGTGTGTTTGCCGTTGATGCTTACTTTTCGAGCGGATGTTCTGTGATCGCAACCCAGCTTTAATTGCCCCGTTGGCCCCTGTCCCGGATCGGAAATCAATTGTTACGTGGATCACTACGTTCAGACAAACTGCAAGTACGACAAGACAATGAACTGGAGTCCATTGGAAAATTAGAACACTTGAGAACATTGAGGCGGTAAGAGCTTCACTGTTGCGATCACCATGGCGTTCTGCGCGCAAACACTCGTCTGTCCTTGATCTTTCCGACCGTTCTATGAGGAGAATTCTTCATGACGATCTTCATTACCACCCTTAAGTAACGCGTGTGACGTTCTTCTCGAAGTCGTTCCTGAGGACGCAGTTTATTTTTTAAGTGATGAAGCCCATTTCTAGTTGTGTGGATCCGTCAACAAAAAAAAACATACTCTACTGGGCTAATTCCTAATCAGAAATTATGGGTCTTTGGTTCTACGAGGAAAAGAAGTCGCGGTGGCAGTGATTCGAACTGGTGTATAAACATGTTACAGGAATTTTTTCTTCCACGGCTAGATGAGTTGGACGTAGGAGACATTAGGTTTCAACATGACTCACACTTCAAGAGAATCAGTGGCTGTTTTTAGGGAACTTTTCTCACAGCGCCTAATCCATTCTTCCAATTTGGCCCCTTGTGATTTTTTCAATGGGAGTTTTTGAAATTCCGTGTTTATGTACACCGTCCAAGGACCCTATATTTGAAGACCAATATCCAGGAAGAAATTGACAACATAACCCCTGCTATACTGGCAAGAGGCATGACAAACGCCAGAAATCGAATACTCAGTGTCACCTACCTGATTTGATCTTCAAAACTGTGTTAAACAAAATTTTATATATGTTTATATATGTACCTTATAAAAACATTATTGATTTTTGCGGCTTCTACTTCGTTATACATTTTGAGTATATTTATATTACTATTATATTATTATTATTTTAAATAGTGTTATGCAAACAAAGTTATAAAGTGTTTTTTTACTTATTGTATATAAAAGACAAATAAAAAAATTCTAATTCATACAATTGGTTTGATTAAATTTTGAAAAATGAAAGGTATGTTGCCGCACCCTGTATAATGGTCATTCAAGATTATTGAATGAGGGTCGTTTAAGGTCATCCATCAACCGTTCAAGGGAATTTAATGCTATCTATCGAGTCTTCAAGGCGATTAAACGGCCGTTTAAGGTCAATCAATGGCATCAAGTGGTTATTTAAGGTCAGCCAAAATTCATTCAAAAGTTTCTTTTAAGATTATCAATCAATCATTCAAGATTATTTAAGAACATTTAATTTGGAGACATTTAATGTCATCTAATGAACATTCAAGATGATTTTGATTTCATCTATTAAGCACTCAAGGTCACCCAATGATCATTTAGGATTAATCAACGAATATTCAAGGACATAAAGCGGTTATTTAAGTTTTTTACGGGTCTTACAAGGTAATTTAAGGTATTAAAAGTAATTCATTGACAACTCAGTCATTTTATCCCATCTATCGATCACTCAAGGTGATCTACGGTTGTTTATGGTCAATCAATCTCAATTTCAAGGATAACAAACTATTATTCAAGGTTATTTAACATCATCTTAAAATAATTAAGGCTTATTTAATCTAATTTAACAATTGTTTTAAAGTCATTCAACGGCCATTCAATTCAAGGTAGTCCAATTATAATTTATGGTTATTTAGATTAAGGTCAACCGATGATAATTAAATAATTTAATGGTCTTCCCAAGTTATTTAAAGTCATTTAAGATCATTCAATGGCAATTGATTTAATCCAATAACTCAAGGTCAACCAATTATTATAGTTCAATCAACAATTATTAAAACAGTTTAAAGTCAATCATTCATTTGAGGCAATCTATACAGCAGATTTTGTAAAAAATTTTTGGCTTCATTATTGTCGCTATAGTTAACAATAAGAAATTATGAAGATGTTTTAAAATAGAGGAAAATATATTGAACCTTGGGCTAAAAATGAAAATTTAGAAGTTATCAAATTGAAACTAAAACTTGAACAGTTGGTTTTATAAGTGATAAAAGAAGATTTTTTAAAGTGGTGACGAATATTGGCTTTCTTGAAGAAAGTATTGGTAGGCTAAAATGAAAAAGTAAAATTTTGCACATTACATCTTTTCATTTGAAAAAATCACCATAGAAGATGTTTTTATATAGATGGATAGGTTGTGAAATTCTTTAATGCATTCAAAAGAAAAAGTATTAAATATATATTAAAGATTAAGTTAGCTTAAGGATAGAGACATCATTAATCTTCTACTCCATCCATCAATTGATACTCCTTTAGATTAAAGATATTTGTCTGAAAGTTGAAGTATATAAAGAGAAAAGCTTGATTTATTTCCTTGTTAGAGTTTATAAATCATTTTCATACGTAAAACATTCAACTCTAGTATGAAATATTTGTAGGGGTTGGTAAACTTAAAAAAGCAATTTTAATTTCCAGAAACAAAATTATAAACAGTCGTTTCCTGTATGATTATGAATATTTGTAAATAATACTTGTGGTAATATAATTTTACTGCGAGGCTATAAATAAAATTTGTCACTCGATTAATTACGATGCCCAAACAAACCGATCGTCTGCGCTCGAGGCCAAGGGTTACTCCAAATGTTAATAAGGAAAAAAATAACAAGACTGTAATTTAATTTACGTGCCATCTGTTTCTTCGGTTACCATTCTTGCGACGCAGATGCAGACGCGGCTCAGTGTTGTATTTAAGCCACAATGCGATGCACGGTTTTGTTGAATTTCGTACAATTTTGCACGATTCTGCAATATTGCCTGGGCGTACCGGCAAGAACGCCAGAGTGCGTTATTCAAGATGAGTTAACGAATCTCAAGAATTCTATCAAACAATTGTCAGGTACGTAAAAAAAATAATATATTATATATAATATAAATTCCTTAAAACTATATCTCTAAAGTTTCCAATGTCTTCTTCCGGAGAAGAAATTTTGAACTGCTTACTCTGAACTCCTAGTTCTTCGCCTGTTATAAAATAATAACTTTTTGAAAATTACAAGAGTACTCTTACTTTAACGCTTTAAAAATTGAATTTATTAAATATTTATATCATAGCAATTAGTTCGTTTTATCACGATATTCTTTTAACTACTAAACTACATAATGACTATCATTCCGACGATTAGCCAGACATTCTCAAACTTCTAGTTTTAGACTTTTTTAGATTTCAGCTTGATAATTATTACCTAATAATCGTAACTACAATCATTTTGGCTTTGCAAAATTATCATATTTAAAGCCTAAATATGTAAATTTTTAGGACAAATGGATAATTTAAATTTCTTGTATCTAAACAATTTGGAGCCCAAAGTCGCAATAACGAGTACTTCGTTGGCAAGTATTGACACAAGTCTGCGTAATATTCAAGAAAGAGCTCATGTATGGGACACGTTTCAATTATACATCGCGTCCTGGAACGAACAGATGTCGACGACGGATCGAAAACTGGATATAATTAGCAAGTAGGTATTTAATGTGTGGTTTTTTAAAATTTTTATAGTGCATAAAATCAAATTCATGCTAATTGCCTTATATCTTGTTCAATTTTTTATGAGAAGGTAAGCCTACTAGGAATTAAAATATAAAATCGTTGATAGGTAATTAAGAGCTAGATTTACTTTCCAACTTATATGATTGATAAAGGTTTGTAATTTTTTTAATGAGAAATAAATTCTTTCAAAATCTGCTTTTAAATTTTTAAGATTTCTAAATCAGTAAATAATACCAGCGCCCGGTGGGTTTACTTTATCTTCAGTTTCTTACAGACTTCTGAATCTAAAATTGAATTTATTTACGAAATCCCTATTTCACAAAAAAAAAAATACGTTTCATTACTTACCAGATTTTTGATAGCAGTTTGTAAACTGTAAATAGTAATAGTTTAAGTTGTGTTCGATCTTACTATTAATGCCTATTAATTAAGGACACATATTTTATTTCCTGCAAAACACTTCGTTGTTTTCTTCCTACCTTGTATTTTTAAATGTCAGATGTACATTTAAAAATAAAAGTGAAGGAAGGAAATAACAAAGTGTTTTAATTCAATAGTCAAACCGTGAATATTCTGCAAAACAGTTGTTGAATCCCACACAGTATTTGAATAATCAAGACAATAACTTTTTCTTCTCCAACACATCAATTTCTTAATGCAGAAGCCTTAAATTACCTGAGAAAATTGATCCAGAAACTTTGATCACCATAATAAGCTAATGGCATATGGCATATTCATGTTCTATATCATTTATTTTATTTCTTCGTACCTACATTTTAATTTCTGTTATTTTCTGTTTATTCCCTCAGATTGTTTTTTTAAATGCTTTTCTTAGAAATTTCTTATTTGCCGAAATTTTTTTAAAACTAGTAATATTTTCTAGCAGTTTCCTTCCATATTTGCCGACATTTTTTAAAATTGCAAGAATTCTCCTCCAATGTTTTTCAATTTGCCATAAATCTCTTCAAAATTGCAAGAATTTTCTTTGAAACTTCTTGAATTTACCAGAAATGTTTCCTCAATGTTTTTAGATTTCTCTAGCAATAGAATTTTTCTAGGTCGTCGACAAGTTCAAATAAAATTGTATTTGAATCATGGCTTTCCTCTTGTGGTACTGCTTAAAGTCTCTTATTAATATATTTATTTAAAATTATTTATTACATTAGTTATAAAAAAAATTAAATTCAATTATCTATCAACTACAGCAGCGTACAACGTATCCAGTTTACCACAAAAACATTTTTTAAAACTCTTCTCATTTTCTATAATTTTTTTTTTTGGTCTCGGAAGCATGCATTTTCTATAATAAATCACTTATTGGCCTAAAGTGTTCTTGATCTTATCAAATGAAATACGCATTAAACGGTTGCTCAAGGTTACGAACTCCTGACCTAACCCAATATACCATTTATTGTCCTAGCGTACCCTTGACCTTCCTTCGTAAACTTTATGTTAACATAGGTCAAGAGTACTCTAGTAAATATTTTAGGTATTTTAGGTAAGATAAAATCTGGATATAAGAAAAATTAAAAAAGAGGTTGGAAGACCTACGGTCGATAGTCAAGAAAAAAAGAACGAAGAATATTTACAATTGTTATGTCCTCCAAAGAATATATATATATATATATATATATATGTAGTACTTATCTTCAATAAAAATGTTTATTCCTATCTTTAAAAAAAAGTAAAAGCACTTGGAACGAAAATGAAAAAGTAAGGGTTTTAATTTTTTTGCAAAATTCAATTGACCATAGCAATTAATTGGTGCATTAATTTTTTACATCTGAACATTATTTCAGGAATTATCAGCAGAAAATCGAAAAACAATTGAAGTATGAATTTTTGTTTTCTACATAATTCAATTAATCAATTAATTAGAGCAGAATTTTAAATCTGAACATTATTACAAGAGTTATCATCTAAAAATAAAAAGAAACAATTGAAGCACAATTTTTGTTTTTTTTTTTCATAATTCAATTTTTATCGATCATAGCAATCAATTAGTGCTGTTTTGCTTTTAAATCTGAACATTATTTCAGAGTTATCGGCCTAAACTAAAAAAACAATTGAAGTACGAATTTTTGTTTTTTACATAATTTAATTGTAATCGATGGTGAGTATCAATTATTGGAAGAATTTTCAAATATGAACATTATTTCGTGAGTTATCGACAGAAAATCCAAAAACAATTGAAGTACGAATTTTTGTTTATTACATAATTCAATTGTAATGGATGATTTCAAAAAATGAACACTATTTCACGAGTTATCGACAGAAAATTTAAAAAAAACAATTGAAGTACGAGTTTTTGTTTTTACATAATTCAATTCTAATTGGCGGTAGGTGCAAATTGCTGAAGGAATTTTTCAAATATGAATACTATTTCACGAGTCATTGACAGAAAATTGTAAACAATTAATATACGAAGTTTGGTTTTTTGCATAATTCAATTTCTACCGATCGTAGCAATCAAATGGTTCAAGAATTTTTTTAATCTGAACATTACCTAATGAATTATCTACAGAAAATCAAAAAACAATAGAAGTACGAAGTTTTATTTTTGCATAATTCAATTCTTATCGATCATAGATTACTATTAGTGCAGGAACTTTTTAAATTTGAACATTATTTCAAGAGTTATTATCACAAAATCAAAAAAAATAATTCAAATTTTTCATATCTAACATTATTATATGAATTATGTAAAGAAAATCAAAAACAATTGAAATACGAATTTTTGTTTTTTTTGCATAATTTAATTGTAATCGATGGTGGGTGTCAATTATTGGAAGAATTTTTGAAATCTGAGCTTTATTTTAAGAGTTACCGTCCGAAACAATAGTTTTAATTAATGTCAAAAATGACATAACAAATCTAATTGAAGTCCTCTTCTCAGAGGAAAATAAGCCAAACTCGGCAAGATAATGGTGGAACAACCTCTACCAAAGGTACCATATATGGCAACAGTGTTATTGTTATTGCAAGAGTGGAAGATCATATTATTGTGAACTCAAGCCATTCCATGTGCGATCAAAATTTTTGTAAGAAATGTTTGTAATATATATTTGAATTTTATTGTGTAAGTACAATGGATAAAATAAATACTTTATACTATATATATATATATATATATATATATATATACTATATAAAATTTAAAAAAAATTTAAGTGATATTAGTTTATTTGTTGCATAATTTAATTAAAATCGATCACAACAATCGAATGGTGTAGGATTTTTTTAAATCTGAACATTGTTTCAGGAGTTATCGGCAGAAAATTAAAAAAAACAATTGAAGTACGAAGATTTGTTCTTTGCTTAATTTAATGTTTATCGATCATAGTAATCCATTAAAGCAGGAATTTTTTTAATCTGATTATTATTTCAGAAGTTATCACCAAAAAATCAAAAAACAATTGAAGTGCGAATTTTATCGACAAAAAATTAAAAAACAATTGAAGACGATGTTTTGATTTATGCATAATTCAATTTTTAACGATCATAGCAATTTACTGATGCCAGATTTTGTTTTAATGTGAACAGTATTTCCAGAGTTTTCGGCATAAAATAGAAAAACTATTGACGTACGAATGTTTGTTTTTTACATAATCTAATTGTAATTGATAGTGCGAACCAATTTCCGCAAGAATGTTTCAAATATGAAAATTATTTCAGGAGTTATTGACGGAAAATTAAAAAAACAATTGAAATACGAAGTTTTGTTTTTTCGTATAATTAAATTTTTATCAATCATAGCAATCAATTATCGCAGGAATTTTTCAAATCTGAACATTATTTCAAGAGTTATCGGCAGAAAATCGAAAAACAATTGAAGAACGAAGTTTTATTTTCTGCATAATTCAATTTTTATCCATCATAGCAATTGCAATTGTCGCAGGAATTATTTAAATCTATTATTTTAAAAGTCGGAAGAAAATAAAAAAACAATAAGTACGAATTTTTGTTTATTACATAATTCAATTGTAATCGACGATGGTTACCAACTGCCGCAAAAAAATTTTAGAATATGAACACTATTTCAGGAGTAATCGACAGAAAATTAAAAAACAATTGAAGTGCGAAGTTTTGTTTTTTGCATAATTCAATCATTATCGATCATAGCAGTCAATTTTGTGCAGGAATTTTTCAAATCTGAATATTATTTCAGGAAATTTCACTAAAAAATCAAGAAACAATTGAAGTGCGAATTTTAGTTTTCTGCATAATTCGACAAAAATTGTGTGTATATTTTCATTTATTATAATATATATTTTATATTTTTTGTGAGAAAGGAATACAAAGATATTAATAAAATAATAAAATAATAATAATAAGAATTTTCCAAATTTGAACATTATTTCAGGAGTTATCGACGGAAAATTTAAAGAACAATTGAAGTTCGAAGTTTTGTTTTTTTTTCATAATTCAATTTCTGTCAATCATAGCAATCAATTGGTGCAGATTTTTCTTAAATCTCAATATAACTTCAGGAGTTATTGCCAGAAAATCCAAAAAACAATTGAAGAACGAATCGATGGTGCGAACCAATTTCCGTAAGAATGTTTCAAATATTTCACGAGTTATCGCCAGAAAATTAAAAAAAAATTGAAGTACGATTTTGTTTTTTACATAATTCAATTGTAATGGATGACGGGTATCAATTGCTGCAGGAATTTTTCAAATATGAATACTATTTCACGAGTTATAGACAGAAAATTAAAAACAATTGAACTAAAAATTTTGTTTTCTTGTATTTGTAATTCAATGTCTATCGATTATACTAATCAATTGGTGCAGGAATTTTTTTAAATCTGAACATTATTTTAAGAGTTATCGACAGAACATCAAAAACCAATTGAAGTACGAATTTTTGAATTTCACCTAATTCATTTGTAATCGGCAGTGGGTACCAATTGCTGCAAGAGTTTTCAAATATGAATACTATTTCACGAGTTATTGGCAGAAAATTAAAAAAAAAACAATTGAAGTACGAAGTTTTGTTTTTTGCATAATTCAATTCTAATCAATCATAAATTGCTATTAGTGCAGGAACTTTTTAAATCTGCACATTATTTCAAGAGTTATTATCACAAAATCAAAAAAATTAAAGTACGAATTTTTTGTTTTTTACACAATTCGGTTGTAATCGATCAATTTCCGTAAGAATTTTTCAAATAAAAACACTATTTCACGAGTTATCGCCAAATAATTAAAAAAGAAAAAACAATTGACGTACGAAGTTTAATTTTTTGCATAATTCAATGTTTATCGATTATAGCAACCAATTAGTGTAGGAATCTTTTAAGTCTGAACATTATTTCAAGAGTTATAGACAGAAAAACAAAAAACAATTGAAGTACGAATTTTTGCTTTTTCGATAATTCAATTTTTATCGATCATAGCAATCAATTAATGCTGGATTTTTTTGAATCTGAACATTATTTCAAGAGTTGTCGGCAGAAAATCTCGTATATTAATTGTGAGAATTTTCTAAAATATTCCAAAAAAATTTCTTCTAAATGTATATACTTTAACCACAAAGGAATTCACTTATTATTAAGTTTTCCCAGCATTTCTTTTTTAAGTTTTTGTAGAAATTCTTTTGCAACCTGCGAATGTTTTTGTCAATATTTATAAATTTTCTGGGGCTTCTAAGAGATGATTATTGCATTTTATTGATTTTTGAAAGCTGTTAGTTTTTATCATAAACCTATAAAATTATCGTTAAAAAAATTATAAAATACGTTTTGAGATCGTCGGAAATTACTTTTAATGATTACAAGAAAACTGTTAAATATTTATTAAGATTAAAAAAGTAACTTCAAATTTTTTTAACGTTTTAAGAGTTTTTTTTTAAATATTTAAACTCCTTAAAAATATAAGGTTTCTCTCTTTGGAAAAACATAAAAATCTTTTTGTTTTCAATTATTTGCAATATTATTAGTATTTTTTTTTAGAAAAATATTTTTAATTCCTTCTTTTTTCTTATCCGAATTTTGTAGAATCTTTTGAGTTCTAAATTAATTTTTTTAGCAAATTCTGATTTAGATTTCTTCAAAATTCAACTATTTGCAAAATTATTGGTATTGTTTTTAGAAAGTCCTTTGGGGAATTATTTCTTATCGGAATTTTGTAGCATTGGGTTTCAGAATTTTTTAACCAATTCTGATTTAAATTTCTTCAAAATTTCTAACACTTTCCAGCAATCTTTTTGTTAAATTTTTCTATCAACTCCTTCTCCATGTTTCTAGACATGATAGAAACTTCTTCATCAATGCTGGAAACATTTTTGTACAGTTTTCTACTACAAGATTGTTGCGTAATAGAAATATTAATATTAATATTATCGAAAATGTCACGAATATGACAATCTAATTAATAATAATAATAAAGTGGATATATATATATATCTACGCCAGCAATGGACAAAAATATTGCATGTATGGCAAAAATACTTCAGTGAAAGATAATTCCGTCATCTGAAGCTGAAGAAGGGGGCAAAGTGGAAGGACTCATAATGAACCAGCAAGTCATGTGGCGTAAATTTTAGTCATTACTAATGTGTAATTTATAATTTTTAGATAATAATATGTATAAACCTTGTAATGTGAAATATAAATATAAATATATTTTAGGATGTTCTTTTCCAAATTACGAGAATTCTTTTTACGATTCTATTCATTCATCAATTTTTTTCTTTCATTGTACGTTCTACAATTTATTGATATATTTTTATTGTTATTTACAGAATTTTTCTTTAAGTTTGAATTTAGAAATCACGGGCAATATTTTTTCAGATTTATTATATTCCGTTATAGAAATTTTTCAACCATTTGTTTCTTTTTCCTCTCATATATTTCTGACATTTCTTAACTTAAACTTTTCACACAGCAAGACTTCTAAACTTTAAACTTCTTTTTCCAAAGACGGCAGCAATTCTTCAAAATATTCACGGGAATTTTAATCTCTTTCACTATTTCCTAAAATCTTCCTCCGAATTTCCTAGACTTCTAAATTTTAATACATACATCTCAAGAGTCTGCTATCCAATACAAGAAAATCCCATTGAGTCGCGTACGATTTCAGATCTGGCGAATATATTGCAATTTCTTCTCATGTTGGTTGGAATTCTTCTTCTTTCACTTCATTAGTAGTTTCTACTCACTTTCTACAGTTGCTCGTTCTACTTGATGCTCTTTTGATTCTGCATTATTACAATGTTTACAATTCATTTCACATGGATATTTTTTTTCTTAATAATAACTGTCGTTTTTTAACACATGCTACCACTTTGCCAACATGCTCTAAACTCATTTATTTTGTAAGAAATGTGCCTCCTTCGGAAGCTGAATAAAAATTTCAGTTCTGGTATTGGAGACTATTTCTAAAATTTGAAATAAGTACATATTTGCAAGTACTCTAACTTACTTGCAAATATGTATTTCAAATTATTTATTATTATTAATGATACATTTGACTTATTAAGTTAGTTGATATCATCTACGTGTAAGAAAATATTATTTAGTGCTGTGTTTGAATTTATTTCTATCAGATGTATCTCGAATCGATCTTCTGATACAAATAAGCTATTTAATTATATATAATTTGCTACTTACTAATATTTCTCAATAAAACGCTTAACTTAAACCTAGCGTACTCTTGACCTTACACAATGAAATAGGTATTAAACCATCGCTAAAGGTTACTCCGTACATTCGTAAACTATATGTTAACATAGGTCAAGAGTACGCTAGTAAATGTTTAAGATAAAAATTGATAAAATACGGAAAAAAAACTTGGAAATTAAAAACCAAAATATACACATTTTTTGGCTTTAAAGAAGGTGACCTTGGCCTTAAAATCAATAAAATTCATTACAAAATGACCTAGCACATAGATATTGACAAACTTAAAAATACATACTGCAGCAGTATTGAAAAAAAATATATAATAAATTGAATATAATTTTCGTGTTTGTAACCATATTTCGTTGTCACCAGTTAAATTTAGCATTGCAAAAAAAGCAAGATTTAATTTTTTGTCCTAAATAAAATCTTGTTGTATTGATAATAAAAGAACCTCAACAGTTAATTCAGTAACACATGTTATTGAGAGTGACCTCACATATAAAATTGATCCATTTGAATAAAACCACCCACTCTATATATACATTTAACCACTAATAACACACAGTGATTACAATTTAGAATTTCTAAAATCTAAAGATCAAAGGCTAAATAATCAAAAGACTTAATAATCTAAAGCTTAAAGACTAAACACTACCTGAAAAGCTTAAGTTTGGTAATCAGAAAACTAAAGACTGACTCTGGAGTTTCAATATTCTTTAAGCTCAAAAATCTAAGATAATTAAAGAGAAAAAGGCTTATAATTTAAAAAAACTCTATAGGTTAAAGATTTAGGACTTTAAAATCTAAAAATCCGAAAAACGAGTGATTCCAAAATGTAAAAATTGAAAATTAAATTCTTTTAGGAATTAAAATTAAAAAAAAATAATTTATAAAGCTAAAAACATAGATAAAATAACTAAAAAACGAAAAATTTGATAATCAGAAGATTACAGATTAAAAACTTAAAATTTTAAAATTCAAAGGCTTGAAATTAAATGTTTCAAAAACTTAAAACTAATAAAAGATTTAACAATTGTAAAGTCTAATATCTTAAAGCTATAGACTCTAAAAATAATTAGTCTTATGATTTAATAATATTGTGGTAATACATCAATACAATGTTTACCCTCGTCCAAGAAAACTATTAGTTAAAATTATAGTTTAGAAATATAACATTGCTAAGGGACATTCTGTTATAAGAAGATGTTTTATGTACATTTTGAATTTTTCCAAATTTATGATGAAATACTATAAAGATGAAACTTAAAAACTCTATAAACTGAAAATACAAATTCTAAATCTCTTAAGATTAAATATCCTGAAAAAATAAACGTTTGAAACGTTTGACAATCTGAAAGATAAACACTTAATATTTTAGAGTTTCTTACTTAAGATTCTAAAGACTTTAAGTCCAAAAGTAAAAACTTTAAATTCCAACTTAAAGAAACACAAATGACATCATTCACTCAAAATCTGAAGGCTTTAAAGTTGATAAACAAAAAAAGCAGATGGCAATTGACAGATGCCAGATTACAGATTGCAGTTGACAGATGACAAAGGACAGTTTACAGATGACAACTCTTAAGATAAATTAACAAAAAAACTAAAATTATAAGACTGTAGATTAAAAACTTTAGAGTTTAAATATCAGTGAAAAGTTAAGATTTAAAAAAATGAAGACTAAATATTAAATATATTAAAAACTAAAAAAATTTAAAAAAATATTTTACAGTTTTAAAGTCTAATGTATTAACGCTGAGAGCTGTAGAGTCTAAAAATACTTAGACATATGATTTATGAAAAAATACTCTAATGATTAGAAACTTAAAACTCTAAAAACTAAAAATTTAAAGTCTTAATATTAGATAATTTAAAAAATAAACGTTTGATAGTAAAAAAATAAAGTCTTAAAAGTTTAGAGTTTAAATATTCTTACTTTTAGTCTCTTACTCAAGATTCTAAAGACTTAAAGTCTAAAAATAAGAACGATAAAAAACAAAATCTTAAAAAAATATACAAATTACATCATTTAGTAAAATCTGTAGGCTTTAGAGTTAAAAACAAGAAAACAAAAAACAGATAGCAGTTGACAGATAACAGATGCCAGACGACAAATCACAGATGCCAGTTGATTGTTGACAATTGACAGTTAATAAATGACAATTTACAGTTGATACTTGATAGTTTACAGATGATAGTTGACAGATTACAGATAACACATGACAGTTGGCAGTTGATAAAGTGATATTATATCAGCCAAATGACAGATGACAGATAAGACATGAGAGATGACAAATGACAAATGACAGGTGACAAAATAGTTGATAGATAACAGATGAGAGCTCACAAATGGTATATGACAGATTACAGATGATAGATGATACATTGTACTGATGTATCTGTATATATTTAGTTCTCTTTATATATCTTTTAAACTTAAGATTCTTAAAATTCAAAAACTTTAATATCATTTAGTAAAATCTGTAGGCTTAAGAGTAAAAAGAAACAAAACAAAAAACAGATGGCAGTTGACAGATAACAGATGCCAGACGACAAATCACAGATGACAGTTGAGTTGAGAATTGACAATTGACAGCTGACAATTGAAAATTGACAGATGATAGTTGATAGTTGACAGATGACAGATAACACATGACAGTTGGCAGTTGATAAAGTGATATTATATCAGCCAAAAGACAGATGACAGATAGGGCATGAGAGGTGACAAATGACAAAATAGTTGATAGATAACCGATGAGAGCTCACAAATGATAGATGACAGATGATACGTTGTACGGATGTACCTTTATATCTTTATTTCTCTTTACATATCTTTTAAACTTAAGATTCTTATAATTCAAGAATACTTTCACATTTAGTTTTTTAGAAACTTAATATCCTAGACTCAGGATGGAATACTTTAAACATTAAACACTGATGACTCAATACATTAAAGATCTAAGACGAAAAATTTTAAAGATTTCATCATTTGAAAGTTATTCATTTCTCACCTGCCATCTTCCATCTGTCAACTATTAATTATCAAGTGTCATCTGTCAGCTGTCAACTGTCAACTCTCATCTGTCATCTGTTATTTGTTTTAAATGCTATGCTAACAGTATTGGTCAATGTAAATTTCGAGATAATTAATTTAGTTTATCTGTTATTCCTCTTTTGAGAGAAGGGACAAATCAAATTACTTACCTCAGAGAAAGTCACCTTGATATTTTATTGGTAATATTCACTACAGGAAGTCACATAAAATTGATGCGAATGTGTGTTAACATTTATCAATGTAACTTCGTATTTATTACTATAATTATCAATCATTGCAGAGGTCAAGAAAAACTCTTCACCCTCGACGCAAAAGTCAATTCCATAGTAGGCCTTGGCTTGGAATACAAAATCGACAGCGTATTCAAACGTTTAACACAAATCGAAGAAAACTTGGGCGCTGTAAATAAGAACATAAACCAATCCCCGAAGGACACACTTTTCGCAGAATTCGCTGCGAAGGGAATATTGAGCGTGGTGAAAAACATCGAGAAAAAGCTCGAGGATAACACTACGTCGACGTGCGTTTCCTCGCAAGATATGCTCAGTGATGTATCTTCAAAAGTTGACATAATTTTCGATCGTGTTAATCCGAGAGAGGAGGTGGAGGAGTTAGAAGATGAGGAATTTGAAGGTAGCGGAGAGGAGATGATACAAACCAAGAAAAGGAGGAGTGATTCGTGTAAAGGATTAAGCTCTCAACTGCGTGAAATTAGGGATGCGATTAATAATACGGAATTTAATACAGTAAAAATTTTAGAAACGCAGGAGGTTTTAAAAGGTAAAGTTTTTGAACATCCAACTGTTGATATCGAAAGCTATTTTGCTGAACAAAGGGCGCATTTCGATGGTATTGTAAAGAAAAATTCATGCACTGATAGTGCTGTAAAAGCCAATACTTCCACACCAGAACCGACGTTATCTCCAAAATTAGGATGTTTAGATTTATACGCTAGAGAAACAGGAATTTACTATTCTGACGGTGTTCCGATCTACTGCATCGTAAACGATCACACGTGGACGGTTATACAAAGACGAAAGGAGAATATTCCTTATGAGAACTTCAGTCTTCCCTGGGGTTATTATAAGGCCGGTTTTGGAAACGTGGAGAAGGACTTTTGGGCCGGTAATGAATTCATACACGTACTCACCGCTGATGGTGATATGGTTTTAAGGGTCGAGTTGGAGGATTTTAATGGGAATTTTGCATGGGCTGAATACGAGACGTTTGTGGTTGGAAGCGAGGCGGATAATTACGTTTTGAATATTGGAGGATTTAGTGGGAATGCTTCGGATGCTTTGGCTAGCCACAACAATTCGATGTTTAGTACGTTCGATAGGAAGAACGATAATGCGCCTGCGTGTTGTCCGTGTGCGGTGTCTTATGGTGGTGGTTGGTGGTATAATAGGTGAGTGATTTATTCATTTAGATATTATGTATTTCCTTCACAAGTTTAAATAAAAAATGATACAAAATAAAATACATTTGTAATAACTTTAAATTTAAATCACAAGACTTGAAGGTGGGGTTCATGGTGTAGTGTTCTTCCACTCAACCCATTATTTCTTATAGGTCGTATTTCAGCAGGTGATCCTTGCTATTGAAGCAATATTTTTTGCCATTGCTAGCACATATTTCCAATTCACATGCTCTCCTGGTGTTACAAAAAATTGCGAAATTATTTTTCTCTAAAACCAGAAGAGCAAAAATTTCAAACCAACAATTACTTTATAAAAAATGTATCACAAAGTCATAGCCTTAAAAATCAATCACAAAAATATTTTCCTTACAAACTACGTTTTCCCTATATGTAATTGTTATTTACTTTTTTGATTATTATATTACAGTTGTTTCGAAGCTAATCTAAACGGAATATATTTGGATCATCCTCGTTCCAATGGATATTATGAAGGCATTATTTGGGAACCGTGGCTAGGAAACTATTCGTTAAAGCGTACCAGCATGATGATCAGGAAGAAAGTGGTGGATGAAAACAAGAAGAGATTCAGCGGAGCTAAAGACGATATTCCATTTTATGAAGATCCATGAATACAAAAAAGAAAACTAATTACTAAAAATAACTGAGAAATTAAAATCTCAACGTATGTAAAATGGATTTAATTAAATTAAACAAATCTTAGAATTCGCTTTCTATATAATTTATTATTATTTATAAAACTAAATAAATAACTAAATAAAAATAAATTTTAAAGAATACCAATTCTAACTGTTTAATTTAATTTTAATTCTCTTTATGTATCTTAAAAAAAGAAAAATTAGAATATAGATTTGATTTAAATTTAATATTTACTTATAGGTTGTGTATTGGATTGATTTTTCTAGAAAAATTACGATTTACTTATATTTGTGATAACATTATAGTATTAAGTATTACTCCCCAGTTTCTAACCATCATAAACAGGTTTAGAATCTTTGACCCTCATCAGTGTATTAACACTACTAAAATGTCTCTATTTCATAAAAGTTAAAAAAACATGAATTTTGATTATTTATTTGTTAAAATAATGATAGTATATCTGGATTCGGCAATTGAATATTTGAAGGCAGATGTTCTTATGCGTTTGTGGTAGTTAATGAACTTATTTTAATTTCTTTTCCAACATCCTAGAAATTAATGCAAATGTTTTCATTACCTTAAAAAACAATGCAATAGTTTTAGTTATTAAAACCGAAATATATAGAATTTTTTAAGTTGAATGATTTTTATTGACTAATCCATTTTTCCCTTTCAGATTATAACCAACTTTTGTTTTATCATAACCGAAATTTTGTTTTCTTTAAAATTTCCAGCATTTTTCACCGATTTTCCTTTCATATTTTCAAGGATTTAATACCATTTATTTCTTTGGGTTATAGGATTTCTCCAGGAAGGAAGAATGTTTATTTCGGAGGTTCTAGAAGTTTTCCCCTAGATTTTTTAAATTTTTTTTTTACTTTTTCATATTGGATTTTACGAGAATTTTCTTTTCTAATTTGTAAGAATTATCGTATATTGCTTTTCGTTATTAGAATTTTTTTAAATATATTTTTTATAATTTGCAAGAATTGTTTTCATGGGATGTAGAGTTTTCCAGTCAATTCTGTTTCAGTTTTCTTTAAAATTTCTAGCAATCTTCCTATCAGATTTTTAAAACTTTTCATCATTTCCTCTTAGATATTTCACTTCTTGCTTTTTACTTTAATCTGCAAGAATTTTCCAACGTTCATTTATTTATTTTATAAAAATACTTTTGCATTTTTTTTCAGATTTCGAATTCTTCATCCTAGAATCTTTCAGGAAGCAATTATTTTCTAGATTTACATAATTTGCTTGCAACTTTACTTCATTTTGTTACTATATTAGATTTTTTTCTTTGATAATTCATTTTAATGTTTTTAAATATTTCTATAATAACTAAATATTTATTAAATTTTCTATATTTATTTTTTTACCATTTTTATTTACTCCTCTCGAATATTTCCAGAAATTACTTTTCTGAACAATTTTCAATCATTTCTTTTTTTAATTATAGAATTTTATAACAGCTTAATTTAATTAAGCTGTTTATTAACAAACAAAAGTACAACAAAAATAAATATAATACATGTATGATAGATAATGTTAGTGGGTTAGTCTGTTAAATGGCTATCAGTCTGTCTCTGATGGTGTTGATGATGATGATGGATGATGTGATGCGATGAATTCGAAAGCTGTAAATGAAGAGGTTTTGTATTTTGGGATTATGTTAGGATTTCTGCACAAGCAGTAAAGGGAAAGGATGTGTTGGTTGAAGGAATTGTTGGAAAATTTTTCACTAAGGTATAGAAGACGATCATTGATGGGAATCAAGGAGGATTGCTAGGATTTTAGATTTTGGGTAAAGTTCTTAGGGACTTGGATATTGTGGATGGTAAGATTGCAGGAGTTGTAGAAAAGAACATTACCATAGTCAAGTAGAGGGCGGCAAATCATTTTGTAAATTTTAACGGTTTTGATGGATATTCCGTTCTTTTTGTAGGTTAGATTTCTGAATAATTTGGTCCTAGTAATGATTTTTGCTTTGTTTAAAGCTGGGCGACTTTTAAAATTTACTTTTTGATCTATGGTAATATGGTATTTTGTGGTCACAGAAGGAGAAACAGTTGTGTGGGAGATATGGATATTGTGTGCAGAATTATTGTTACGGTAAAAGGGAATTAGAAGTTGGGATTTGAGGGGATTGATTAATTTAATTATTATTCTGATTTTCCAGCATTCCTTGCTTTATTGAAATTTTGAGGAATTTCTTTTCCAAATCTGGAGAATTTTACTCCTAGAGCTTCTAAATAACCCTTATTACATATTGGAGAATTTTGCACAATTTTTTTGCTTTCTGGTATCGTAATTTCTGAGGACTTTCTTTTATAAATTGTAAGATTTCTTATACGCTTTCAGAATTATCTTACAAATGTTAATTCAGACTAGATATTTTAGTAAATTTATATTTCATGTTTTTCTTTAACTTACTCTTTTACGGATTTTTTCTTCCAATTTGGAAGATTTTTCTAGGACTTTCCAGAATTTGCTGGAATTTCAGATTTCTTCAAAATGTCCAGTATTTTTCAGTTTTTTATAATATTCCAAAATTTCCAGAAAAAATAAAAATTTCTAACAAAATGATGTAAAGATTTTCTTTTCAAATTTCAAGAAAATTTCACCAATCGTTTCTTATCTTACGCTGTATGAATATTTAGGATTTTGTATTGCCTCGTTGTTCTCGAACTTTACTTAAGACATAAAATTTCTCTTACAGAATTTTAGAAATGATGAAAATTTCTTAAAAGATTGAAAATAGATTGTGAAAAACATTTTTTTTAATTATGAAGAATTTAACACCATTTATTTCAGGAATTTCGGAGATTCTGGAATAGTTCAGTCATATTCTCCTAGATCTTACTTATATATATATATATATATATATATATATATATATATATATATATATATATATATATATATATATATATATATGAACCTATCTGCGAGATTTTTTTCTTGCTTTTTTGTTAAAATTTCAGAAATTTCTTTTTTAAATTGGTGATATTTCTAAAATTTTCTAGCACTTTATTTCCAAAGTCTCTAAGAGACATTTATTAAATTTCTTCTCTTCCATATAGGAATTTACGCACATTTTTTCCTTTAATTTTCCAACAAATTTTATTTCAAATTTCTTCAAAATTCTAATATATATCAGCACTCTCTCTTCAGATTTTTAGAAGTTTTCAAAAATTAATTTACTTATTAACGGGTAATACCATTGTACAAAAGGAATGAAAAGTTCTTGGATTGTACAAGGAGTGAACTAATTCTACAGAAACTATTAAACCCAGCGAGTTGAAAGCATAAGGTAATATCAGCATGTATTCTTCCTTCCCTTAGAGTGTAATCAAAGCTAGATTAAGGTATTAATGTTACTGAATTGGTAAGAGTGCCTTTTAATGAAACCCACTATCTGCATGGCTTTTAATGCTATACTTGAAATGTGTTTAGAGAAACACCAATTACTATTAAGATAAATACTCAGGTCTTTGATTTCAGTAATGAGACTTCCTAGAAAGTAATTATTCCAACTCAAATTCAACTTCCTTGACTCCTAAGGGACCCCATTAAGTGACTCTAACAACTGATACTGTACAACCAACAGAGATACCTAAATTCGACCTGATAGATAGGACTGAGCCAATTTATTTAGCAAAATGTGATCAACGATATCAAATGCCTATATAAATCAGTATACACTGAGTCAACATACTCTCTTTTTTCTGAGGCCACCGTAATATACTACCCTTACAACAATAGATTTCTTGCTGTTGAGCATCTGGATCTAAACCCAAGCTGGTGATTGTGACAATATTTCCAGCTTGAGTATTTGCATGCGGTCTCGATGATACTAGCCCGTGTTTGTAGATTTGACGATAATGATTTGGTGCTCCTGGCCGATTTAATACAGCAAGGTTCCCTTCATCACAAGCATAGAAACCCTTATAGCGATTCAAGCAACTTCGATGAAAGTAAGTATTACAATCTTTGCAAAATACACCAGAAACAAGCGTCATTTTGAAGCGTTAACCACTGTTGTAAGAAGAAACTGGTAAGGCAGACCACGGAGTGAAAAGGAAAAGAAAGTATTTTATAGGTTATGCTGTTTGTTTACACTGACATCAATTAAAAAGTTAAGTTTAAATTAAATACAGTAAACACTGCACCTGGTGTATTATCACATATTAAAGTAGAATATAAAATTTAAAAACTCGCCTAATAAGCAAAACACAGTAATGACGGATAATGAAATAAGTGTTAACAATTAGCAGAAGGCAAATGCCACATTCAGATTTACAACAACTTTCATTCCATTTTAGAAAATTTTTAAGCGTTTCTTGATTTTTTCAGATTTATGTTTTACTAAATTGTGAGAATATTTTGAGTTTCAATCAGTTTTCTTCTAAATTTATGAAATTTCACAGCAAATCACAGTAAATTTTACATGTTTTACAAAAATTTTTGAATTTTGAGCACTCATTTTGCAGAGTTTCTAAAAGATGTTTAAGGTATATTTCGGAAGCATGTTCCGCAATTTCTTGATTTTTATATCGAAATTTCTGAGAATTTCTTTTTACGGCTTCAGAATTATCCTACAAATTTTCTTTCAGAATTCAAAAACTAGAAAATTTTTATTTTACTTTTTCCACACATTTCATAAATACAATAAATTCAAAAACTAATATTCACATGTCTTTTTTAATGTCTGAAAACTAATCCTATAAAAAGAAAAAAAATGGATATTGAAAAAGCAGAAACAAATCAGATAAGGTTCGCCATTTTTGTTCTTTCTTTAACTTTCTAAATTGCTACAATCAATAAAACTGTAACAATTAAAAAAGTAAAACAAAAACCGTTGAACTTTACCATAAAAAGTAATTGAAATTCAAGAAATAGCTTTAAATATCAGTTTTTTTTATGGTTAATAATTTTTAAACTTGTTTCTTCAATTTTAATTATTTTTATGGTAAAGTTCAACGGTTTTTGTTGAACGGATAAAAATTACCAAAATATATTTGTAATTGGTGAAACGAAAACAGTCGATATTGAGAATAATAATATAATACCAACAGATAAAAAATTGGTTGAAGAAAACTTCAAATTAAAAAAAAAACAGTAGAATATTGCTAAAAAGAGCTAATATTGAGAACACACAACAAATAACTGACAATAGCGTATAATAGTGAAAAAAAAAACATAAGAACTATTTTTAGAAATTTTTAATTGTCTGTTTTAAGTTGCTTTTTTAATCCGGGTAATATTTTAACTGTTAAACTATTATATATCATATAACATCTGTTTTAGTAAAATATAATTTGTTTTTGGTAAATTAATTATTAAATCATTTTCACTTTTCTTAAAACATATTTACAAAAATTTACTTTTTTAGAAGATTTTCAACTATTTTCTATTAGTAAGTTTTAATTTTTTAGAAAGTTTGTTTTAATAAATTTAGAGCTGTTGTATTTTTTCAATGTTTCCAACGAGTTATCGATTAATAATTAAAATAATTTTTCAACACTAAGAAAAAAATATGAAAATTATTAATTTGCTAAATAAGTAATTGTGGAGGCTTTCACTTCGTGATACATTTTGATAAATTCAAAATAAATAAACAATTAACTTTGTTGGTATCACTTTTTATTTTATAATAAGTGATACCAACAAAGTTAATTGTTTATTTATTTTGAATTTATTAATTTGCTATTCATTTTTGTTTTTGTACTAGTTTAACATAAATTTAAGATTTCATTTTTTTGCAAAAGTATCTATCCTATTTAGGTATTAGGTTTTATTTATTTATCCAATATACTACAAAAGATGCTAACATTATACATAATAAATGTAAATTAAAAAATAATTTTTTCAATTGTTTGTTAATTTAAAAATGATTTTTAGCTGTTGGTAAATTTCAATATTTTAATGATATTAGTAAATTTTGTAGCAATTGCCATCATAAAAAAATGACGTTTACTTGCCTGTTTCAACTTTACGAATTCTCCTAGGATTTCGCATATTCGAATGGTTTTACACCAAAAATGATACGACGGTAAAAGATCAAATAAATAGAATAAAAATTGAATGCCCATCACCATCATCGTCCTATCTGACAAATTTACAGGTACTTAGCCTTCCCAACTCTCTACATTGTTTTGTCCAAAAATTTTAGCCACGTAAATATTATGGCAAAATTATCTTAAGAAGATGCAAAATCATAAAGAAGATTTCCAATGGGCATCATCATGGCTCTAATTGAAGGTACTTATTCATTCAATTGTGAACTTTTCTTTTCCAATTTCCGACCAAAATTTTGTAAACATTATGATATTTGTAACAATTGATAATAAAAGATTTTAATATTTAACTTTCAAATTTAAATTAAGTTTAAGCGCGCGTCAATCATACACGAAATTCCGTGGCACATGCGTCGCGACGCGCGCCGCTAAATTATCGAATTCCTGTCACCGTTGCCCCAGTGCGCTGCAAACTAAAAATACCCAGTGTTCGCGATGAACGAGCTAAGAAGTTCATCACCCGCGTCCGAAGCATTTTCCGACGGCATGGACTCCCTTTCGATGCGGGAAAAGTCGCTGATGAAACGCTCAGTGTCGAAACACCACAACGACAATTTCGCAGCCGGATACGTCCCCGTACACGAACAATATCTCCAGAAGACTGGACTGAGGGGAAGGAAAACATTCGCCTTCTGGACGTTAGTGGGACTCCTTTTCCTACTAGCGGTGGGAAATTTAACTTTAACCATGACCATATTGGGGGTGCTGAGATTAGGACAAGGCATGCAGAGTTTGGAATTAGTTCCCGAGGATAGTGCGATCAAACTCTTCGGAAATACCGACCTAAATGATATTTATAAACGTGATGGAAGGCTGGAAGGTTTCAGGGATTATCCTATTGATATTACAGGTTACAACGGGAGTATCATAGTTAAACTGGCGCCTAAAAATGGGAGGCCTGTTGATAAATTACTCTTAAATAAAACCGGTGCTGTTTTGAAAAACATAAACTCGTTCGAAATTAAAGCTGGTGAGAAAACCGTTTTCAATACGAACAACCCCGTTTTTAACATCAACACACGATTAAAGAATTTGGATACGAAAAATTTACAAACGGACCGTCTGGTCAGTCCTATCAACACGAAACTGCAAATCGAAGCGAAGAAAATCAACCTGAGAGGGGCCGAAGGGACCTGGATGGAAAGTAGCGAGATGCTGTTCAGTGCTGATGGTGAGATTTATTTGAAATCATTGAACGGATCAATAGTCTTAACGAGCCAGGAAGGGACTTATATGGATTTGAAAAAATTACCGACCTACGTTCCTAAATATAGTGATATTAATTTGCAATATAAGATTTGCGTTTGCATGCCTAATGGGAAATTGTTTAAAATACCAGTGACTAAGGATAATACGAGGGTGTTTTGTGATCATATTAATTTATCGCAGTATAATCCTTGTACCTACAGTAAAATGTAATTATTAAGCGTAGATCGATTTTGTTTTAGACTGATATTTTTATAGTGTGTTTGGTATTGTAGATAAGTGAGGTTATGTTGACTACATTTTAATTTTATTATACCATGTAATAATAGATTAAGAATGTAATAACTGATAATAATACGATGTAAAATTAATAAATAGATTGTATAAATTTTTTAATAAATATATCAACTAATATTGATAAAATAGTCAATCAAAAGTAACAACAAAATTAAAATCAGTAATATGATTCTATCATAGTCCTATCCTTATTAAAAAATAATTTTTAAATCACTAATAAGTCTGAAAACAAACATTCTCCACAATTACTAAAGAGCATCTTAAAAAAACAAATAACTATACTTACTAATTTTTAGCACACTCTGACTTTGTATGGTTTCAAAAACGTTTTTATATACTATAGTATTGTTTCATTAAACAGTTGCTTCATCAGGTAGATAAAAATATAAATAAGATTATTAGTCATTTCTTGTATAATTTTTTCACGTATTTCTTGGTGAAACATTATAAAATAATAGGTAAAGAATTGATAAAGACGTGGTGTCTTTCACTGATTTTAATATTTAATGTCTTCTATCATCAATTGTGTGTCAGTGTTTATCAATTCTTTGCTCAAGATTTTGAGGTTAGAATGTAAAAAAATCACTTCAATTAGAAAACAATGACTGCCTCAGCTTCCTAGACTTAAAAATGACTTATTTTTTTTTTATTTTCTGTTCTGCTGCTTGAGAAGCTTTTATCAAAATTGTAGAACAAGTAAAGAAAATAATCTACCTTCAATTTTTTGTCATGTCATTTTGACTTATGTCTCCTGTTGTCGATTGTTTCAGTTACTCTTTACACAGCGCTTCTTTTTGCAGTTCAAATAGGATCTTAAAAGATAAGACGCTCTTAATATTTAATTTAAATTTCTACCTTTTATATTTTGCCTTCCACCTGTTATCTTCTGTTTTCTATTAGCTATTCCATGTCATTTCATTCCCTTTTTCTCTTGTACGATGACTTTTTTGTTTTTTTCTTCTTTTGCTATTTAAGAAGCTTTTATCAAATAAATACAATAAATTCTAAAAAATCTACTCCAAGATTTTTGACATCTCTTTTTCACTTATCACTGTATGTCTGCTGTCTATTGTTTGTATTACTCTATACTCAGCCCTTCTTTTTATAGATTTTGTAATATAAGATGAGCATAATCTTTATTTTCATGCAAAAGACATTTTGTGTATTTGCATTTTTCTGTCTTCTATCTGCTATTCTCTATCGTATCTTTTATTTTTTTTACTTTGCTTTTTTTGTCTCTTCTCTTTGTTATCTCTTTTTGACTTCTGTTGTCTTGTTTGTATTACGCTTTTTCCAACTTTTATAGATCATACCGGATATTAAAACATAAGAACTTGATTAAAACACTAACACTTTCTTCATAATCAAGTTTTAATCATATCTTCACGTAACTCAACAAGAAATTTCTATATAAGATGGGCATAATCTTCAATTTCATGCAAGACCTTCAATTTTTGTGTTTTGCTTTATATTATCTGTCTTAGCTTCTATTTTTTGCTTTGTGACTTTTCCCATAACTTCTGCTTTTTATCTTTCCTTTTTTGTTTAGTATTAAAGAAGCTTCTATCAAATGAATACAACAAATAAATAAAAAAATACATATCTTCAGTTTCTCATAATCTTTTGGCTTGTGTTTTCTGTTATCTGTCGTTTTGATTACTCTTTTCCCAGGGCTTTATTTTCTAGCTCATATCCTTCCTTGGTCCTTCTTTTCAGATAGATCATAAATGATATTAAAATATAAAATTGGAATAATCTTCAGTTTCATGCAAAAGACCTTCTATATTTTATGTTTTACCTTCTGCCTTCTATTTGTTATTATCTGTTTTACCTTCGATTTTTAGTTTTGCGTTTATTCCCATGACCTACTTTTTGCCTTTTCCTTTCCGTTGATTATTTAAGAAGCTTCTATCAAATAAATACAACAAACAAACAAAATATCCTCACTTTCTTATCATCTCCATTTAACATATGTTTTCTGTTATCTATTGTTTGGTTTACTCTTCTTTTTATAGATCATTTAGGTCTTAAAATACTAGATAGACATAAACTTCAATTTCTTGCAAAACATATTCTTTTTACCTTTTGTGTTTTGCCTTCTATCAGGCAGATAATGGCAGATATAAGGCAGACGACAATCTGTTTTATATTTGCTATTATCTACCTTGTCTTCTATTTTTGTTTTGTACCTCTGCCCATGACTTCTGATTCTTGTCGTCTCTTTTCTGTTTGCTATTTAAGAAGTTTCTATCAAATACCCTGAGCTGGCCATATAGACTTGCTTCCGAGGCCAAAAAAAATCTATCAAATAAGTACAACAAATAAAGAAAAAAATAAACATTATCAGTTTCTTATCATCTCCTTTTCGGCTTATGTTTTCTGTAATCTATAGTTTTGATTACACTTTTCCCAGCGCTTATTTTTCTACTTCATATAGAATCTTAAAGCATAGGTTTTGAGCATATTGTTTCCCAACCCTTCTTTTCAGATAGATCATATAAGATATTAAAACATAAGATGGGCATAATCTTCAGGTTTCTACAAAAGAATATTTTGCCTTCTGTCTTCTATCTGTTATTATCTGTCTTGCCTTCTATTATTTTTGTCTATTTATGTCCTTTCCCATGACTTTTTTAGATGATTTTTGATGATCTTATATGTCCTTGAACAATTATTAAACATCCTTTACCAATCCTTAAAAACTTTGAATTGCTCCTAATAATCTTGCCTGATCTAAGAATGACATTGAGTTCTTTTAAATAACCTTGAATGACCTTTAATAACCTTTAATGTTCATTAGATTATTTCTAATAAGCTTGATTGAACCGAGGAATGACATTTGTGGACTTTAGTCACCTTAAACATTTTCAGATGACCTTTTATGGCCTTGAATAATTATTAAACAACCTTCAACAATCCTTGATAACATCGAATTGCTCTTAATAACTTTGATTGACCTAAGAATGACATTGCATCCTTTTAAATAACCTTGTACGACCTTTAATGTTCGTTAGATTATTCCTAATAACCTTGATTGACCGAGGAATTACATTGGTCGCCTTTAATTACCTTAAAAATTTTCAGGTGACCTTTTATGTCCTTGGAGAATTATTAGACAACCTTAAACAATCCTTGATAATATTAAACGATCGCCGAATTACTCTTAATAACCTTGATTGACCTAAGAATGACATTGCATCCTTTTAAGTAACCTTGAATGACCTTTAATATTGGTTAGATTATTCCTAATAACCTTGATTGGCCGAGGAATGGCATTGGTCGACTTTAATTACCTTAAAAATTTTCAGATGACATTTTAATGTCCTTGGAGAATTATTAGACAACCTTCAAAAATCTTTGATAACATTGAATGATCGCCGAATTGCTTTTAATAACCTTGATTGACCTAAGAATGACATTGCATCATTTTAAATAACCTTGAATGACCTTTAATGTTCGTTAGATTATTCCTAATAACCTTGATTGACCGAGGAATGATATTGGTCGACTTTAATTACCTTAAAATTTTAGATGATCTTTTATGTCCTTGAAAAATTATTAGACAACATTCATCAATCCTTAATAACATTGAATGATCGCCAAATTGCTCTTAATAACCTTGATTAAAGTAAGAATGACATTGCAACCTTTTGAATAACCTTGAATGATCTTTAATGTTCGTTAGATTATTCCTAATAACCTTGACTGGCCGAGGAATGGCATTGGTCGACTTTAATTACCTTAAAAACTTTCAGAAGACCTCTTATGTCCTTGAAGAATTATTAGATAACCTTCAACAATCTTTGATAACATTGAATGATCGCCGAATTGCTCTTAATAACCTTGATTGACCTAAGAATGACATTGCATCTTTTAGATAACCTTGAATGACCTTTAATGTTCGTTAGATTATTCCTAATAACCTTGATTGACCGTGGAATGACATTGGTCGACTTTAATCACCTTAAAAATTTTCAGATGACCTTTTATGTCCTTGAAGAATTATTAGACAACCTTCAACGAACCTTCATAACATTTAATGATCGCCTAATTGCACTTAATAACCTTGACTGACCTAAGAATGGCATTGCGTCCTCTTAAATAACCTTGAATGACCTTTAATGTTCGTTAGATTATTCCTAATAACCTTGATTGACCGAGGAATGACATTGGTCGACTTTAATTACCTTAATAATTTTCAGATGACCTTTTATGCCCTTCAAGAGTTATTAGACCACCTTCAACAATCCTTGATAACATTGCATGATTGCCAAATTGCTTTTAATAACCTCGATTCACCTGAGAATGACATTGCGTCCTTCGAAATAACCTTGAATGACCTTTAATAATGTTCGTTAGATTATTCCGAATAACCTTGATTGACCGAGGAATGACATTGGTCGAATTAATTACCTTAAAAATTTTCAGATGACCTTTATGTCCTTGGAGAATTATTAGACAACCTTCAACGATCCTGACCTAAGATTGACATTGCATCCTTTTAAATAACCTTAAATAACCTATAATGTTCGTTAGATTATCCCTAATAACCTTGACTGACCGAGGAATGGCATTGGTAGACTTTAATTACCTTAAAAATTTTCAGATGACCTTTTATGTCCTTGGAGAATGATTAGACAACCTTCAACAATCCTTGATAACATTGAATGATCGCCGAACCTTGATTGACCTAACAATGACATTGCATCCTTTTAAATAACCTTTAATGTTCGTTAGATTATTTCTAAAAATCCTTGACTGACGGAGGAATGACATTGGGTCATTTTAAATAACCTTCAATGACCTTTAATAACATTTAGCGTTCGTCGGGTAACTCCTAATAACCTTGATTTTCTTACCTGATTTTATATGTCCTTGAATAATTAGTAAACAACATTTAACAATCCTTGATGACCTTGAATGGTCACCGAATTGCTCCTAATCACCTTGATTGAATGACTTTTCGTACTTTTAAATAACCTTGAATGTCCTTTAATAACCTACAATGTTCTTTCGATTATTCCTACTAATCTTGACTGACCGAAGAATGACGCTACTTTTTGTATTTTCTTTTCTGTTTGTGGTTTAAGAAGCTTCTATTAAATAAATACAATAAACACAGAAAAAAATACCAATAGTTCCTTATCATCTCTGTTTAACTTAAGTTTTCTGCTTTCTATTATTTACGCATTTCCCAGCGCTCCTTTTTCTAATTCATACACGATTTGAAAACATACGCTCAACATAATCTTTAACAATCCTTCATTTTAAATAGACCATAAAAGATTTTGAAACATAAGATTGACATAACCTTAAATTTCATACAAAAGACCTTTTACTATTTGTGTTTGGATTATATTCGTTGTCTTCTGTATTCTATCTATTATCTGTTTTGTTTTGCCTACTAGATTGACATAATCTTTATTTTTACGCAAAACATCTCGTGTCTACCTTTTATGTTTTGCCTTCTATCTGTGATCTTCTGTGTGCTATTCTCTATCTTGTCTTTCATTTTTAATTTCGTATCATTTTCCACAATTATATAATAAATGTTTTTGTTTTTTTTTAATGTTTAGAAAGGTCGTATCAAATAGATGCAACAGATAAAAACAATCTATCTTTTGACTTATGTCTACTGCCATCTGTGCGTGTCATGAGTTACCTATTACGTCTATTCTATTTACTTTCTCCATTCTTCTTTTCATTTATATTCTGCCTTCAATCACTTCTTTATTATGATTTAGACTCACTATTTCTTAAATAAGATAGATAGTAGTTACATCTTTTGTACTGTCTTATGTCTTTTCTTTTCGTCGTTTGTCTTCTGGCATCTGTTAACTGTTATCTACCATCTGTATTCTATTACATCTATTTTATTTTCCATCTTCTTACTTCTGTAGTCTTCTATCATCTGTCTTTAATTGTCTTAACTCTTTTTTCAGGGTATATTCTTCAGTTTCGTGAAGACTTTTTATTTTTTGCCTTCTTTTATATATTGTTCTGTATCTTCTTTTTTGTCCATTATCTTCTCTATTCTGTTTGCAAATAAATACAATAAATAAAGAAGGTATGTGTCTAATTTTCTGAAATCTCTTTTTGTCTTATGTCTTCTGATATCTATTGTGTGTTATGTGTTTTCTATTAATTCTACTATATTTTCTGCACTTATTCTTCTATCATCTATAATGTCTATTCAATCTTTCGTCTTCTTCCTTATGATTTATACTTATTACCTCAATCAATTGTCTTCTATATTGATTCTTTTATGTGCTGGTGTTATATCTATTTTGTCTATTGCCTTCTCTTTTTTATTTGCTGCTTAAGCAAAGAAGTACAATTAATAAAGGAGAAATTAGTCTTTACATTTCTGTCATCTCTTCTATCTATCTATTTTATACCTTCTGCCATAGGTGTCATGTGTCTTCTATTACCTCTATTCTATTTCCTGTGTACATTCTTCTGTCATATATATATTCGGACGCCAGTCTCATATCTTCTTTCTTATAATTTAGACTTATTAGTTCTGTCTACTGCAATATATCTTTTGTCTCTTAACCCCTGTTTTGTTTTGTCGTTTGTCTTCTACCTCTGTTGTCTGATAACTGTTATCTATCGTCTGTATTTTATTACATCTTTTCTGATTTCTATCTTCTTACTTCATTTTGTCATCTGTATACAATCTTCTGTCTTCAGTTTATAGTCCTCTGTCATCTGTCTTATGTCACCTATCATATCTTACTACGAAAATAAACAATTATCCCAAAAACTGATTCTAAAATTTTAGAAACGGAAAATCCACTAAAGATACAATGGACTACAAAAGGTATTGCTTGATTACAAAACATTAAACAAAATGTATAAATCGGGTAAAACGTGTCAACTTTACACTTATCAACACTAATAGAAAACAGAACTTCTAACGTATACCATCTGTCATCAATCAACATCATTTACTATTATTATTTGTTTTTAACATTATTTTTCTTTGAAGGAATTTACAATAGATTTTTAAGGGCGATAATAATAAAAACATTACAGAAAAGTTTTTATTAAAAAGTAACCCTAGATGAATTTGTCGATTTGTAATTCCTCAATTAAATTAGGTAAATAAAATTAACATAAATTAATCTAAATTCAAGCTTCCGCCGTTTCCATGCTTTCATCCGCTTCGGCTTCCATGTCCTCGTCTTCTCCCTCCTCGCCCTCCTTCTTCTCGGGCGGCTTTTCGTACGCCTTGTCGAGCGGAGACACGACCACACCGTCCCAAATCGACATCTCTTTAGCAATCGAGGAATTACCTTCTAAACCAAGGATGTGTTTGTACCCGCCGTGCGATAATACTCTGAGTAAGGTTTGAGCGGTTAAACAACAAACGTCTTGCTGTTCCAAGGTCATGGCGGTGTGAATCCGGAGATTGCCGCCTTCACATGGATCGGTAATACCTGCCGATCCGGGTAGGAACAGACCTGCGGCTAGGAGTTGGAACACGCGCCTGAAAGCCTGGTTGATGGGGAGAGCCTGCCTGCTCGGGTTGTTCATGATGGCGAAATGCGCCAACAGGTCCAACATCCACGGAGTTAAAGGTTCGAAACCTTCGAAACGGGTCCTTAAATCTCTCAACAAACGGATCAGGACTTTGATCGAGGAGTGATGCGCGTTCTCTTCGAACCACCTGCTGTGCCTGATGGCGGCGAGGTGGCTCATCATGATTTTGGGATCCAGATGGATTTCGGGGTCGAGTTTCCTGATGTTATGGTGGACGGTGGTGACCATCACCCTGACCGTGGCGAAGTTGTTGGCAATCTCGATACCGCGCTCGTTGATGCTGTGGTTCAAGGACTCGCCCTTGGAGATCACCTCGCTCTTCATCAGGTTCTTCAGGTCCTCCTTGACTTTGTTGCCCAGGGCTTCGACCGCCTCTTTGGTGGGCAGGGTTTTCAGGATGACGACGATGTCGGCTACATTGTGGCCGGTTACCATCGTTCCCTTCTTGAAGGAACCTACTTGGCGTACTTCTTCTAATTGCTGTAAAATAAAGAAATAGTATTAAATTTTTAAAAAACACCCAAAATTTACAGGAAGGATTTTCGATATTAATTTTTTGCTTTATTAAAAGTATTATAGTCTGCAAAAATGAATTACAAAAAAGAAACATAAAGAAACAAATTTGAAAACTTATTTTTTTGTTTGTAAATTTCAATAATTTTAAAATTGTTAAAAATTTTGATTGGTTAAAGCAAGATATTGGAAAATACAGAAATTTAAAAGAGAAAATGTTGGAAGAATCTATAAATATAAGATTTTCAAAGGTGGAATAAAAATTGCTTAAAATCTCCATAACTATAAAATAAACATTTCTGAAAATTGAAGATCATCAAAGAAAGTTAATAATTTGGAATATAAATTCCTTAATAAGTGGATAAAAAAGAAATACTGACAAATTCTCAAAAATAAAATATAAAAATTGCTGTAGAACATTGAAAAAAATGTTCCAAAACCGTCAAAAAGTTTTTAATGTGTTAGAAAAGAAGTTTCCAAAAATTTTAGATAGAATGAAGCAAGAAATAGTAGAAAACTAATTAAATAAATCTTTAATTCGGGAAACAAAATTTCCAGTAAATTCTAGATGCATCGAAAAAATTCTTACACTTTTAGAATAAAGTTCTGAAGAATTTTAATTAAATAGGACAGAAAATGGAGGAAAATTCTTTAATATATATTTAATATATATAAGAAAATTCTAGAAATATCAAAGAAAATTAGTGGAAAATTCTTACATCCCCAAAATAGTTCTCACTATTTGGAAGAATTATTTAAAAAGCAAGAAATGTGGAAAGATTTTTGAATACAAATAACAAGTTGTCCAAAATTTGTAGTAACCTTGAAGAAAAATTGTTGAAAAGAAACTTTGAAAACAAATTTCTAGAAAATTATGATCAAAAAGGAATAAATATCAATTTGATATTCTTAAAAAAAATAGAAATATTTTATTTTCCAAGAGAATAAAGCAAAAAGTAATGGAAAATTTTAAAAAAATGGATGGAAGTTTCTATAAAACTGAAAAAAGGTTATAGAAACATTAAAAAACCTGGAAATTTTTTATGAAATATAGTAAAAAATGTGTTGATTTTTTTTATAAAATAGAAAAAAGTTAAAAGAAAATTCGAAAGAACTTATTATTATTGAAATCTTTTGTAAAATGAAGTAAAATTTCTAGAAATCTAGAGAAATTTCATTTAAATTTTGATTAAAAAAGCAATTTATGGCAAGTTTTTTTTTAAATAATTTGTTGAAAATTTGAAAGAGAAATTGGTGTAAAATTCTATGAACATGGAAAAAAATTCTCAATCCAGAAATATGTGTTGATAATTCTTTTAATATAGAAAATTAAAGTTAAAAGAAAATTGGAGAACACTTACAGGAAAATTCTAGAACCCTCCCAGAAGTGTAGCAATTTAGAAAAGAAATCGTTGGAAATATTTTATATAGTAAAGAGGAAAGTATTGAAATCTTTTGTAAAACGATGTAAAATTTCTAGAAATCTGTAAGAGAAATATCATTCAAATATTGATTGAAAAAGCAATTTTTGGTAATTTCTTTTTGTTGAAAATTTAAAAGAGAAATTTGAGTAAAATTCTGGAAACGTAGAAAGAATCTCAATTCACAAATTTTCGTTATGAAAAAGCAAGTAATTGTAAACAATTCTCAAAGTTGCATTTATTAGTCAAACATTTTGAGGAATTTTAATTTCTTAGATGAGAGAAATCATAATGAACATGAGAAATGAAACGTTTGTAGAGACACTACTTAAAATTTACAATTGAATTAACTTTTAAGTTAACATTATATAGATTTCATAGGTTGAGTTTGCATATTTAACAAGTTGTTAAGTTGTTGTCAAAACTATAGTCACAATTTTCAAAATATACTGTGATACAACAAAATTGTTGAAGAGTTTTCTAAAATCTTACTTGAAAATGTTCCTCCAAGTAAATAATGACATTTAAGAAGAAAATAAATATGTTTTGCATGAACTTTTCGCATTTATTTTAACCTTTCTTATTTTCTTATTTAATTCCAAATAAAAAGTTCCACTTCACAGGAATAGATTCAATTCACATGAATTAATAAATAGAATAAATAAATAGAATAGAATTGAAAACTTCACTATGTTTTAACCACAAATAATTATTATTTGTAGTTAAAACATAGTGAATTTTTCAATTCAGTGTCACATGAATTAAGTTTACACATTTTTGTATTAATTAGATTGTCGATTGGAACAATTGGTATCATTTCACTTGTTTTTATTTTTCTCCGACTAGTTTCAACTATGAGTCTTGTACAATTTTAGAAGGCATATTGAGCGAACAACAGTATTAACATAAACACATGATAGATAAAGATTAAATAAATAAATAAACTTTAATAAATTGATAAATATTATGTAGCAACATAGATAATTTAAATGTTTATCACCTTACTGCACAATTATTTCTAAAAGTAATGTGCTCTTGCCCGAGACATATCGGGCATATGCAGGAAGTGATTAATTGTGGATAATAACACTATGTTTGATAATGACTGGCTGTTAAAATTATAGCCACATATAATTTTAAATAAAGTGACAAAACAAAGTAATTGTGACTCCTTCTTCATATACAATTTATTTATTGTTTCTTTTATTTATACTTACACAGGCGTCGAAGTTTCCGGGGGCGACGACCAAGTTATCCAGCACGGTCTGTATCTTAGTGACCAAATTGAGGATCGCCGACTGCTCGGCCGGCGTAGGTGACAGGTCCGCGTTTCTCTTCAGCAGGGCTTGCGTGAAGACGGTCTCGTCCGGCGTAGGTTTCACCCTGGGGAACGCTCCTTCGGCCAGCGTTAAATCGAACGGGTGCCGCGGCAGGAAGATCTTCGGCTTGTACGGCCCGCGTCCGACCCCTCTGCCCATTCCACGTCCTCTCATTCCACCGCGAGCCATATTATTCGGTAAACAAGCAGCACAAACAACCAGCCGCACTGAGAGGTTAAAAATCGATAATGCGGCGTTACAGGACGACAACTTTAAGAATTGAAAAATCATAGAAAATAGATTAATGATTTGTTGAATATACAAAATGCACTTTGTAAATTTGTATTATAAATGGTAAAAAGTAAAAACGTAATATTAAATAATAGTGTAATTAAATATATTAATTATTTTAAATTCTTACTAACTTAATTTTATTAATTTATTATTATTTAAGAAACAAAACAAATTTACAAATCCAAACTATATCTCCATCACATAATCTATAAACTACAGTAAAAATATAATAAGGTATAGAACTAATTTAATTTACAAATTAAATATTTATTAAGTCAATTTATTGCCATCTGTTGAAATATAAATAAACGTCTTTTTAAATAAATACAAACCACGTGAATATTTTTAGGAATTACATATTAACTACTCCATAAAATGTCTATAATTAATCATCTACTATTAGTAATGATTGTTAATTATCGAATTACACGTATTTAAAAATTAGTCGGTATAAATTTAATTAAGTTTCGTAGCTCTTACAAATATTACTAGATGGCACTAATGATGCTCTTACAAATATCACTAGATGGCGCTAAAGACGCGAGTGTTTATAGGGTTGCATATGTAAAATATTTAAATTTTAAAATCAAATAACTTTAAATATTCATTGAAAATAAACACTTTGCAAACATCGGCGAATTAGCACGATTTTTGAAGATAAACGTTACAACGTGATATCATACTTACAAGTAAGTAACAATATTTGTTCCATAGATTTACAATTTTTATAGAATATAAAATACAAAATACAAATTTTTTGACGAATAAAGCACTATAACCTTTCTTCACAACTTTATTTAAATTACCAAATGTACATTTCGGACACAAAGTGGCCATTATCAATTAGCACTCACTAATTACAAATTTATCTTTTAAATATTTATTCTTTCTCCTTATTTAACTAAAAATAACTAGATGATTATTATCATGGCTTTAAAATATGTTTTCTATTTGGCACATTTAGGTATCTCAATTATAAATAAATCCTTTATTTGGAGGAATCCTCTGTTACAAATGAATATGTAATAGAGTGCAAAAAAAGTTACAACTAGAAATATTGTATATAAAATATCAAATAATAACAATAGAAACCTTTTGAACAGTAAGAAAAATCAATTTATAAAACTATGTTGTTCTTAATATATTTATCAAAAGTAATTTTACATGCCTCTTGCCTTATGTACAAACAAATTAAACCGCTTGCACTTATTTAAACTATTAACCAACCTCAAAATACTTAGATTAATGTAAAACATATTTAAGATCTTTCAATTATTATCGTGGCATTTTATTAGATCAGATTATTAATAAAAAGGTTTATCCGTGTATTCATCGATATGTTTATATTGTAAATTCCTCTAGAGGAATGATTTTGGTGTAGACAAAATTAGGATAATGAAAATGAAAGGTATTAAATATAAAAACATTTATTCATAAGTATAAAATAATAAAACGTAAAAATAAAGCATACAACTTTATTATAAATTAATTGTATTCCCATGAATATTCATTCTTACATACAAAATGTTTGAGTAGGGTATTATAAACACAGGAATCAAGCATAAAACTTTATTGATAAATAATTGTGTTCACATGGTTTCATTAGATAGATTATAATTCAGATTACATATGTTGAAGGAAATTCATGGATTCGGTGGATCCTTGTTGCTTCTAAAACACAAACAAAGTTTATTTGAAATACCAAATATATATTTCAGACATAAAGTGACCATTATCAATGGTTTAATACTACTGGTTTTGTTGCTGAAAAGAATATAAATTAATTTTTACTTGTAGAGCTATAGATTTTTCATATTAAGTTTCAGTGCACCGATTGCAGCATAAATTAAACAACTGTCTCTGATACAATGGTTTGATTCGATGAGCTACTGAAAATGTTTTAAATCAAGAAAGCACTAAAAACCCTTTTTTTTGAAGTTATATTTAAATCCAGATATATTTCACACACAGAGTGACCATTTTCAATCGGTTAATACTGTAGTAAACCATTAAATAAAAGTGTGAAGAAAAGTTTATAGTAAGAGCTTCAAGAAGGGAAAAAGTTCAACAGAATTTTCTACCATCCAAGTTGCTTGCTGCATATTCTGATCTTCAGTTGATCTTGCTTGCAGATTATCAATTTCCATTTTATCTTTGTTTTACATTCTCATTCTTAATACCAAACTGATATTTTTTAGTTATCAAAATACGTTTTATTCTTTATAGACATAGTTCCTCTTGATTAAGACTACTTTTCAATGATTTTCAAAACTCATAAATATATAACAACAGGTGAACCATCATGGCAGTTTCAGAGAATTTTTAAATTTATTTTTAATTACTCTCTTTATGCGGAATTACGATGTAGTAACTATCACAACTATCTGTATGATCAAATATAGTTTCATCAACATAAGTATAGTTGTGACCTTTAATATGTTAATCCTTCAATTGCTATCTTTTTATAAGGATATTTATAACATTTTATTTTTTTATTTAATTCTTTTTATAGACACGTACGTAATTGGGGAAATGTTTTATAACAGACTTACCAAACTTAAACCTAACATAAATATAAAACAAAAGTTGTAGTCACTGCTGCTGGTCATACTAAAGTTGTGGTCTGTAGATTGAATGCTGCATTCGTTACATAAAATGATGATTATGAAAATGCACGCGTCGCTTTCGGTCGGCTGTAATTAAACTTTCCGTCAGTTCAATGAACACAGGAGAGAGTATAAAGGAGTAAAGGGGGCTTGTAAGAAAACATGAATGTGACAAATAATCAAATTTATTTGTACTTTAGGCCTGTTACTTTCACAGTTAGTACTTTCAATTGTAAGGCTTTTTGACTTCAACGAACTGTTTTTGTTTTTTTACGTTTAAATTCAATAATATTATATTGGTCTCGAACCAAACATCCAAGGAACTCTACTACTTGGTCCTATAAAACACTATAAACTATCAGTTTACTTTTTGATTTACTGTATTGTCCAATACTCGTTAAGTATTATTGTATTTTTTTTTTCTCGTTTTTAATTATGAATATAACTTTTACATCACAACAACTTCCTGGAATGTTTGTTATTGAAAATTAGAACAATTCGAAATATATATTTATATATGTAAATTTTTATACCATTTTCATATATTTACAAAATAAAAAACTCGCCTTAGTAACTATATACATGTCGATAAGATTAGGATATGTGTGTTAATATTACCGTTCAAGAGTCTAAAAATTGGTTCTAGTCCACTAACATATAAGAGATGCATACCTACGTTGAAGCGTTTAATACTAAAATTTACCACCCAACTACGTTTTTAATACTTACAACTTCAATTGAAAAGCACGAAAAATGTTTAAGAAATATATATGTATATACTAGAGTTCATGCAATTTATATCAATGTAAAAAAAAAAATAAGAACAATGATTGCCTAAGAAAAAACATTTATAGACCGGTATAATCATACAGAAAATAAATAAAAATTAGCCTTAGCAATTTGAAAATCGTTATAGTTACATGGAACCAAAGAAGCTAATCTAATTTCCTTTATATTTTCAATACTTGCTTAGATTGATGTAGTTTATTACTAGTTAGTTCTCTCTTATGATTGTAGAACGACTACAGGAAATCAACAAGGGTGGTTTCACCTATATTTTTTTTTTTTGGTATTTCTATAATTGTTTTTTTTTCAAATTATGTGTATATATAATTATATATGTAAATATTGAGGAAGACAAGGCAATAAGTCACGTCATCTAATTTTCAATCGAATCAGTCAAAATTTCATTTATATTGATAATAATGCAGGAGATATGTATCTGTCAATACTGATACCGTGTGTAACTTCACAAGTCGACTCGGGTTCAAGTTGTGTACATAACTAACATGTGATTTAATCGTTTGCTCTGGAATGGTAAAAAAGGCCGTCCATTTTATGACGAAGAATAATTATTCAGTCTGAGTGGAGATTTTTAATTACACCACTAATTAAGAATAGATAAATAAATGAAAACATGTATTATTAATTTAGTGGTGCTTACTAATTTTTATTATAATTGACTAGGGTAGATACTAATGGTAATGTGAGCAAAAGGGTTTAATTACAATTATTGTTATTAATGATTGATTGAAAAAAAATATTTGTACATTTCAGCAGAATTTAAAAAAACACAATCATAAAACGATTTTTCTCAATTGATTTAATTTAAATTATTTTACAGTATGTTATGTTTCAACAGTAAAAATAAGTGGTTGTTATTATTTTCACATTAAGAACTGTAAATATTTTAATTTTTAATTTAATGTCAGCCTTAAGTCACAAATAATATTTATTTTTAGTAATTCTCTTAAAGAAGCAACAAGATTTATTTTGTTAGAATGCATTTATAAAACAAATCAATAATAAATTATGTGGTTTTGAACTTGGAATGATTGTTTAATTGAATATTCGTTATTCGATATATTTTTGATTATATATCTTTGTAATGATTGTTTAAAAGAATATTCATTATTCTATATATTTTTGATTATATATCTTTGGAGTAACAAATACAAACACATCACGTAAGAATTTAAATTTTGTTTTTACTAGCGTATTCTTTCTGTATTTTAATTATTAGTGCAAAAATGTTTCACAGCCGTTGCTTCTATTCATCCTAACAAGCATATTTTGCACTAAATTGTTGAAACATTAATTTAAAAAAATATCCATAACCCACATTCACATGTAAATTATTATCCTTTTAGTTTGATTACAATTTATTGTAGAAATTAATGTTACTCGTAAAAATATATAAACAAAACTTTTCACAAGATTTAAGTAATTTATGGCACTTGTTATATTAAATTGTAGTGAGTTGTTGTATTTAAAGTGGCATTTCCTCTATGATCAAGTGAGCCCAAGATAATATTTTATCTTAGAAGTATATTTATGAAGGAGTGCAGTGCTATCTTAACCCACAACCTTAAACATACACAAAAGTTTTTCTTGCGATATGGAATTAGTTTAAAGGAAAAGGGATCAGTAGTATGTGTTAAATTTTCTCGTTATAAACTGAATATGGAAATAATATTGACAATATCATACAAATCAATAATTTGCAAATATTTGATTAAAATAATTGTTTTTTTTACATTTAAAAATAAAATATTCATCTCTAGATTGAATTCTAGAAGAATTTTATTTATCAAAAATTTGTTCTTTTGTATGTCTTACTAAAGACTGATAACGTTGAGCATTTCACAACAAAAAAAATATTTGATTATTTCTTAAACTTATATTTTAAGAAATAATCAGATTGAACTATTCCCTTTCTGTGCAGAAAATGGTGACGTGCGTTTAATATCATTCCAAGGCAAGTCGTTAAAGAATAACATTCTGGCCAGTTTGTTTCTCGGTGAATATCCCAAATGCCAGATTTGATCGAAACCCATGACTAAAACCGTAGTTTGTCAGTCGTGTGGAAATGTCGAGGGTGTGTTAATACAGTGGTGTTGGGGGGGTGGCTGATTGAGGGGGGAAGGGTGGGAAATGTGGAAGTAGCTAAGAGATCTAAGAGGACTACATAGATCCACATAACCGCATACAGTACACATAAAACAGGAACAGTGAACAGGCTAGTCGAGCGCGATCCAAGTCCTGTCGGTATTGTCGGGTCAGGTCAAGTCCAGGTCCGCGACACGTTAAGGCACGGGAACAGCTACAGACACAGACCGTGCAGTAAGTGACCAGACTGTTATCACAGAAAGCAGTGATTAGACTAGATTACTATCTTCATTACGTAATAATAAATATGTTAATGAGCAGGGCCCCCGGCTCACAGGGGGAGAAGGTCCTTGAACAAGCAGCACACTACTCTTATGAAAACTACTTTATTCGAAACGGCTCTACAGTGCAACTGCGACACAGCGCCGCACTACACTACACACAGAATACAGACTACCAACACTAAGTAACTAGTTTTACTATCAAATTATACAGTACTTATGGCTACGAGTAACTTTAAAATACATACGACAAACAGAAACGGCCTGTCACGAAAACTGCGAACAGACAGACATATTGTTTTTCACGATCGATCATAATTGCCAGAGGCGAGTGGGGTTTTACATAGCCCACCTCGACTCGACAATGCGTAACTCAAACATTTTCAGACCAACCCTCTGAAAATTACAGTATTTACAATTCATTCACTGCTTGGAGCGAACAACTAAAGTTTTATTTGTCTCTTAATTCATTATTTTATAATTAAATACAAAAATAGAGGGTCCATTCTGTCTCACAACGCTTATTGCTGTCAACTGGATATTTATTTACAAAATATTATCATGATTTTGTCGCATGCCGGCCACACGATCTCCCTTCACTAAAAACTATTGTCAGTTCGTTATTCTAAAAAAATCAGAAAGTAGATCGAAGTAGCTGCGGTGAATCTAAACGTGTGTGTGTGTCCGAAGGGAAGTCATGTGACCTACTAAACCAATCACCCGTTTCTAACAACTATCACAAGACGGGTGTGATGTAACTGCGACCAAGGGGCGGCAGGATAAGAAGAACTCACCTGTGTAACGATACAAAATATTGACTTTAGTTGAGTACATCACTTTCTATTAATTGTTTTTTCGGTGATTGCACTCGACGCATGCAAGATAAGCAGTTTTTCATCTTATTTTACATGAATTCTTGCTTACATGAAATTGTACATAATTTTTGTATTCATTAATGTATTGGAAATATAAGCAGTGTAAAAATTTTTTTTGTTTATTATAAAATTTGTGATTATCGTTTTCACACTATTGAGCAGGATTAAGTAAAACCTTTAAGCTCAATTGTACCAAATCTACAGTTATAAATTTTAATTAAGCTATAATATAAAAAATTGTTTGCTTTTAAATTTATAAAAATGTATTACAAATAGATCAGTTATTTAACATTTTTTGAACAAATTTAAGGGATTGAAAAATTTAGACATTTTTTTACAAATTAATATTTATTGAATTCATGTAAAATAAGCTAACAAAAAGTTGCTTAATACCAACGCGGTCCAAGTGCAGCATCACCTGATTTTTTTTTTTATTCGGGAACAACATTTTTCTCCCAGTCGGCGTCGGCTCGTTCTTCCCACCCTGCTGACCCCATCTAAGTTTAAGTATATTATAAATAGTTATCGTTATTATTATATAATTAAAAACGTCAGTATGAACATTTTAAAATTACTATATATGAGCGACACGAAACCAAGAGCAGATCTCGTTTGTATTATTTTTTTTTTTTCAGCTAATAACAGAATTTTACCTTTTTGTGCTCTCAGTTCCGCTGCACCTAATGGCTAATAAAATGAGCCACAGGCCACAGACGCATTGGTCCGCTAATCACACGTATGTCGAAAACTCGATGCTCAGCTAACTACGGAATGTAAGCAAATCCATTACGAGGCAATTGCATAAACAAATCAAAACACCTTTACTCAACCCTCGGGCACTAGTGTGTGAAAAATGTCCATGTGCACGTGTCCACGCTACTACTCGAGGGTCAGCGCGTTAAGTAATAAATATAATTAAATAAATAAATGACCGTAAAGGTTTAATTCACGTATGCAACCCTCAGCGCCTCGCTTTCAGATCTGCGGAAATAATTAAACAGCCGAGCCTCGGCAAGCTGCATGGCGGCACGAACTCGCGGCGGAGTTGTTAGGAAGTCAAAATCTAACTATAATAATAATAATAATAAATAGGAAACAAAAAAAATCTTGAAAACGTCGCATTCCTAAATACTAAACATGAGATCTATAATTATAATAATCGTAAAACAAAACTTATCGGCCGCATAAGCGCGGTCTACTATGAAAAAAAATAAAGTAAAACTATCATTTGTCGGCTTGATAAGTAGATATCAACGTGTCTTAAAAAGAAGTAAGTTAAGTACTGAATTTCTGCGTTTATAATACTAACCAGGGACGACTTTACAAGCAAGGGGGAATCTTGTGGGAGGGGTAGGGGATTTAAAGACTTCTTTGCATTGCTTTGGAACTTGAGCCTGATTGTATTGTAGCGAGTGTGTACAGGTAGGTCAACATAACATTACCTCATTGATTTACGTCTAATAAAATTATAAACGATATAACATTGACTTAATAATAAGATAATCCACTTGCAATTATTATATGCTAAACAATTTGTCATTTGGTAAAGATTAGAAATTCAAATATATAAATAATGAATTTAAGTTATTAAATTCTTTCGTTTTAGTGTAGTACATTATTTCATTTCAAGGGGATTCTTATCTTATAAATCAATGTTGTATCTTTTATTTTTTATAAAGCTTATCAATGGGTATTAGTTAAGTGATGTACCTAGTAGAAAACACTCTTTTAAAGCGGGGTGTTTCGTTGGTTTTATTTTAAAAATGTCTGGCGTTCCGAGTATTTGTTTTAAGTAGATGAAACGCCGTCGTCAGTCACCCGAAAACTATCGTGAACGAAATCGCCTTCTAAATAACACAGGTAAATTTGTCACAATATCGTTTAATACTGTTTTATTGCGAGTTATTATTGCTAAATGCTAGAGTATGAGCAGAGAAAGATAGAGAGACAGGGGGAGCCGGCATCGGGCGTATGTTTCTCGAAAGGAAACGGAACATATTTTGAGGAAGGCGCGAGAGAGGCGACGCTTGTGGTTTCTGCTGCTCTCGCGCAATAATAAATATATACACATATCAAAATGGGTAGGCACAGAAAATGCGCGCGCGCCATCCGAGAACTGGAAGTCCAAAAAATGTGGGTGAAGCCCACGAGAAAACGAAAATAGTGTTTCCCGGCGTTTTGCTTGCTCTGATTAAGGGATGTTTCAGACGTACATCCCCATTCCGTACATGGATCCCCAATCGACTCCCTGGAAGCTCGACATGTCGACGTTGGTCAAGTTGTAGCCTTGGTAGGGGCTAGCGGTGACCTGAGGAGCCAGGGCAGGGGCCGCCGCGGCTTGCGCGGGTGTGGGCGTGCCTGCTTGTGCCGCCGCTGCACCCACCCCGGCACCGACTCCTGGAATCGGGTACGGCGCGTATCTGTAACCGGCCAAGGGAGGGTACGCTCCGAACAGCTTCCCGTACCCGGCCACCGCCGCCGTCTGCACCTGTGCGGCCGCTGCCGCCGCAGCCGCCGCCTGCACATGGGCCTGAGCCTGCGCCACCGCCAAGGGGTTAGCGGCCGCGATCGCCCCCGCGCTCGGAGGCGCCATCCTCATGCCCAGCCCGCTCAGCATCAGCCTCTTCCCCAAAAGCTGCGCGTTGGCCTGCACGGCCTCCTTCGGCTGCGCCTTCTTGCACTCCACCTTCTTATTCTTAATCGTATGAAAATGTATCTCGCACACCCTGTCGACCACATCCTCGTTCTCGAACGTGACGAAACCGAAGCCGCGGTGGCGCTTCGTCTGCTGGTCCATCAACATGACGGTCTCCTCCACCTTGCCGAACTGATTGAAGTACGCCCTCACCTCGTCGGCGGACGTGTCCTGGCTGACGCCGCCGACGAATATCTTTTTTGTCTTGTTCGGCTGCTTCGGCCTGTTCTTCGGCGTGGCGTGTTTCGGATCGATCTTTTTCCCATCCAGCGTGTGGATCGGCACTTTTAAAACGTTATCAACACTGGTCGGATCGGAGAAGGTGATAAAACCGAATCCTCTACTCCTCTGCAAAGCAAACACAATTTATTCTTTAAATTTATCTTACGCCTCGGTTGCAAAAACTTTTAACACACACAAGCGGTTTAGGAAAATTATTATAAAAGCCATCATGCACGTACACAAATTCGATTGGAAATCAACTTCATATTAAACGCAACCCGAAATGTTTGCTTTTATTTCGATTCCACACAGTCTAGCGTTTTATTTAACTATTTGATGGTTTGGGCGTTTTATTTAACATTACTTATTTTTCTAATGTTACAGCCTGCATTATATATTAGTATCGTAACTTATATTAGTTTCATGATCAGAATTATATTATTAATAGAGAAGGATACAAATACAAGGTGGCACAAAACGGAAAATTTTTAACCCAGACAATTAAACCAAGAGTGATGAAAGAAAAACATTTTATCCACAGAAATTGAAACTTGCCATATAAAAGAAACACTAATGGAGTTTTTCAATTCAGCGTAAGTATGGATTACTACGTAATAACGGTCGCAGATATTCTCTTTATTAATGGATTTTTTTAAATATCCTTTAGGTGACGTCAACAATAGGGAATCATAACAATCGTCATAATTTGTTTCACTTAAATTTACAATGCTTCGATTTTGTTTTCGTTACTATAATTTGGTGTTCTGATAATTTATTAAAAATTACATAATTATGGATTAATTCTAATATTTAGTTACTATCTTCCATTACAGCTGAATTGAACAAGTTACCATAAGTTCAAGAAACCTGGTTTCAACAGGATGGAGAGATATCACATAATGCAAGACAATCAATGAAATTTTGTCAAGTTTTTGTGAGGCTACTTCAAGAGACCCGTCACGACGCGACTAAAAAATTTGGATCCATTCAAAATAAAGTAAGATTTTGTAGTGATCAATGACAGCAGATTTCAAGAACAGAAGGACGCCATATATAGGACGTAATTAAAAAATGTTAAGGTTTAAATTACTATGAATGAGATGTTTTTCTTTCCATCACATTAATTTTATTCGATTGTTAAAAACTGTTTCCGTTTTTTTTTGCGCCACTTTGTATACATACATGATTCAACACTAGAGAATTGAAAGGGATAATAATGCAATAATTTATATAACTTGGCGAGAGATATTAGGGCTTTGTGTTGAAGATTTATTGTATCCACAAGTGATATATTACTAGGAGTCCCACTGCTGTGGCATCATCTTGATAAATAAATTATTTTATCTTCGGATTATAATTTAAAGGTTATAACTGAGGGGTATTTTGGTGTAGTTATATTATTATATTATCTAAAATATTTAATAAACTTGATTTACATTACAACGTTAGGAAATTAAAGAAAACAATCGAACTAAATAAATTCAAAAACTAAAAAAATAACGAAAATATTTTATGGCAATGAATTATTTTCTCAATTAACTTAATATAAATGTTAAGTATTATATTACAGTACTGCTGTAACAATTTAGAACCTTACACACCTTTTTCCTCAAATGTGACGTATGTTATTTTAAAATTGTGTTGTTATAATTTTCAAGAAAAGATCAAAGTTACATTTTTTAATAAATAAATAATTTATTAAATATTAAAGTTTACGTTTATAATATTTATTTCCGGAATTAAACAAAATGATAATTTTATTTACACTGCTTCTATATATAATTATTTAATCAATTGATACTTTAAATTCCGCACCTGCTATAATTATTATTATTTTTTAGGGTGAACAGGTGGCACAACACGGTTATGAAAGCTCCTAATAACATTTTAAGCGTTGGAGTTGGAAAATCGACACCCAGTATGATGATGATTGATGTTTATTGGGATGACGGTGAGAGAGAAAAAAATTACTGGCGACGTGTTTCATACGCAAATTTATTTTTATAATAAATTGAACGACAGAGTAGTGAAAAAACGGGAACGTTTTTTAGTAAATTGTCTTTTAGCACAAATCGAATGTTATTTTAACATTTGGTTTTAATATCAATTTCAATTATAACGATAGCAAGAAACAACACTTTGAAAACTTTTTGAAGTGATAGATTACTTACTTAGAATACAAAACTGCATCGACAATATACCGGGTGACCCATTTTAATAAATCCACTGGAATATCTCGACACATATGCGTCCTACAAAAAAATGTTCCAAATAAAAGTTTGATGGTTTCGAAAGGGCCATCTGATCCTATACTATTTTTTTCACCCCCACCCTCCAGGGGGCGGGGCAGGGCGTCAACTTTTATATCTTAAATGGGAACCCTTATTTTTTATTGCAGGTTCGGATTCTACATAGAAAAATATGAAGATTTCATTTGAACTTTTTTTTCGAATTCGCGATTTGCAATCGCAAAAATAACATTAATCAAGTAAAAAAAAACGATAAAATCGTCTCTTTTAATTGTTCGCCATTGAAATGGAGTGCGTCATCTTATCGCGTAGGGTCAATGCACCAGTGAATGGCTGGTTATTCTTGACAAAAAGATGCTAAACCGCGCCCCATTTACTTCCTGGAAAATGAAACAAACCGTCTGACGAAAATCATAACAAACATTCTGACGAAAATCAAAACAAGCAATTTGCCAAAAATGTTGTTTAGTTGCAATTAGTTTTCCGGACAGTTCGCACAAAAAATGCGGCGGCTCGTGATAATTGCATTATCTGACAATCAACCGAAATGGCCGATTATTCACCGAATGAAAAGGTGGATTGCAGCGCCAACTATCACGATTTCGAAAAAAAAGTTCAAATGAAATCTTCACATTTTTTTATGTAGAATCCGAACCTGCAATAAAAAATAAGGGTTCCCATTTAAGATATAAAAGTTGACCCCCTGCCCCGCCCCCTGGAGGGTGGGGGTGAAAAAATTTGTATAGGATCAGATGGACCTTTCGAAACCATCAAACTTTTATTTGGAACATTTTTTTGTAGGACGCATATGTGTCGAGATATTCCAGTGGATTTATTAAAATGGGTCTACCGGTATACTTAAATATCTTAAGTCTATTATTAATAATGAGGATTTATCATTATGTTTTAATTTCTTACGTTTATCAACTCACTGGTGTAAATTACTATGCTCTAGTTTTTATAATTTATTGTTACATTACCTACACAACAGTATTTAAAGGAAATTAAGAATTATCTCATTAAAAAGTCATTCAAGAATTTTTTGAAGTTAATTTGAATGATATTTTTGCTTATAAATAACAAATGAAGGTTTTTATAAGTAATTTTGGAGGCTTTTACTTCGTGATACATTCTGATTATTAAAAATAAATAAACAATTAACTTTTTTATTTACACTTGTAACTATACTTTCGCTAAATTGATTGTTTGATAATGACAAGCTGAAGTTGTCGAAACTATAGTTACAGGTGTATTTATTTATTTTGAAGGTTTTTCATTATTAACTCATAAATATGTTATTTATTATCACTATTATGTTTATCGAATTAAAATGAGTGAATAAACTCAATCCACTTAATCAAAATAAGAATTTCATCATCAAAAAATTTAGGAATAGCAGCCAACAAGACGTTGAATGAATATTGTGCGTCAAGTACACCGGTTGGTTTATGAATAATGAAGAGATGCCGCCAAGACGTCTTTCGCCATCTGGTCTATTCTGTTTGGCATCAAACTGCTACATCTTAATACTTTTAAAACAAACAAGCTTGCAAAGTTAAACTTCCTTATTAACCATCGCACTTTTACTATCTACCAACCCATATCCACCCATTATAAAAACTTAGGTGTTGATAACCCTTTCATAAAAATAATGTTTATTATTTACAAAAATATGATATTGAAATCCAATCGTATTTGTGTTTAGTAACTCTACACACATATATAAAAGGGAATTAATGTACTACGAAAATTGTTTACCTGTGTTACTGGATCCTTCATAATAAGCACGTCGGTCACGTTGCCGAACATGCCGAAATATTCCCTGAGTTTTTCACTGGAAGTTTGCCAGCTGAGGCCTCCGACGAAGAGTTTTCCCGGCGCGGGATCGGTGCCATTATTGGGCGTGCTACGGCCCGATGATCCAGAATGGCTTCCATTTAGCTGGACCAGGGAATCGTGCAGCTCGTGCTTTAAAAGGCCATTTCCATCTCCAATGGCCGCGCTGTGGACAGAAAAACAAGGGGGGCCGTTAGTGAACGCCGGCTCCGATTTTTATATCTTATTAAGCCTCCGTATTACGTGAACCATTTCATAATCTCTGTTAATAGGCGGTCATCGTGGCCATTGTTATGTACTATAATGGAAGAAGTTTTGCTTTATGTTACAGTATTGTTAACGTTTTGAAAAAAAAAATGTATTACTCGTGGATATGCAACTTTATATACAGTGCGAATATAAAAATTCAATACGATAATAATTTAGGGCGTATGTATGTAAACTATCAGTAGTTAAATATTATTATTAAATAATTAACTCTGTATAAATATAAATGAAAATTCAATTAAAAAAAACTGTAACTATTTTTTACTCATTGATTAAATGTTCGCGTACTAAAGGTAAATATAATTTAAAATTTATTGGCAATACTTTATTACTATTAATTGCATCCAGAATTTAACCTTAATAAAAATAGTCCTTTTTAATGTCATTGTTATATACTATAGAGAATGAACGTTTTGCTTAATATTAGAATAAGGTTTAAAACATATTTATGGTTATGCAACTTTATATACAGTGCGAATATAAAAATTCAATCAGAGTATAATTCATAGCGCAGGTAAATATTATTAAATTATTTACTTAGTGTGGCATTAATTATATAAATGATAAGGGTATAAATTTATATTTTTAACTTCTAAATTCCTAAAATTTTATTAATAATATTTCATACATGTGTATGACGAATGCTATTCAAACCTTGATAAAATAGTTTTTTTTTACACATTTTCATTGCCTAATCGAATACATTTTGCCGCAGTCCAATGGTCACTAATCGGTTTTGAAAACATCAGCAATTGTAAGATGATAAGAGTTTGTGAGGATTGGACTTAATATTTTATTCAACCGAGATTGTTGCTGCATTGATAAAATATTTTTAACACGACATAAACCATTTATCCGTTAGGAAAGTTCAAAATAATTCTAGTAATGTAAAGTATAAACATTTGAAGAAAAGAAAATACAAGATACTTGTATGGTAAAATATCAACTATAAAAAGTGAGCAAATAATACATAATTTGAAATAAATTATCGTTTCCTCGTCAACAACAACTACGGACCAGTTTTGATCTACTTTAGATTTGATCAGCGTAGCTCAGTTGAAGACTAAGGTATTTGTTATCCACTTAATTAGGGAATCTTAGTGCAATGCTTTAGACAATAGATGGCACCTTAAATAAATTATTTATGTATTACCTAAAAAAATTCTAAAACTTGGTTAGTAATAACCAACAGTTGATAGGACGTTTCAAAGCATTCATTACAAAAAATGAAATCAGCTTAAATAACAACGAGGGGAAAATTTTGACCAAAGTCTCATTTAAAAAAAATTAAGTTGTAAAGAAATGTTATCATCAAACAGAAAGCTTATTTTTGTTTAAAGCTTTCAATGATTTTTATAGATAACATACTATACCTATCTTTAATAAAATCAAAAATGTTATAATGCCAAGATATTTATTGAAAGATTACAATTTTGGCATCTTCTTGATGTATCTGGTGAATAAAACCTTGAGTTTGTCCTTCCACTCGAAGGATCCCTAAATTTCGCCGCTTACATCTATCTGCGAGATGGGCACGATGGGACATCTCAAGGCGAAGGAGTGTGACGCTCCCAACAACATAATTGATTACGTTAAGGACAGCATTTCCCACCGAAGCGAAACCAAACAACGTGGAACGGCAGAAATCAATCGAATTAAAGTGTAATCCACTGCGCGCTCGGGGCACGCTTTACACCGCAGAATTGAAATGATTTCCACCAGCGGCCGAACCGGGATAGAGAGTCGATATGTCGCCGCCTCCGACCGCCGCCGCCAGCCGCGTCCCTCGAACAAATTACGAAGCGCGCTTATCTCGGCCGGCGCGCTTCAAGTTTCCCAAATCCTAATCGGCTCGGAAGGAAACCTATCGCTTTGGTCTTTTAGCGGTCTGTCCGAACTTGCGGCCGAAAAGAGATATCTAAACTCGGAACGGGCATTCTTTCAGAAGATGTTACATTTATTCGACGTAGATGATATCGTCGCTATCCTTACGTTTCGTTTTCAGATAATTTTATATCCCTGAGGAACATTTACCTTATATGCAAAGAAAAGGAAAGCTAATGTATGAAGATAAGACTGTGTAGGTTTATTCATGTGGAGTTCTAATTTGCTTCTTCGCCTGAAGAAGCCACAGTGTGGCGAAACAATTGTAGCATCTTACAATATATTTTTGAAAGTACTTATATAGTTTTATCCATATAAAGTGAAGTTGAACTTTCAACATCTGTCAGCCTCATCAATCAATTATCTAATTTGCTGGTTGACTACTGTTAGATATAGATGAGAGATGTTCCTAAAGGATCAGTTTCATTCCCAGTTAAACTCATTTCATGTAAAAATTCATGTAAATACAGAGCTTACACCATCAAAGGTTCGTGTGGTAAATCAATCAAACGTAGAAGAGCTTTTAAAAACCTTTGATCATTTTTAAAAATCCAGCATCTCTAAAATAATCTCTTTGGAATTAAAATTTACTTTTAGATTTTATCAATTGATGATATATTAAAGTTTATTATTTTAGTAGAGATATGGGGGTATCAAGAAACACTTTTATTGATTATATCCCAAACAAATTCATTACAATGTAGACAAAGGTTTAAATCAAACCATATTTTAGAAAGTGTTGATTGTAAATAATAATCAACTGGTTTTCATGATTGATGAATTGGGCAGGCCTTGACGATTACTATCGCTGAATGTTTTGCTTACCATTAGTACTGATTGATAATAATTAATGACTTCTAAACCCAATTAATTAAAAATCACTTCTAAATACAATTCAGTACAGGAAAAAAATATTACTGTTTACATTTATTTAAGGTATTAGTAGATAGTAAATTTATTGATTCAAAGAAAATAGTAACAATACGTTTTTAGGACAAGTCAGAAATAATTTTATATATCAACTATTGATATTAGAGTGACAAGCTAAGTCATCACTTATTAAACTTATTCTAATTCATGAAATGCTGTTGTTAACGTGGAAAAAACCTTTGGGTTTGTTTTAGGTGAAGCTAATATTATGATTAGCATAGTAGTAGTAGTAATTGTACTCATGGGCTTGGCCTCACTGTTTATCGATTACGAGGATCCTTTCGCTATATAAAGTTTTGTGCATTTGTGTATGGGGGAGGATCGCATTGTTATTCTGAAGTGCCACTAAAGGAAAAAAGGCATATTGTTTTTTTTTTTTTTGACATTTCTTCTTGATTGACATTTTCGCTGGATGATACCGGAGAGATGTTTGAAACTTTGTGTTTCGCATTATTCGCGGCTTTAATCAATAACACGGGCGTTATAATGGTTTTGCGGGTAGAATAGTCCCGTTATAATGATTCGGTGTAATTGTATTGTGTCCGAAAGAACAACAGGAACAAGAAGTAGCCGTAGTCTGTGCAATCGGTGGGATCTGCTGCGGCACCCTCGGAATAGAAGGTAGGTGAGCAAGCCGGCGAGCGCACGGACGGATCAATACCAACCCCCCGTGCACGTGTACATACATTAGTGATGTGGGGTGCGGCCGGCGGCGGCGCAGCACGGTTACCATGGCGGCGGTAGAGCGAGGGGTTGCTCATCTCCCCTCGACTCAGTCAGTGTCCGTGCCGCGATCCGCTTCCACGTTCCCCACACGGAGAGGCTCCGGCTATGATATTGTCCTGTCACAGCAGTACTGTTTGATGTTACTGCTGCTGCGGGACATGACCATAGCCTGAGCCGTATCATCAACTCACCATCATCAAGGTTCACCGCCGGAGTTAGTGATTAGTGCTATCCAAGAAACTCAAACGTGTAGAAGAAAACATCGGATCAACAGGATACAAACATTACAAATAAATACACACCTAAGATAAATAAGAACTAAAGCCACAACAACATCCTACGCTCCTCAACAATCCCTAAAACTCGCAAAAAACATGTAATAATTATGTGTAAGGCTTTTTAGTAACACCTAACTCTGGCTTGTTGACAATCGATTTGTACATCACTACTACCCACCCTACATTAGCACAATCCCTGCACTTAATTGTAGCCCCACTCTATCGTATGAAATAAAGCTTTCTATGTCAATAGACTTTGTAGTATTCATGTTGCTGTTGTTTTAGTTACTCTAGCTGCCTCCATCCCTGCATAAACCAATCAAATTTATGTAGATTCGGGAATGCAAATGTTGTAAAAGGCAACATAAATTTAGGCAATATTCTTCGGTGGACAGATGGGAGTGACGCCCGGTCGATATTGCCAGTGCGCGCAACCGTCGTCGCGACGCCCTCGTCTTAAACGAGCGCCCTCTATCCGACCACAAGTAATTCCCGTTACGGAATATTATGAATGGATTAATTATACATATGCAAAAAAAAAATTGCACGGTGTGTCGTTGTTATTAAAATGCGGCTACGAATCCATTTGCATATAATAAACTCGAACCTAGATCTACAGTGTCTAGAAAATGCGACGCCCGTGCGCCGGCTGACGTCGTTAATGATTTGTTAAAACAATGGACATATAGTGCAGGATGGTGCAAACATCATGGGAATTTAATACTAGGTCATTAGAAAATATTATTTTTGTTTACTATGAAAACTTGAAATTAATTAATGTTTAAAATTTCAATCTAGCTTACGCTAGAGTAATGCAAATTATTATTATAATATTATAACAACTTTTATAATAAAATTCAGCCTTAGAAAGGTTTAAATTATTTTCGCTAAGCTTTTAATTTTTGTTTTCAATGTGCGATGATGAGGAGTTATTGCTGAAATATTGTGTATCATTATATTATTGTAACTTATTGTGACAATAACCAAATTGGAATAAAGGATTGCGAAACAGTCAGAATTCGTTAGCGTTACGAACCAACCCTCCCAAGTTTGTGGAGGGCAACGACCTTATTTATCGATGTGCTTCAGAATTAAAATTATATTTATGTAACACTGGATTAAATTAAATATTAATTCACCAATGCAGTATTGTTAAAAATTGAAAGTAATAATTAATTATACTTTACTTTACTAAATTGGATTGTTTTCCTAATTAAAATATTATTATATTATCTGATATGACTCTACGAAACTGTTACAAGTTACAAAATGTAATTTATTAAAATTGAATTATCGTTATTATTTAATAAACATCTAAATCAAATTATTTCAAGTAGAAAATGTTCAGCTGCCGGGAGATAAACAGTGAAAATAAGTAAAAATTCACCTCATGATTGATAACCAAAATTAATAATGCAATTAAATATGTTGTTACTTTATCTACCTCATTATTAGTATTTACTAATTATATTTCACGATTAATTCTAAAGCTATAATTACTTTTTAATAGTAGTAGTATTTGACTATCGACTATGTGGCCCTTCGGCTGTTTGTTTGTGCAGACATGTGTGTAATCATTGTTATAACAATTAATTGGCTCGAATCGAATCGGAAGGGAATATTATTCAAGGAGTAAGCACCTAAAATTATTAAATCGTGTATCTTTGTTTCCAAATATTTTTTTACCCTTCGCAGATAAAGATAATGTAACAGTAACAAAGTAACTCAAAGCTCGCACAAAACTTAATTGAATAAATCTATTGTCACTACTTTGACACTTTTAAAACAAATGAATAACCCTTAAATATAAAACAATTGAGTCCTAAAATTTTAAATTCAACTATTCTTAATGTATATTCTCATTTAACTCATGTTGAACAGTTCTAAAAAAATAATCAATAAAGTTACGAAATAAATCAAATGGTTATTGAATTACTACTATAAATATATTGACTAATTTCAATCTTATTTATCTCGTCAGGATAGTATAAGTAGAAAGCATTATATATTTGATTATTATACTAAATTGGTATAAAAACAGTTTATTTTTGAGGTAAACCAAATCTATGTTTTTTACTAATAATCTAAACTATTTTTCATAAGATGACGTTTTTTAAAATTATTAATTTATCAACAACTTCATAAAGTATTTCGAAAATTTCTTCTCTTTACATTTGTAATAACCAAATTGTGTAAAAGTCTAAAGAACTAATTGAAAATATATAGCATGTTTTTACTCCTTTCTGTATGTGTAAAAACAGCAAATATTTTCTTACTAGATTTGAATGAAGAATAAGCAAAGTATAACAAATATGACCAATAAAATTTCTTAAATATTTATTAATTTGCAGTTTTTTACGAATCAATATCTTAATCTAAATGAAAAACAGGTTTCATAATTGTTGTGCATAATCATAAAGGTAATATGAAATTTGAAATCCTATTTTTTAGATTTTTACTTAGCAAAAATGGCTCTCTAATTCCGCGAGGTTAATTGACAGATATTAAAAATTGTGTATATGTATGAAAAATCAAGAATATTATGTTTGTTTCCAGTGACCTTCACTTGTTTTATAAACCAATTATTTCTAATGATACATTTGATTTTTTTTAAATAAGAGACTGTAGCCATAATTTTAATTAAAGAATCAGTTTTTACTAAATCATATGCAACCAAATGTACACCTAGGCACAATGTAAATAGTATACCATTGGCAATAAAATAGTTAATTAAAAATTGAAGATTTAAATAGCTTAGGATTAAAGAGACAATTTAAGCTCTTAAAGCTTTGATTCCCATTCCATAGAACAAAAACTTTAAAAACAAACATTAATTTGTTATTTCTATGTTCATACTTTTTTGATCAAAATTTTGAAATCTAAAAATTTCCAAATTTTGATTCTAGAAACTAAAATTTTGAAATTTCCAAATTTTGATTATAGAAACTAAAATTTTGAAATTTCCAAATTTTGATTCTAGAAACTAAAATTTTAAAATTTCCAAATTTTGATTCTAGAAACTGATGCGATGATTCAAGAGTTTCTGTTGTTTTATAATTAATGTGGCTTAGAATTAAAACTTCTTGCCTTTATAACAAAAATTTTCAAATTAATTTTTTTTTCATGAAAATTTGGCCCAGTTTGAAATATATTTGTTATTAATTGATTTCCTTCCTGCTAATAATTCTGCTGCTAAATAAGCAACATTCTCGAATCTAAAAATTACTTAAATTTTAAGGGCTTTTAAAAATTGTGGATAAATTCACATTGCTCAAAATCATTAATTCGTTTTCTTTTACACCTAATAATAGTTCCGCTCTAAAGTATTCTAATCATTAGTCTACTATATCTAAGTTTATAATTCAATTTAATAAATAGGGAGGCGATAATCCGCAACCACTATTTTTGTTCGTTAATATTATATGGCTAATTCTATGTATACAGAGTGGTAAAATTTTATGGGATTCGATAATACACGTATAATTTATTTTGTTTACAACTTGTAGATCATATCTTCTAAAATGTATGATTTTTGATTTATAAAAATTTGTTCAAAACAATTGAATATTTGTATTATAACAAAATTGCAAAAGTATCCTACAAAATAGAGATAGGAACTTTTATCAAATGATAAATAAAATTTACTTTGTTAATATCACCGTATGTGATATTAACAATGTAAGTTTTATTTATCATTTGATAAAGTTCCTGATTCAAGATGTATCATAAAGTTATGACTTCAAGCATCCAACATAAAATAGAGATAAATTTTGAAATGTTAATATAATTATCATTGTAGTGTAGCTAGATAAGGCAAATCGGTATTAATACGTTATTAACTTAACCTTAAGAAAAAAAAAATGTATTTTTTAGTATTTAAGGTTAATTTTAAATTTTGAACAAGTCAAACACGCGATTATAATAAAACTACAAATCTTCAGAATGTAAAGAATATTCAAGAAACTATTTATCCTCAAGCACAATCCAACGGTCATAGCTTAGTTTAGTTTGTTAAAGATCTTCTAAAAGCCCTTTGAGGTTTTTAACTTTGAACGGTTGATGTAGTCTTAAACAACATTATTTCAAGGGAAAATAATATAACATATTACGGAAAAGAAAAACACATTTTGAGATTCAAAAATATCCATGAAACTTATTCAAGATGATGCAAACAATACAACGACTGAAGCTTTGAGCTTCTAACTAGGATGAGCACCCAGGCCTCACTAGGCCCGTTGTGCCCTCAAGATGCCAGGTTTTGGCCCACTTTATAAAAAAAATTAACGACTTTTTAAAAACTGATGATGCCGTGTTAAGGGCTTTTATAGGAGACCCAAAGGTCAGTATCATCGGCGTAGGTTAGAATTATAGAGACAGTTGGGCCTTCTCCTACCATTGTACATCTTATATGAAGAGAGAGTAAAGAAGCTTTGAGCTTTTGACTTTGGAATTGATTATCCAAATAAGTCAATTGCTAAAGCTGATTATAGACATAAATTAAAATTGAGATTCGAAAATATGCACCTTCTTCAAGATGACCACTAAAACAAGTTAATCGCTGAAGCTTTGAACTTCTTACTAGAATGGATGGCCCAAAAATGTCAATCACTAAAAATTTGAGCTTCTGGTTAGAGAATGAACCAAACAAATTAATGTATGAAGCTTTGATCTTCTGATTAGAATGCATAACACTGAATTGGTCCAAAGAAAATTATCGATACATTTGAATTAAAACACTTGTTATTTTCCATATTAATGTATTCAGTTTCCTGACACGTGTTTCGATTTATTACAACAATTATCAGATGATATATCAGGAATATACAGTGAATACTAATTGTAAGTGAAGCGCCGGCGATTAAGATTTTATCATTGGTTAATCATAAATGGCCTTTTTAATCTCTAATTAGGTTAAGTCGATGCCCTTTTTCCGAAAAACGTATCGGTTTAATACTTCCTGGATGGTGTCCCGTTTCTATGCAATGCTCTGTTAATCCATTATATATTGTAAAGTCACAAATAGTTACTAGAAGCAAGGACTATCACGAAGAGAGGAAGAGAACACTAGAAAACTGGGAGTAGAGGCAGAAAAAATAATAGAAACAACTAGAACAGAGTTATCAAAAGGTAGAGAACGAAGATACCAAAACCCCGACTCCAATTGGTGAAAGGAGTCATCGATTGTATATATATATTTTAGTACCACATTTATTAATTTACAACTAACATTTTTCTTTGACCAGTTCTTTCAAAACCACCATAATTGAGCAAGGAACAAATAAATGGAGGAAAGTACTTTTTAGTTACCTTTTACTTCGATTCAATCAGAAACAATTTTCTCGGCTTTAGAACAACTGACAAATTTTTATTTTTATTTAATATAAACTATCTCCAATATGTTCCAAAAAAGCTGCTTAATAATAAGTCCTTTTTTATGTCTAACCTCGTAATGGAGAACAAGAGAGAGAAGCATTTACTTGGTTCAATTGGTCACTCAGTTCGAAGGTACATTTTGATATGACATCATGAGTCAAGTATATTTACAAAGCTTATAAGGTTTTAACAAAGTAATCAAATGAAAGCAGTCTTATTGAAAGACATAATTTGATCTTTTTGTAGATATTTGTTGATTTCTTCAAGTGTATATTCGGGCCATTAGAAATATAGTTTAAAGAAGGAGAATACATCTTGAAGATACAATATCAAACTTTAAAGTAAGGGAAAATTTAAAATGATAAGGCCATGGTCAAAATATATTTTTATAAAAAATTTAAATTCTAGTACCAATTTCCATTAGAACTGGATCTTCAGTTAGATTATCTGTGCAAAACGATGATAAAAGTGGATACAAAAGCACAAACGTTTTCCTTTTCTTTTCTATTAGTGGAGCAGATGAAAATGTTTTTGAAATCCTTAATTTTTAAAGCGTATGTTTGGAATTGAAATTGATTAATTTAATTTTGTAAAGATATTAACATTCCTAAAATAACTATACGACCTAAACTATATAAATATATTTTATCAAAGATAAAAGAATTTTGAATTTGGTATCACATTGTTATACCTTAATAACATCTTTTTACCGATATTTATAAAATAGAAATAATAATCAACATTCCTTCTATATAAAATATAAAGTTTAGAGTTTTGCTTTGGTATACTGATAAGATTCTCTTCCTTAAAACATATACACCCACGATAAATACGCTCACTTTCATATGAAATGCACCACACAGAAAGAATAATACGATTGATGTGAAGCTTGGTGAAAATAATAATAAATATCAAAATTTTTAGTTATTGTCCAAAACATATTTACACCATTTTGAAGAATATCAAAACATGCAAAAACTATTCCTGCAAAATTTTAGAAAAACACAACTCTAAGTGCAAGTGTTGATAAAATTTTGCACTTCTTTATAACTTTAAAAAATATTCTACTCTATTTATCTATTGTTTATTTCTCCTAGACTATCGATCTGACGTGCTTCATAATCTCATCACCAAAAATTATTCATCACTACAGTGAATAAACATGTGAAACAATTTCGGTCTAAAATTATTCTACATACGCTTCTTTCGGTAAAGGTAGGCCTGAAATTTACTACAGTACAAACACAATTCTCTAAGTCAACTAAATCATCAAAGGCCTTCTTTCGATGGGCAAAAAAACGGTATGCCCATGAAGTATTTGCTTTGCTAGTTCAACAGCTACAAACTAAACTGAGTTTACACTTAGGTTAAATCTGCCTAAACTACGGTTTGTGACAACACATAGCTCTGAATATAAAAGTTAGTCTCTTGCAATTACACGTGACTGTTGTTAATCGATTTATTCGGCAACCCCCATAAAATTTATACCACCCTGTGCAGTTAGTAAATTACGAACTTACATGTACATAAACATTAAACAAAAAAACACAACGGAATAAACACAAATGTTGGCAAATCGTATACAATAAAAATGTCAATAAATAACGTAATACTAAAAGGTGTGCGTATGTTAAGTAATTATTAATCAATTAAACGAATTAATGTTGTTTTAATAAAAAATGATATGTATGCTCTAAGAACGTCCGAACCGCTACGCTACTGGCCTCTACAAGTTCAGCGTCGCCTCGTTACCTTCAGGGGTTGACTAACGTGGGCGGCACCTCCGGCTCGACGGCACTCAACAACGTCCTCGTTTCGGTCCTGCTCCCGACACATACCAGTTATGCCTGCGACACTTCAATTAAAGTACAACATCAGACATTATTCAAGTGGTCATCGGTTTTCGTGCAACAATATTCTACTATGTTGATGAAGTCCGGAGGCGTGTCTTATGATTTCGTCCTAGAGTACTGTGGTTACAAAACAATAAAACAAACAGACAAACAAAAGGTTTTAAGTACCTTTACATAACGACATATTTTCAATTAAATACCTACGTGCTCTTAGACATTACAGTTTTTTTGCGTTTCAAAGGTTACAGCGTATTAACTAATTATAAGGAAGGGTTTTGGATAATAACTAAGGTTTGTAAACAATTGCGAGTACCGCAACCAGAACATTTGTAGAATAGTTGCAAATTTTATATGTCACATTAAAGAAGGAATAATTCAAAGCCAGTAATGATATTGCAATCAAAATTGATAAGGTTCAATGGGAATTCAACTAATTCACGTAAAAAAAAACTAAATTATGTTAGTTAAAATTTTGATAACCAGCTAACTTTTTGGATTCGAAGCACATGATAGAAATTGAAGACAGTCGTTCAAGAAATAAAATTTTAGATTCGAACAAGTAATGTTAATAAAAGTACGTATCAGTAGATGCTGATCAAAAAGTATAAATACCAATACTTTAGGTTAAAGAAAAAAATTATATCACATTGCACTCATAGCTTGATTTTTCGGAATTTCATTAAAGAGATCAATTATGCTTAGCAATAAATCGTTCATCATAATATGCTTAGCAAATCCAAAAAGTCTTATAAAAGAACATTAATGTTTTTTTGGAAAATTTTTGAAAGAAAATTTACTGAATTTCAAAATATTTTCTAGGATATCTCCAGTTCGAAATAAGAAGTATTGAGTTGATTGGTTGAGGTTATTATAATAACATTAAGAAATTATATACTTAAAACTCAAAAAGGCAAGGTATTAGAAAGTGCCTATAAAGATTTAAGAGAATGTGAAATTAGGGTTTTAGGATGTATGGTTCAATATTTTAATTTGCAGGAATAAATGAATCAATGTGAAGACCAAAGAGCTACCATTTGAAATTTGGAACACGAACACAAAAGATTTGTACTCCTTCTAAGAATATACTATAATGGCAGATTTAACAGTTCAGCTTAAATAAATTCTAAAAATAAAGGGCTTTTGGATTAAAAACGAGAAAACTAAATTAAGAAATACTGATTACCAAATTTTCTACAAATACAAAAATATTTAGTGATACTAGATATATTGAGATTATGAGAAAATCCACCAGAGCAAAAAAAAAGAATACAAAGACACATTTCTAAAAAGTTTTTTTGAGATAATTAAACACAATTTCCAAATATTTCTAATATTCTTCGAAATTTCATACTACGGGCAGAGGGAAGCCCCTTATGGTCTTTTCTTTGCTGTTTTGCATACTATAAAGGCAGATTGTTGTTAAAGAAAATTAATTAGAAAATTATAACTTATGGTGGTATGGCAGAAGGGCATAAGACCATGGAGGGAGTCGGATATTAGTAATCCAATGAGCTAATAATTTGGAAAGGTTTTCGTACTCATTTAACAAATACAATAATGATAATTTTAAACAATTCCTGATTAGGAATTTCTAAAATTAAAGACTATTATTTTTTTGGGAAAGTAGGAAATTATAATTAAGAAATTATCTACATGCAAAAAAAAGATCAGATTGACATCAGAAACACAAAAATAATATAGAAAAATAAAATCAAAACTACTGAATATGAAGAAAAAAAAGTTAAAATAATTTTGATTTTGTATTTCAAAATGTACTCTTCGAAAATAAATAGTACTAGCCCTAGGGACAGTAAAATATAAGGTATTCAAGCAAGGTATTTCAAAAATCACAAATTTGTAAGGCAAAAAAGCAGGTGGTCATTAGTATTAAAGGTTAAATGTCTGAAACATTTTCAAGTTCAAGAATTCAAGGGGGTAAAATCTAAATAAGATTGTACGAACGGAAGACAATTGCCAGAAGTTTCATCCAAAAGAGTGGATAAATTAACCAACATTAAGCAAAATATAATTGATGCCAGCTTCTTACATTATGGTACAAAGAGGGTTTGAGTGGAAGAACGTATTTTAATATGAAAAATTGTATGTGTCTTTTTAGAAATCTTGAAAAGATGTTTGTCTGAACTTCAAAATACTTTAGGCTATGTACTGTTCGAAACAGGATAATTAGTAGGAGTAGTAGAAATATAGATTGGCATTTGTATGAGATACTATGAAGACATCTACTTGCTACTAGGCCCAGTGGCAAAATGTTTTTCCAAAAGTCTAAAACATTTTAAAGTCCAAAAATTTAACGAAAAATCAGAACGAGAAATCAAAGTAGGACATGGCGTATGAGATTTTATGGAGTTAGGTTGTTGTTATTAGCCTTAAGTGAAAAATAATTATTAGAAAATTAAAAAATCCGAAATTTACGCTAATTTCTTTATATTTCAGAATGCTATTTGGCTTAATTTAAAAAAAAACTTTAGGGTTTTTATAGTATAGTATGATCAGAAGAAATATAGATGTGTAGGTATATGAGACACTATGGAGATAGTAGCTAGTTGCATCTGGCTCTAAGGGCAAAAGGAATAAAGTCAGATGGTCATCAGATACTATAGGGCAGTTAGTTAACACTAGAGGCTAAAAGTCTGAAACTTTTAAAAATCCTAGAAAACAAGGTAACACCAAATCAAAATCAGATGTTTTAAATTGATGGGTGAATAGAAAGTCCGGAGTGTATACGATACTAGGGAGATATGCTGTTGAACTTTAGCCCTAAAGGCAAAAATAATATTAGAAAGCTCAACAACCCTAAACATAGAAAAACATTTTGCTTAGAAATTTTTAGAATGACGTTTGAATTTTTTAGAATTAATAGGTTAACAGAAGGCAGGGATATATGATGCCTCTAAGATAGGTTGTTGCTACTAAAATATTTTTTAGAGGTATTTGGCTGAATTTCTAAATCTATACTTTTTTAGCCATTTGTGGCCCTCTCCTCGATCGCAGAACAAACCTCATGATTTGTGTCTTTGTGAATATAAATTATAAGACTATTGTAAGTTCACCTAAGCCTATTATAATCACAAAAGTCACTCAGGACAGTTCCTCGGTCATGTTTGGCTTTACCAATTTCTTCACGCCCAACGTCATCAGATTATTTTGTGGTCTACTTAAGTGTTTTGTGAAGTGTATTTGTGTTTATTTTGGATGTAACTCATCTGTCAGAAATTAAGTTATTTCGCCGTGTTACTATACACTGTTCGAAATAGTACTAACAGAAAAAATATAGATGGGCAAGTGCAAAAGATACTATTATAATAATAATAATAAATTGTCTTTATTAATTAAATAAGGTAATTACAAACAAAGATAACATTTATAAAAGTAGGCGAAGTTCAGATAGATTATCTGCTCTGCTGCTAACCTTACTACTACTATTGTATGAAAACAGCTAATTGTTACTAAGAGCATTAATATTTAAAAGGCATTGCCTTTTGCAAATGGTACCATTAAAACCAAAAGCTCTTAAGGTTAAACATTTGAAACAGTTTGAAGTCCAAAAATAAAATGTAATTTTTAGAATTGAGATACGAGTAAATGGACAGAGGTATACAAGACACTATGAAGGTGACATTTTTTGCTACTAGACCTAAAGTAAGAAATCATTTTATAACATTCAAAAATCTAAAATAAACACGGAAATATTTTTTTTCGAAAAGTTTATATTTTTTTTTTGTAATTTTCGAAATACTATTTTACGAACAGAAGTAATATATAATATAGATGAAATGAGATTCCAGTTGCTACTAAACCCAGGGACAGAATTCTTTAAAAGATAACTAGCTCCAAAGGCTACAAGTCTGAAACATATTAAAGTCTAATAATTTTAGCTAGAAAATGCGAAATAATTTTTTTTAGAATTAATGGATGATTAGAAGGTCTGTTAGAAATAAGAGCAGCAGAAATGTGGATGGGCTGGTGAATAAAATACTAAGAAGGCAGCTGAGTGCTACTACCCTCAGAAATATTTTAAAGGCAAAAGAGCAGGTTGTAATTACATAAGACTGCTGTTTCTATGGACTACAAATTTGAAATCTGAAAGTCCTAGATTCCTAGAATTCTTGAAAAGATAACTAATTCAAAGGCTACAAGTCTGAAACATATTAAAGTCTAAAAATTTAACGGTATAGAATTAATGGATGAATAAAAAGTTTGTTAGAAATAAGGTGATAGAAGCAGAAGAAATATAGATGGGCTGGTAAATAAGATAATAAGAATGCAGCCGATTGCTACTACCCTTAGAAAATTTGTAAGGCAAAAGAGCAGGTTGTCATTATATAACCAGAAATTCTAATCTTAATCCAGTTAATGGCTGAATGGAAGGGTAGGGATGCATGAAATACTAAGTTTTTCCTACTGGCTCTAAAGACAAACAAAATCTTATAAAAGGTATGTAGTGTTTAATAATACCAGTCTACTAGCTGTAAAGGATCAGTTTTTGAAATATTTTAAAGGTTAATAATTTGAGAGAAATAGAAAGCGCGAGAGAGAGAACGTAAAATTTCTACAATTGATGAATATTATTATGATTTAAAGAAATTGTCTTTTATTTAATTAATTGCTCAATTAGATGTGGTGAAAAAACATTTTTCTGTGGAACAAACCATTGTTTTTCAGTTCTAATCAAAATAAAGAAATTGTCGTGTTACTATGGAATTAGCCAGATCGTAAAAATCCAAAAGGCTAATCAATTGAAATTTCTAAAACGAATATAAAATTTCGTTATCTTTCAAACACTTAACCTTGGAATCCACAAACACTTAACAAATTTGATTGATTGATTAACTAAATTTAGAGAAGCCATTATAAATAAATATATTGTAGCATCCTAATTATTTTAATACTATATGTAATTAGTTATTGACTTTAGGTAGTAACAAATATTTGGTAAAAAGATTTGTAATGTTTGGCAGATAAATTAATAGCTTTTAGATGATTCTTGATTGTATAAGGCTTTTTCGTAATATACTGTTTAATTATTCCAATTAGATTGTTACACAAAAATATTTATCGTCATGGCTGCAGTTTCAACAAGTTCAGCGTGCCATTGTCAAACTATTAACATCAATTTTTAAAGAAATTACACGTTTGAATGCTTGTGTGTTGAATTAAACTAAATATTAGCTGACAGATGACAATATAAGAATATTAAAAATTTCTACACTTTACATCCACTAATTCAGAAACAATCTAATATCTACAACGTAAAGGACTTATATATTTTATCTTTATTTTTATCTTGAATAATTTTCTCACTTATCTCGTGGTGAAACATAAAATTATGGGACTTGTAAAACAATAAACTGAATCTGCACATTACTTTAGAATTGTTGTGACAGAATTAGCCTGTATCCAAAAAAAATGATGAAAGGTACCGAGTGAATACAAAACAATTGTTCAGATATTAGTAAAAACAAGTGAACATGTATAACAAAAAAAAATATAGTTGAAGAGTTGAGTAGCAATATTAATTACTTGTAACAATGTTTAAGCAGCATTATAAATAATGTTTGAATTAAAATGACTTACTTTTATGTTCGACAAAATAGTTAGCCTTTTTTGATTACTACTTCAAAATCGACTACAGTTGACACATGTTGAAGTTAATTTATAAGTTATAAAAAGACTGAAAATAGAACATGTCATTAAGTTGAAGGTTTTGAGTTTAAAACTAGAATTTCCAATATTTCTATGTATCAGTCGAAAATGAAAGGAAACCGAAAGAGTCGAGGTGGCAATTTGTATTTTTTCTGACAAACTTATATAAAAAAAAGAAGATTGGTAAGCTGAAAAGCTTATTTTTTCAAAACCTAATTTTTAATTAATTTCAATCAAAATCAAGTCAAAACAGTATGATTTGCCACCATTTTGATGATACAAGTAATTTTTGGATACGACAAAAATCTTCTAATTAAAAGCCTAGTTCCCCAAATCTCAATACAACCATGACATTAATCTCTAGATTCCAAATATACAGGGTGACTGACGAATAACCTTTGGTACTGTACTGATATTTTTTCTTGCATCCAGTTTTTGACAAAAGACGATCAACTTTTTTTTTTCAAATTGCACTGTATATATATTTTGTACTGATCCGCAAGGAGATTTTTTTCTGAATCTAAATTTGTAAACGATTTTATCCATTCATCAAACCAAAGTCGAGAAATTGAGGATTAAAAAAAAATTAAAAATCAAATACCCATAGTAAATATACAGAGCCTATTCCAAATGTCAAAAGTGACAATGTCAGTCATTGGTACAATACTGCAACGATTTTTAATTATTTCATAATTAAAATGCAATAATTCAAACACTGTACTAGAATTTTGTGCTTCTACAGAAATCGTTTTTCAGTTTTTGAAACCTGCAACATTTTTATTATGAAATTATTAAAAATCATTGCAGTATTCTACCAATGACTGACACTGTCACTTTTGACATTTGGAATAGGCTCTGTATATTGTTTACTATGGGTATTTGATTTTTAATTTTTTTTTAATCCTCAATTTCTCGACTTTGGTTTGATGAATGGATAAAATCGTTTACAAATTTAGATTCAGAAAAAAATCTTGCGGATCAGTACAAAACATATATACAGTGCAATTTGAAAAAAAAAAGTTGATCGTCTTTTGTCAAAAACTGGATGCAAGAAAAAATATCAGTACAGATCATATTAAAGTCTTTTAAAAATCATTTAATTTGATGTTTTATTTATTCAAATCGGATCAAAAATAAGCGAGATACAGCACCAAAGGTTTTTCGTCAGTCACCCTGTATACGTTTTGAAAGCATTATATAATTATTATTCAAGTAAAGGAATAGTCGCAATTGATTATTCATAAAACTACTATGTATACACACTCACTTTTATATGAAATACACCACCAAGAAAGAATAATACGATTGATGCGAAACTTGTTGAAGATAATTGTTTATTCATTCATGATTAAACTCTCAATTAAAAAAGTTGAGTAGCTAGGGTTTTTCCTTCATGGTTATCTTAAAATTCCACAACTTTTTATATGATCATTGAAGAATATTTACTTAGAAGTTATCAACAATTTTATTCTGAAGTTGTCGCAGTGACAGTTCATGATGCCCAGATTAAGACAACACCTAAATTTTCGCCAAACTTCGGAGTTTGATATGGGTCGAATTATTGGCATGAAAGAAGCAGGTTTATTGTTCCGCGAAATTGGTAGAAGAATGAATCTGGATCACACAACTGTGGCGATAATATGATCTTCCTGGTCAGAAGAAGGTATACAGCGACATTGTCCGGTTAGAACAACTTCCCGACTAGTAACGTCCGTGAAGATCAGCTTTTGAGACGAATGGACACACAGAACCGATTTCAAACAACAAGGTCTGTGGCCATAGATTGGTTAAGAGCTGTAAATAGCCAGATTTTAATAGCGACCATTTATCGACGAATTGCGTCCTTTGGCCTCCATTCTCACCGTCCATTTAGACGTCTTCCACTAACCCCATTTCGGAAAGCTGCTCGTCAAGAGCGGCAGGATTGTGTTCAAGCATGGAACAACATCGCGTTTATCGATGAATCCAGGTTTTGTTTATGAACGAATGATGGACGTAGAAGGATGCGTCGATATCGAGAAAAACGAAGATATTTAGAGTTTGTTGAACGACGCCATACAGCTTTAACACCGGGTGTCACGGTGTTGGGTGCAATCAGTTTGGGACGAAAATCACCTTTGGTGTTCCCGTTGCAGTGTCATTTATGCAGACGCTACCTAATGGGATTTTCCAGCAAGATAAAGCTAGACTCCACACGGCAAACATTACAAGGGTGTTCTTGGAAGAAGCGGATTTGCAAATGTTGCCTTAGCCAGCAAGGTCTCCCGACTTAAACCCCAACGAACCTGTCTGGGACATAATGGGTAAAAGAGTTCGCAACATGCCAAGACCTCCTGACAACTTAGATGATCTGAGACTCAGAAGTTGCTTGGAATGAGATGCCTCAAGCAGATATAGACCATTTGATTCTAAGCATGCAAATTCTTGCATTGCTGTTAAATTAAAGTTCTTCTCTTTTGATAGTTTAATCATTTTGTTCCAACGAATAAACAATTATTTTCGCATCAGTCGTATTATTCTTTCTGGGTGGTACATTTTATATGAAATTAAGTGTATTTAGAGTGTCGACAGCTCATAGACAGATGAAATGATATAATTAGAAATTAATTAATACTCTACGTAACATTATTTATATTTTGTTTTACATGTCCACTTAAAAAACAATTAATATAAATCTACAAATTACAGCAAGATACATGCGGGAGAATTCACGTAGTGTTCTCCCTCAGGCCCATAATTACAGATATCCTCATCAAATGTAATTTTTAGCCATTTAAGCAATATTTCGAGCATTACTGGGTTATTTAAGCCCATCTTAGATTAGAATATTTATGAACTGATTGATTATTAATTAGATAAAATATTAGAATATTTATAGTAAGATAAAATAAAGATTTAGTTCTCTATCCTTCTCTCCTTCTCTCTAACTTTGTCATTGAAATACATAGGTGTAAATAAAAAGGTATTTAAAGAAAATAAGTCGTTATAAATAGTATCATATGTTTTTTTTATACCAACCAAGAAATCGAAATCCTCTTCCTCCCGGACGAATCATAAGACACCTCCCTGCGGACTCCTACACTATACATATTAATTAATAATTATTAACAATTACATTATATAAGATAATAAATACAATCTGCATGTAAATAATATAAACATAAACAATATAATCGTATTAATTTGAAACGAAAATTAAAATTATAAGACTGATTAGTGTGTGATGATGCAGTCAGTTGCAGGTGACAAAGGTGACAACATGGCACATAAAATATTTAGCTACAGTTTCCAGTTACTAATCTGAGACAATCTAATAATATTTAGTTACACTAATTAATGAAAATGTTAAGTTGACATAAGTACAATTGGACTAACTAATATTTATATGTATATATAAAAAGTACTACTGCGAGGAGGAGCCTCATCATCAGTGTCGGGTCCTCGTCGCAGTACAACGGCCTTCTTTAGTGTGAGGTCTAAGCAGGAGTCACGTATCTCGTATTTTTTTTTATAGATAGATGACAGAAAAGCAAGCCAGATTAAAGAAAACCGCCAGTTTTTAATTACATTACATAAACTACGTATAGTATATTACATATATGTATAAAGTATGTATATATCCATATTAAACGCTAGATTTATAATGGGCGATTTAATCTACTCCAGTTTTACAGCTAAGTTACTAGTTTTTGGTCAATGTAGTTAAACAAAAACGTGTGGGGGGTTTGGAGGTAGAAAAACAGATAACATAATTAAGGGTTCTCTCGTTATACTTCCTAGGTTGGTCTACACAAAAAAAAAATGGTTATTATTCACGACCGGTTTCATACGCGACACACACCTATAGCGTGTAGTCGCTTCTAACAAGACCTTACAAATTGCGCTAAATACTCTCTCTCTATATATATATTATGTACAGTATTATTGATCCGATTTTGAGCACTTCAATCGCGGTTTTGAGACTGTGTCTTAATACTCTACGGCACAATAAGGTTTCGCTCATGCAGGGGGTCTAATTTAATTAAGGTTTACTTGTATTGGATTATTTAAATGCATCAAATGCCGACGGTGTGGAGGTGTGTAGTAATGAGGGAATTTCTGAAAAGGAATCCAAGGTGGGAATCCGCCTTTTTTTCAGCTTTAACTATTCTCGTGTATTCTTTAGGGGGGGATGTAATATTGCTTAAAACAATTCTGGCGCTGTATAGAAGAATTTTTCTCAATGAAAAAATTATAACATTTTTAATTAAAATCCAATAGTGTACATCGTACGCTTTCAACAAGTCTTTATTAAAGGTAACTGATGAAGCTAAATAAAATAAAATGACTATACATGTATTAAAAAATGTAATCCATGTTATTGGATTCAACAACAAGATGTCTTATTATGACCAATAAGTATTATACAATTTTTTTACCGTGTAATATGGAATCTTAAGCTGAGGATCGTATCTGTTACCCTCAACTCAAGTTTGCATATTACACTGTAAAAAAAATGTACAATATGGTACTTGTTGGATAGAACTACTTCAAGAAGTTTATCTTAATTCACAACAAATCGAAATTAGGGAATAACGCGACCAAAAATTCTAATGGAGTTAAAACAATAATTCAAGATGCAATTCGTAGTATCATTAGGATGATTGCAAAGGTTGACGTAATTTTTAGAAAATGATAAATTTCATTAAGGTCTCATTAACGATAAATAAAATACTTATCTTCCATCTCTGTTGATTTTATTTGATTGTTTTTTGTATCACCTTGTATATTCATGTACGAGTTTCATCGTATCAACCTGTACTTAGGTAGAGGTTCTACAATCGGTAATGCTATCGAGTAAACTGATACATTATTTAATAAATTTTGTCATATTTCACCGATCCAACGATTTAACGTTGTTACGTGATAAAAGGGGAAGACACCCTCGTCTTTATTGGACTATCGATCCTAACGCCTTTCCGCAGCCTGAAAGCATTTTTTTTCCAGTTTAACAGCGTTCGCAGTGATAAATACATTCGAATTAAAATAGTTACATTTAAATTAATGCTGAATCCATCAAAATTGATTCTACTATTCAATCCATAGCATTTTAATAAATAAAAACTCCGTTTTCCGTTAGCAACAATGGCCGACAATAACATTTCCACGCCCCACCACTGCAATTATGGATAATTACCTTCTAAGCAATGCCATTGTGGGAGCGTATCTTTCAGTATCGCCCCGTTCCTGCTCCATTCAGTCCTGATCAATAGAATTAAAATGTGATTACTTTTCAAAGGTAAGCCAGATCAAACAAGTTCCGCAGTGTTTTAAGTACTCCTCCGGTAATTACTTTCAAGAACTGGGTTAGCATAATTGCCACCGCAGTTTGGCAATTTTGCTGCGTTGTTACTAATTCGGGACCGGAGTTCGTGTGCTCTGGTGCATAATTTCGCCAGCAACAAGTCGTTAGAAGGCAACGCCGCATTTGCAGAAAATAAACGCAAAATGTACATTACTTCCTAGAATTATGTATTAGATTTGCTCTAATCGCGTTCTTTTGTTGAAGCATCAAAAGGAAAAACATTTAAAATCATTAGAAGATTTGTAATACATATAACGTGGTAATAATCAGAGTAGTGATTCTATTATGCAAAAATTATTATTATCATAAAAATCATTACTACGTGGTAATTCATGATAAACCATAAACTAAAACACTTGTTTTTGGGCTGAGCTTTTTTAATATTTCAGAATGACCATTTTAGCGGAGCAAATTTTAATAAAGAAAGTATTACCCTCAAGGATGTACGTTAATTTTAGACCAACATTTTGCCGGCCATGTGTTGAGGATTTTTAAAAGACATTTCGCAGCTGTTCGTGCATGGCATTAAACACATGTGGCACGTGTCAAAGAAGAAAACTCACCACGCTAGTTGACACAGTGGAATCGGTAGGTAATTAAGTTACTTCGCAATGCCAGGAAGTGGTAATTAGTATGGACTACGACCACCTTTTTAGGCAATAACAGGAAACGCCGAGAGCCATCTGGGACACATGTGCAATTCGATCGAAACTCAGCCCTCCCACAGAGGCATAATCCATCAGTTTTGTTGCTAGCTCGATGAAAGAAGAAAAACGTACGTGCGATATAAATCCATATTTTATTGTACGTTTGCAATTTCTTACACTATCGATTGTATTTCGCAATCCCACTGAATAAATAATAAAATATTGAGCAACAAGTTACAAAGCCGTTGAATACATATGGCGGCATTTTTAGGCGTTCGAAATAAATTGCGAACGTTTGGTCTCTTGCGCGTATGTAAATATTGACTCACTCAAACTAGTTTTAGGTAAAAATATGAATAGTTCCAGGAGAAATCGCACAAAGAGACAACGCCGGTTAATTTATTTAACCGGCTCTAAACGTTCATTAGCATCTCCTCGAGAATTGCAAATTAACGGACATATTAATTACGCGTTCTATTAATAATTATCGCATCGGTCCCTGCAGCAAGACTAGGGGTCTTGAACTTTGAACTTACATGCACAATGTTGATCGCAAAAATCGATATTGCCAACCAGAGTCTGGCACAAATCAATAAATCATTTATTATTCACTTATTACAGCAAATCAGTCGATTTCAATCTTTTTGATTCAATTCTTTTATGACTAATTTCGACCAAAAAGATATGTCCTTTAAGGATTCTACAGAAGTTCTATCTTATTGACCTAAAAAGTGTTGGTTGCTATTATAAAAATAAGATGATTATTCTTTACTGCTTAGACAATAATTGCTACTTATGAAAGATACGAATTGATAATAATATAGATATTATCAAACCCTTTAAACTGTTAACGTTGGAGGTTTCTACTTCGTTATACATCATTATTCACAAATGAAACACTTTGTTTGCAACGGGTGTCCAACAATTATTGCAGTCCCGGGTGGCGTTGGAATCAAAAACGTAGGTCAATTCTTTCATGTGCCAAATAAATGAACTGACGTTTTAATTGTTTAGGTTATGTTTGACAATTAAAATGTCAGTTCATTTATTTGGCACATATAAGAATCGACCTACGTTTTTGATTCCAACGCCACCCGGGACTGCAATAATTGTTGGACACCCGTTATAACTGTTATACGTAAGTGTTTCCTTTAGTAATAGGAATAGCCAGGGGTAATTATTGTATAATTGAAGAGACGATGCGCATGAATAATTTTAATCAACTATGACATCTGGCCACAATCGATTTATAGTAATTCCAAACTGAAAAAAACGAAAACCACAGGGTTTATTTGTGGTGGCATCAAAACGTCGGCTTCGCCACAACATCCCAACGAGCTTACATTAATGCCTCTTGATTACATAATTGGGGAATCCACTTGAAAATTTGAATGCCGCATCGAACCGCCATTTATTGGCAAATAGTGTACGAGTTGTTAATTTACCGTACCGAACAACTGAGCATCGAATTACACCGTTCGAATTAAAGCAGCTTGTTTTCCAACTACGCAGAAATTTAATTTCGGCGTTGTTTTTTTTTTCCACAGTTTAATTAACGCAACTCCGCCTCGCATTTAATAATTAAGATTAAAGCTCAGATGAGGACGACTTGATGAAATATGCGCCCTAGAATCAATATTCCGGGTAAATATACGACGAGAAGAATATGCGCCGCGGAGGGTGGTGGTGGGAGAATCGGCGAAACTTCGCCTTTTGCTTAATGCGTTGTTTCAAATCAACGGATTGATGAGTTATGAAGAGGTGGTATCGATTTCGGATGGGTGTGCGTAGTTCGGGACTTTTCCGCCAGTGTTTTGTAACTTATTTACGCCCTGGGTATTTGTTGGCAAACAACCCTCATTTACAATGGTCAGTGGCTTAAGCGGAGCGATTAATAGAGATGAAGAGGGACGGAAATGGGGAGATGGATTGTGGGAAAGAGATACGGAGTTAAAGACGGTATTAATATGTAATTTACTCGTATGTGTAAGGATTTAAAGCTCAATATTAATGTTTATGGCAGTAACTTGTTTCGGAATTATAATAAATTATGAAACGTATTGCGAAACTGTGCACCAGATTTATTTAAATATTGAAGCTTCCGAATAATAATAATAATAATAATAATACATGGCTTTATTTGCATAATAAACAAAAGATAACTAATACTTTTAATCAAACTAACGAATTGGCGCAAAAGAAAACCTTTTGCTACGATTTTTTGATGAAACAAAGAAATTGATCCATTTTTGAAGCAGCTTCCATGGTAATGAAAAATGGATCACATAAGAGACAACAGCCAAAAAAGATCGAATCGTACTGAACAGGCCCAAACGATATCAAAGTCCTGATTAACGCCCAAGAAGATTTTGCTATGTGTTTGATGGGATTGTCATCCACTAATGAGATGCTTCCATCTCACTAGTTTAATTGCGCTTCAAGCAGCCAACACAAACAATACGTTAATGATTAAGAAATATATTAATTGAATAAAAACACAAATTACAAATCACGTAGATTAACTTGGAAACAAACGGTGTAATGCTTTGATCCAAAGCTTTAAGTGGAAAATAATTGACCTCCGAGAAGTAACTAAAATTCATGAAGTTAACAAACCAATTATCATTATAGCCATACTTTGAATTTTGTTTCGGATTTAAACCGAAAGATTAAAGCCGAATAGTACATGTTTCCGAGAGCGAACCTTCGTGCTGGTCCTGAATCCATCTGCATGATTCAAGTGGGGTAGACGCGCACGATCCCGTTTAACGTGGACTAACTGGATACAAACAAACATCCCTAACTAGTTCAAATATTATACAGCCGGGCAAAATAAGCGGCTGGGAAAATTTATATCACAATTGCAGACGCGACCAGTTTAACCTGTACTTGATACGAATATTCAAAGTTTGCCAGCTTGTTACTTCAACCGACTAACTCTAAAATTAGTCTGTTTGGAATTGAATTTGTAAAGAATTTTATTGGAAAAATGTTAAACGTCATTGTCACTTTTCTTTTAGAAAATTAACGAAGCTCAATATTTAAAGTAAATTAAAACGAACTTGATTTTACAAATTTATGCAAATGTTCCAATCGAAATTAACGACGTGATAAATTGGCTGCAGAATCTGAAAACGCCGAGTAATTCCCAACAATGCCCCCTAACACCCCCAAACCCCACCGCGCCCGAACGAAAGGTGACAAAGACCGGTAGTTTAAAATTATATTCGTCAACTTTGCAAAATCAATACCATCCCATAATCCAGGTCCCACGCCAAACTCTTGCGACTACTAGCCGCCCCCGAAACCCTCCCGTCCGGAAATAACGTCTGAAGCAGTTTTTTTTCCTTTTTAATATTTGTTGTAAACGAATCCCTCTCTCGACGTCCGGTATTAGCATTTAATTATGAAAACAGCTGCAAACTGCACTTATTATTATGCGCATCGGTTAAGGGGAGGGTGAATTGCACACCCATTGAAGTATACAACGGACGGCGCGCCATCTATTGCGAATTCGCGGAACTTTGTGCTAATTCGGTTGAATGGTTGATGTGGTGGGGGGGTTGGCGGCGTGTTTTTATGGTGGTAGTGATTGTATCCGTAGGGGTGCTCTTAACTAGCGCGCTATGGAGATATAAAACGTGTAAAATCGTGTGAACACGTTTGTACTCGGTCGTTTCGCTTCGTATAAATTAATTGGAATATTTACTAATGATATCGCATATCTACATTAATATTAATAATCTAGTTGAAAAAAAAAGAGCAATTGTTATGCGTATAAAAACGTTAATTTTATTCTAATCCCATTCATAAATTATGTAAATGGTTAATGTTGCCAAATAAAAACAATTTATCACTTGTTTGGTCATATTAGGTGAAAGAATTTTAATTTGACACAAACAACTTGAATAACATTTATTTAATAAAGATGACGACACAATGACTGTTTTACTAGTTTATTTAAAATTAACACGTGACTATAGTTTCGACTAACAGCTAGTCATTATCAAACATGTATTTGTTAAAAAAACTACAAAAGATGACCAAAATTTCAATGACTATAACATTCGTCATTAGATACCAGAACGATAGAGGGTGTGAATAGAAGAACACATATTTTGTGAATCCAAGCCTTTCTAAATACGATCAAAATTTTTGTAGATTATTATTATGTATAACATTAGAATCTTTTGAAATGTTGGATAAATAAATACCTAATACCTATGATGCATGCATAAATATATAAATAAGATCAATTAGATTTAACGGGTTAAACAAAGCCTTCCAAAATCTTTGGATTTGGAGAAAACTCTATTATTTACTATTTACATAACAAAACTGTTAGATTTTCAAATTGGTTTTATTGTAAACACTACATATGTTTCGCCACACTGTGGCTTCTTCAGGTGAAGAAAAACCCTGTGGCGAAACATATGTAGTGTTTACAATAAAACCAATTTGAAAATCTAACAGTTTTGTTATCTAAATAGTGAATATGGATTTTCAACACTTAAGTGCCTCAACAATCAATCAACTCTATGATTTCATAGGCTGAGAAATTTTTGCTTATTCTTATCAATTGTTTGTAATATTTAGATATTGATGAGCCTCAGTTTAATTTTTTTTTCAACCGTTCCATTGCTAAGTAACAATGTTCCAAAGCTGCCAATAGAAAGATGTAAAATCATGTAGACCTAACTAAAAAAAAATGTGATAATTGCGTAAAGCCCGTACCGGATTAATTTACATTTCGGAAGCCGTGTAATTTTAACGGCTGCTGCTGTGAATATAAATATATTTTTTGAAAGGGATATGTCTCGGCTTTATTTATACGACAAATGTACCCGTTATTTATACACTAATCTCGTACATATCTTTGATTTATTACATTACATTGTTCCGGTGGTCTCCGAGTGCTTTTATTTATGCCGGGAGGACATTTAAGTCGTAATTTAATACAATTAGTAATTCCACGGATTGATAACGTCCTTTAATAAATAGATAATAAATAATAAGTAAATTCTAACACTTTTTAGTGATCTTTAACCTCTTAGAGAGTACTCCCGGTACTTTTTTTTACTATTCAACAGTTTTCAGCATATTATTAAGACACGATTTCACTTCTTCCACTACATTCTCATCAGATTCTTTAATATTCTAAATTTGTGATCTCTTTGTTTTGTACTCTTATTTACTTTTCTGAAACAGTGAATTGCCCAGACACATTTTAAACAAGAACCGGCAATAACCTTTTTCTATTGCAATTGCAAATACCTATATATAATAAATAAGCGTTGACTCTACAACGATCTTCGAGAGCTTCTATAAATTAAAGCTTGATAAAGTTGATATTTCAGGTAGGTACAATTGTGTTCGTGTAGTAAAAATACAGCTTTTAAATAAGGTTGTAATGTAATGTACGTAAAGGGTGACAATCTGGCTATCTAGTACTACAAAGTGGCGCAAAAGTAATGTCATAGTTTGAATTGGTCGCCATTTTTGCAGATGGGGCCAAATGTCAGAGTGCTTAGACATTTATGGTGTAGATATATAGTGAATTAGTTGTCAACAAGCCATGGAGCGATACACACCTCAAGATCGTGGATTTATTCATAATGAGCGATGAAGCCCAATTCCACATAAGTGGTTATGTTAACAAACAACATTTTTTGAGGCATAGAGAATCCACATTTAATGCAAGAAAATCCATTGAATCCCTTCAAAGTGACTGTTTGGTGCGGCATTTGCACTGAAAAAGTGATTGGTCCTTATTTTTTTTGAAGTAAACGAGTATTTTTTTGCCGCAAGTTGCTGCATTGGGTCGCGATCATTGTTAGTTTCAACAGGACGGAGCAGCCGCTAACACAGCTCGGGTAACTATGGAGATTTTGAGACACAAATTTCCAGGTCGAGTGATCTCCCGTTTTGGAGGTTTGAACTGGCCGTCAAGATCGCCAGATCTCACAGCACCACACTTCTTCCTTTGAGGCTTTTTAAAATCTCGCGTTTACCATAACAAACCACGAACCTTGCAAGACTTTAAAATTAACATTGAAGAAGACATCGCCAATTTGGAGCCAGATGTTTTGCGAGCAACAATTCAAAATGCCGTAAAACGAGCGCAATTATGCATTATCTCGGGAGGTGGCCATTTGAGCGATATAATTTTTTCCAAGTAGTGTAACCAATAATACACTTTCAAATAAACTTTTGGTGAAAACAGAGCTCTTTTTTTTTAAATTTATAACAAAATGGCTGCCAATTTAAACTATAACATTACTTTTGCGCTACCTTGTATATAAATATACTCTCTGTTTAAATCCGACAGGTTCCCTTGATGATAAAATTACGGCACTTGCTTCATTGGTTGAACTAGACAGGTGATCAATCGAGCCCAGCTTATCAGTACTATCCACGATAAAGCTTTCCTCAACTCAATCAAAAGTAAACAACAATGTTTTTTTTTAAGTGAATTGATTTTGATATATAGGTCGTCTTTTAGGCTTTTTAGTTACAAAAATTAAAGCATTATTTTCATAGTTATTTATGAACAAAGGATATTTCAAGGTCAAATCATATAGACTTCAAATAACCTTCGTTAATCGTTGTTTAGATCGTGATAGATATTTTAATGGAACAATTTCTTTGTTGATATTACACTATATCTATAAAAATACTACACATTCTGAAAACTTCAGTATTTATTCACCAGCTCATATTTAATAAGTAGCCAAAATGATCAAATCTAGAAAGCAATTCATTAAATTTAAACAAAACTTGTGATTTTTCCTTAAAAATAATTTTTAACAAAACTCGAAACTCCAGTCACTTAAAAATAAAGTGTGATATCAAAAAAGAAAGCGTTTCGTTTAAATTTCCAAGATGTATCACGAAATTAATGCCTCAACCATTAATCAATTAAAAATCAATATTACTACTACGCAAATAAATAAAACAATACATATATATTTTAAAATATCAATTTGATAACTTTCGCATTAAGTCTTTTTGTACAAATATTTTGGACAAAATAAATTTTTGCACTATTTCATTTATTATTGTAGATGTGCAAAATAAATAATAAGAGTTCCATATTTAAGAGTCGTAATTATTTTTACCAAAATAAACAATCGAGATGCAAGGAATTTTTCTGACTTCACGTAAAGATATTCTTTTCATTATATAATTAGATAAACAATCGAAATCTCACGAAATTATTGAATATAATAGATCCTTATGCAATTTGGCTTAATTAATTAAATAACCTTGTTTTATTAGTTCTATGAAATTAACTGTATTATAAAATACAAATATCATAAACACAAATATTTAATAAAATATTGATTTCTTTTAAATATTATATTAATATTTTTATACGTGAAATCACTAATATCACTAATTTCTAATTCGTTTGTAACATGAATTGATTAGATTATGAAGAACGTAATCAACACATTTGCAATTTGCGAATTTGGATCATGGTGCAAATAGGATTAGACTCTGATAATTGGATGGATTCGAGTGCGAGCTCTAATGATGATGGTTCATACGCTATTGAATAATTATTACTTTCTATCTTGTTTTCAGTATAAACTACGTAATTATATTTAATGCCAGAAACATAAATGTTAAAATTTGCTTAGGCAATGATTAAACAATATTTATCCTTTTAAAAGTGGAATATCAAAACACAAAATATTTACATTTAATAGATTGAGGTCGAAAAAAATAAGAAAATACAAACAAAATCTTTAAAAAAAAAAAAATCTTAAAACATAATATTTACTTTAAAAATTAGTCAATTTATTAATAATACTGACTAATTTCGACTTCGACAGTAAGTGAAGTTGTTCTAAACATTAAATCAATAAAAATTCTTGCAATGTTCACCATAATAGTACTTTTACTGTACATTTCAGTATACAAAAATTTGACCTAAACCCGTCAGAATTGGCAAAAATATTATCGCAGTGGCCAAAATCTCCTCATAACTATTATCACCAGCTGCTAAGTATAATAGGTCGAGTGGAAGAACATGAGGATTCGTAATTAAACTAAACTATAACATGAATAATAATATTGTTTAAAAACAGATAAATATTATTAAATCATAAGAAATCTTTTTCAACCATAATAAATTCAAGACTTGTACTAGCGTACTCTTGACCTAGGTCAATGCTTAGTTTATTAGGGTAGGTCGGGAGTACGATAGGGCACTGCATTAATCATTGTGGTAGGTCAAGAGTACGCTAGAATAAATAATTACCAATATTCGATTTATTGTATTAACACATGCAATATTAATGTAAATTCTTTTTTCGGCAACATTTAATTCACATAAATTATAAATTTGACATTTACAATTTATGTCATAATAACATGAATAATAATATTATTAAATCATAAAGAAACATTTTTCAACCGTAATAAATTTAAGGCTTGAACTAGCGGACTCTTCACCTTTATTAAGGTAGGTCTGGAGTACGCAAGGGCATTCTTATTAATCATTGTGGTAGGTCAAGAGTACGCCAGGACTAGAAATAATGATTGTTTTAACCTAGGTTAATGCGTAATTTATTAAGGGGTAAGGCCACTCTTGAATTTGGAATTTGGCTTAAAGTATAGTTGGGTCTTAAGAATATGGGAATATTTGGCAGGTGAAAACATGTCAAATCAATTGGTGAAGCAACTGAAACTGTTTGCAAAATAAGTATGAAAAGCGCAGAAAAAGAAGAGCAAAGTCAATCTTCTAAAAATAATCACAGATTTATTGCGTCGGATGATGGATCGTGGAGAAAACGCGGTTTTTCGTCATTTTTCAGCTTGGTAACGCTTATCGGTTGGTTTCAATTCAGTTGCGTGGTCGATGGCTCCAAAAGCAACATCCAGTGGATAAGTGGTGTTGGATATTGCAGGTAATATGGCCGGCTATGTGTGTATTCAACGATGGCTTATTTAGCATAATAAAAGTTATGTAGGTCCTGGGAATCAAAATCGGACAAAACAGCTCGCGCTGACTGATGCTACAAATCAACAAAAAAGGATCAGGACGATAAGAAAATGAATCTGGAAGGTCAATTTTATGGCGCAGGCATTGCAGACTAGATGTAAGTATATTATTTCTATGAGTCAAAACTTTAATCGCGTTCTTCTCGAAACCATGTTTTTGAAATCGGGCGAAAAGAAATCTCAAATACTAATCAATCGATCAGTCTAAATCTCTGTATTCCTTAATCTACATAAAAAATACTACAAAAATACGAGGACTTTTTGTTTTAAAGTGCTTCATTCCTTTTTTATGAACGTTTTTATACGAAGATTTAAGCCCGAAAAATGAACTATTTTTTTTCAAACGTACGCCATTTTGTTTAGAACCAAAATTTTCAAAATCCGGCCCGTAGTTTTTTAGAGTATACATCAGAGATTCAGAAAACATTTACTTTTTTCTTCCGGGTCTATTGCTGTTTCCAGGATCTTTTCGCCCGAAAGGGAGCTTTATTTTCTGACGTAATTTTTGAAAATTTTCTTGTTTTAAAAAAAATTGTAAATAATGTTCAATGTGCATACAATAAAGATATATAAACAGTTTTTAAGTAGGACTTTTAGATTTTGTTTAAAAAAATCTAGAAAATAACCTTTCTTTCCTAGTCTAGAGTGGCCTAACCCCTTAAGATAGGTCGGGAATATAATAGGGCACTGTATTAATCATTGTGTTAGGTCAAGTGTTTGCTAGAATAAATAATTATTAATATTCGATATATTGTAGTTTAAAGTGACAATTAATACCTTTTTTTTCTTTTTTGAGAAGATTGATTTCAATCAAAATTTTGAAAAATTATCTGCTGATTTTCCAACATCACACTATCTCGGGAGTGGTACATTTTTTCTACAAATGTATCCAGACAAGGGACATAAATTTTCAATAGATAACATAAAATCATTAAAACACTCAATCGACAACAGATTGAATATGTTGGAAGCAAATGAGATGAAAAAGCATTAAAAAAAATATTTATTGAGTTTTGATCTTGGTCCACTAGAAAACCTATTACTTATTATTAATTATTCCTAGTATACATTATCCCAAACCATAACTATTGAACCCACCCCGATATTTAAATAAATAAATAAAGAACCGTCTTTATTATTCTTTATTTACAGAATAAAGAGATACTCTATTTCGTGACCTAAAACAAAGCAAAAACAATATTCATATAAACACATCGTGTATACAGTATTTTAAACTTTTAATAATGAATACACTATTTAAAATAACGGGAATGCAGTTGTTATTGAAAAAGCGCTCAAATAATTTAATGTCTCAGCAGATAGTAATTGAAATAACTTGAATTAAAAATTGACAATCCATACATTGATTGATGAACGAATGGAATTAAAAACTATTTAAACAAATTGTTAAAACCTCTAAAATAATTGAATCTAGGCGGAAATACAATGATCGATAGTCAACTGACAAAAGTATTCTAAATTTGTAACTGTATAATCATTATTTTTGTTATGTATCCATTGTACCAATTTGTCAATAAAGATGTGTGTATATATATATATATATATATATATATATATATATATAATTGAACCTTAATCAGAAAATGTTTGAAATTGTTAAAAGCACTAAAACAAGTGAATCACTCCAGAAACTAATAGAAGTTCTTAGGTATTTGTAAAAAATAACAATTGATATATAGATAAAATGGAATTAAAAAAAACATTGAAAATTATTTATTTAAAAAATATGAATCTGACGAATGCCAGAACAGTTAAATATCCCTCCGGAAATAATGAAAACAATTGAAAATTAATAAAACAAAGACTGTTAATTTGATTCATGCTTAAAAAAAACAATACCTTGAAATACATGTTTTTGAATAAAATAGATAAATACATGATTAAAAATAGTGTGTGATAAAAAATAAAGTATATAATTTAAAGACAATTAAATTGACAAAAATAAAATACAAATTAAAAACAATCGCTAATTAAAAATAGTAAAAATTACTGAAAAAATGTCACTTCTAAAAACAATTGAAAGTCTTAGATATTAAAAAAATACTGAATTATCCATTCGATGAAAACTCTACACGTTTAATTTTCTATGCAACGAAACTTATAATCATTGAATTTTCTACTGATCGAAATTCTAAACTACGAACTTCTAAAACTTTGATTTTTGTAGATATTGTTTTATGTATGGAATTTTTGCAATCAATATTTTAATTAGATTAAAGACTCAATTTTTCTATGCATCGAAAATTATAATCGTTGAGTTTATTATAAATTGAAAACAATAAATATTGAATTACCTGGCGATAAAAATTTCTATAAATTTTAAATTTTGCATGCATACAATTTTCTGAATATAATTATTTTACGTGGAGTTTTTTTAAAATCGAATTCTCGAACTGCGTTTCATACAAACTTTACAAAGGTGCAAAGATATTAATACGCGCAATATTAGTAAGTTGTTTTTTCCGCGACATTAAATTCACGTATGTCATAATAATGTTCCTAAAATCTAATATTGCATGTATTAAATATTTTCGCAACGCAAATGGCAATCTTTGAAGTCTTTATGCAGAAAAATTCTAAATACTGACGGTTCTATTCAACGAAAATTCTACAACGAAAATTATAACCATAAAAATTTCTAATTATTGAAAAATCTTAACCTTGAGTTTTTATAACCACATATACTAGAGTCAAATGACCAAGATTCTAAATATTTTCAATACCGTTCGTGGTAGAGTTCTGAAACCAACCTAAACTAACAATTAAATTTAAATTTAATTGTACGAAGTGATAAATTTCCTAAAAAATTTACTTGTTAGTTTAGGTTGGTTTCAGAACTCTACCACGAACGGTATTGAAAATATTTAAAAAAATGGGTTAAAATTTATTCTTCCATATTTTAATATTTATTTATAGAAAAGAAAGAAACTTGTATCACTCTTTGAAAATTTTGATAACGGTAACCGTTTTTGAGTTGAAGCAAAAGTGTTCTCAGTCTTTGATTTAAATCGTAACAAACAAAAAACTAAAAACCCTGGGAAAAATCTGAGTCGGCGATGATAATTGAAAAACGAATTGAGGTGTTAACTCAATGTTGTCGCTAAATTTCCGAACCGAAGGAAAAAAAATTGAAAAGAAAAATGTGTTAATCTTGGTCATTTGAAGGACTTTTAACAAATTCTTTTCAAACTTGAATAGGAAAAAAAATTACAATTGTGAATTATTTTGTGTTCCGATCAAAATCCACAAAATTACAGGAAAATTAATATATTAAGAAAAAATCTATTTTATTAGGTCATAATTTTAAAATACAAAATGTTTCGTAAATCTAGAGATCTTCCAATTAAATAAAAGTTATTGTTATACAATATTTATATACAGGGTGTCCCGTTAATGCGGGGAAATGGCTGGACCATAGATTCCTGGGGTCAAAATATGATGATTTAACGCAACTTATCTATATCCAAAAATTTACGGTTAAGCCGGAATTTGGCTTCAAAGTTTCAAAATTTTTTATTCCTTTTGTTTATAACAGTTGAACGCTTTATTTGATTTGAATGAAATTTATTAGTAATAAGTACCATAATATCATACATCATTTTACTTATTTTGGCCTTTAGTGATTGACAGGAAGTATAAAAAACAGTAGTACCACCACTTAAAAACTAAAATATTTTTTTATTGGTGCATCCAATAAAATCTAAAAAAATCTACTTGAAATGGCATTAGATTTAAAAACTTTTTTGATCTTACTTGTTTTTGATATCTTGTACGGTTTTTGCACAAAAAAATAAAATATGAATATAGTATACTCATTATGCACTCATTAATAAGTAAATAAACTTACTCAATTGAATAAAAATTTAATAATATCAATTAATAAAATAAATCAAAACAACATCTAACACTTTTCAAACAATTTTCTTTGCAAAATCCTAATACAAACAAGATATCTGTTTGTTCCTAATATGAATATTTATGAACTATAATAAAGTTAAAAATTAATTGTCAAAAGACACTAAATAATTATTATTACACATAATTTACATTTTTTAAAGAAAGTCAGCCACGAAAAACATTTATTTTCGATTCGATGAAAAACTAGATTTTCTTTTTACTAGATAAAAAATATATATTTTATTTTTTTGTGGGAAAACCGTAAAAGATATCAAATATTATTAAGAGATGAAAAAGTTTTTAAATTAAATGGTCTTTCAAGTAGTATTTTTTTAGTTTTTATTAGATACACCAATAAAAAAATATTTTAGTTTTTAAGTGGTGGTACTACTGTTTCTTATACTTCTTGTTAACGAATAATAGTCATAATAACTGAAATGATGTATTATATTATGGTAGTTATTAAAAACAAATTTCATTCAAATCAAATAAAGCGTTCAATTGTTATAAACAAAAGAAATAAAAAATTTTGAAACTTTGAAGCCAAATTCCGGCTTAACCGTAAATTTTTGGATATAGATAAGTTGCATTAAATCGTCATATTTTGACCGCAGGAATCTATGGTCCAGCCATTTCCCCGCATTAACGGGACACCCTGTATATTTTATTTATAGTTTATTAGTTATTTGTATCAATTAATAAAAATTTAAATTTTTCGTCGAAAATTTGTGCTATAATATATTCATCTGTCAAATGATGATCCTACGTTTGGTTAATTTTTTACAATTATTCAAACCGTAAAATTCATTTTGATTTCTCTCAATTCAAGTTTTGAGTGTTGCCATTTTGTTTCTGGAAGTGATACATCAATTGTTTTGTAGGGATATTAAAGATATATTCATTCTGGACCTATTTTGAAATTTTTAAGCTAATCCTACATTTGATTAATTTTTTACAATTTTTTAAACCGTTGAACACATTTTGATTTCTTTCAATTCAAGTTTTGAGTGCTGCAATTTTATTTCTGGAAGAGATACATCAATTGTTTTGTATGGATGATCAAGATATGTTAATTCTGGATGTATTTTGAAAATTTCAAGCTAATCCTACGTTTGGTTAATTTTTTACAATTTTTCAAACCGGTGAACACATTTTGATTTCTCTAAAATCAAGTTTTGAGTATTGCCATTTTGTTTCTGGAAATGATACATCAATTGTTTTGTAGGGATACTAAAGATACATTAATTCGGGACGCATTTTAAAATTTTCAAGCTAATTCCAAGTTTGGTTAATTTTTACAATTTTTCAAACCGCTGAATACATTTTGATTTCTCCCAATTCAAGTTTTAAGTGTTTCCATTTTGTTTCTGGAAGAGACACATCAATTGTTTTGTATGGATGTTAAAGATACCTTAATACTGGACGTATTTGGAAATTTTCAAGTTAATCCTACGTTTGGTTAATTTTTTACAATTTTGCAAACGCCTGAATGCATTTTGATTTCTCTCAATTCAAGTTTTGAGTGTTGCCATTTTATTTCTGGAAAAGATACATCAATTGTTTTGTATGGATGCTAAAGATATGTTAATTCTGGACGTATTTTGAAAATTTCAAGCTAATCCTGCGCTTGGTTAATTTTTTAAAATTATTCAAACCGCTGAATGCATTTTGATTTCTCTCAATTCAAGTTTTGAGTGTTACCATTTTGTTTTTGAAAGTAATACATCAATTGTTTTGTAGGGATATTAAAGATACGTTAATTCTGGACGTATTTTGAAATTTTAAAGCTAGCCCTACGTTTAGTTAATTTTTTACAATTCTTCAAACTGCTGAATACATTTTCATTTCTCTCAATTCAAGTTTTAAGTCTTACCATTTTATTTCTGGAAAAGATACATCAATTGTTTTGTATGGATGTTAAAGATTTGTTAATTCTGGACGTATTTTGAAATTTTCAAGCTAATCGTACGTTTGGTTAATTTTTTACAATTTGTCAAACCGCTGAATGCATTTTGATTTCTCTCAATTAAAGTTTTGAGTGTTGTCATTTTGTTTCTGGAAGAGATACATCAATTGTTTCCTAGGAATGTTAAATATACATTAATTATGGACGTATTTCAAAATCTTGAAGCTAATCCTACGTTTGGTTAATTCTTTACAATTTTTCAAACTGCTGAACACATTTTGATTTCTTTCAATTCAAGTTTTGAGTGTTGCCATATTGTTTCTGGAAGTGATACATCAATTGTTTTGTAGGGATATTAAAGATACGTTAATTCTGGACCTATTTTGAAATTTTCAAGCTAATCCTGCTCTTGGTTAATTTTTTAAAATTATTCAAACCGCTGAATGCATTTTGATTTCTCTCAATTCAAGTTTTGAGTGTTACCATTTTGTTTCTGGAAGAGATACATCAATTGTTTTGTATGGATGCTAAAGATACATTTATTCTGGACCTATTTTCAAAATTTGCAGGATGATCCTACGTTTGGTTAATTTTTTACAATTTTTCAAACCGGTGAACACATTTTTATTTCTCTCAATTCAAGTTTTGAGTGTTGCCATTTTGTTTCTGGAAGAAATACGTTAATTATTTTGTAGGGATGCCAAAGATACGTTAATTCCAAACGTATTTTGAAATTTTCAAGCCAATCCTACGTTTGGTTAATTTTTAACACATTTTGATTTCTCTTAAATCAAGTTTTGAGTATTTTGTTAGTCTAGAATAGCCTATTTATTAATTTGTTCATGGGAGCGTATGAGTTTAAGAAGTTTTGATCAATCAATCAATTTTGATCAAGTCCCGTGTCGTTCGAGCTTCTTTATGGCATTGTCAAAATTGAAGTAGTTTCATAGATCTTACTTTCTTTCCCTCATGAGAATTTTGCCTCCAAAACTCTCTTCCGTTCCTTTCTAATCCAGTCAGATATCCGAGGCCCTTGTTTTGGTTTCGTAACTTGTTTTTACAAGCCCAACCCCCTTGTCGTAGGGCGAGAAATGGAATCGTTAAAAAAATGACAAAAGTAAGTTGAAACACTAATAATTTTCATCATTGTCATCATTCAAGATTATTTAAAATCATAATATAAACATTTAAGACTGTTTTAGAATTCAAGGTCAATTAAAGGTAATTAAAATCGTTGAATGAAGATTCCAGGTCAACTAAAAAGGAACTAATTACAAACAATTGAAAAGTTAAAAATAATTTTTGATAATAGTGAAGACAATTAGAAATTAGTCATAAACTCTAAAACAAATTTCACTTCTTAAACAATTGCAATTTTTGGCAAGTAAAAAAACTTCTATAATAATAATAAGTTTATTCATGTAAAAATACACAATTTCCACATCAATAAACAAGGATCCACAGAAGATATAATCTTGTGCGTGGATATACAATTTAAAATAGCGCATTTAAAGTATAATTAAAATAATAAAAGAAAAATATTAAAAAATACAATATCAATTATAATATACAATACTTTTGAACAGCAACAATAATTAATTATAATTGATTTTAAGGTCACCCAATTTTAATTCAAGGTCATTCAAGGTTAGTTAAGCTACAAACATTCAAGGCCGTTTTAATATACCCGCCGATCATTTAAAGTAATTCCAGGTATTTCAATGATCAATCAAGGTCATTTAAAAAAGGCAAAAATATTAAAACTCTAATTTAAAAACAGCTGAAAAAAAAACGAATAGTGAAAAGAGTTAAAGCTGTAAAAAACTCACTATTCACTATCATTGGAAATAAAATATTTTCTATTTATTGTAATTATTTTTAAGATCAGCCAATTATCATTTAAGGTTATTTAAAATCATCCCACAACATTCAAGGTCGTTTTAGTTTCATTGCAGGTCATTTAAAGGCAATTCAAGATCAGTTGGTTGATTGAGTTACGTGAAGATCAAATTAATTTGACGAATAAGTTGTCATATTAATTCAAAATCATTTAATGACCTTCAAGGTAATGCGATGACCAAGAAAGGTCATTTAGAAAACACAAATTATAAACAATTGAAAAAATAAACATAATATTTATTCATCTATTGAAACTTAGAATATCCTGTTTGTAATATACATATAACTATAAACTATAGAAAGAAATCAGAAAAATTTTGCTCACGGGACTTGCAGGCGAAGTTCACATTTCATGTACTATGTACCCAATAATTTTCTTATTCTGCCTCTTAACTCTAGATAGAGGAAATTCATTCAATGTGTATTTTTGCCATTTAGACAATATTATTGCCATTTTTGACTCATTTATTCCCAATTTGGATGTTTGTGATTTTGTTGTCAAATGTGACAAACATATATTTGATAAGAGTGATGATAATTGGAAATTAGTAACAGTTAAACTTTAAAACAAAGGTCATTCCCCAAACAGTTTGAAGTCTTGGAAATTAAAGAAAAAAATCTTCAATTAATTATAATCATATTTAAGGTCATCCAATTATCATTCAAGGTCATTCAAGGTTATTTAACATCACACGACCATCATTCAAGGCCGTTTTCCTTTACCAGGCGATCACTGGGTCACAGGTCATATAAAGGTCATTCAATATCGTTCAAGGATCATTCTGGAGTTCCAATAATTAAGAAAGGTCATTTGAAGAAATGGCAAAAGTGTTCCAATATTGATTAAAAACAATTTAAAAAAACATAGATATAACGAACGCAATTCAAATTATTAAGAGTTGAAATTACAAAACTCTAAAATCAAACAATTGAAATTTAAAAATAAAAATCTTCTAATGATAAAATTAATTCAATGTTGAAAAAATTATTGCAAATTATTTATTAAAAGAGTTTAAGCTGATAAATGTGCCAAAACAGTTAAATGTTGCTTCAAAAATAAAATATTATTAGAAATTTAAAAATAATAGTAATAAAAATTGGAAAAAGCTAGTACTAAAATTAATCATCCAACTATCGTTCAAGGTCATTCAAGGTCATCCAACATCGTTTAATGACTATTCTAGGTAATGCAATAATCAAAGAAGGTAATGTGAAAAAATAACAATAGTGTTAAAATTAAAATGCTAATTTCAAAATTTTGAATAAGAAAATGACAATTCGAAATTGTCAAACACTCTAAAAAAAGTCAGAATTTCTTAGAAATGACTATATTTCCCCAGATTAATTCAATTGGATGATTAAGATTGCCTTAAAGAAGATATTTAACCCTTGTATTTTTTGTATTGTGTAAATATTATGTATGTGGAAGACATATAGATGTTGCGGGTCCCTACCTGAATTTTGAACTCCGATGGTTTACGCCGCGAGGACTCACTTTTATGGCCCACTAATTCACCGGAACTGTGTATTTTGCAATAGTTACGACATTTAACTGCATCGTAAAACCCAAGAATAGGAACAGGCCCCACATCGCTGACCACAATTTGTCAACATATGTATATATTATATTTTTAGCGTGAAACTATTAAAACTATTATTCATTCAATAAAATTTTATGGTGTTTTTATTGGCTTCGCATATTATGGAAAATACCGAAACATTGCTATTTTGTTACTAGTACCAAACAACAAAAATAATTTGTAATAAAGAAGGCATCAATCTTCATAATAAAACTCCTTCAGCCAGTTCTGTTGCTTAAGAAATGTCTCTGTTAATTGAAAATGCTAAATATTGTTTAATTAATATCCAACACAAAACGCAATAATTTAAATAAGTAATTATGGAGGCTTCTACTTTGTGATACGTTTATAAATTATTAAAAACACGAATACCTTTTTTAATTATCACACACTTTAAGTTCAGATAAACTACACTTTTGTGTCCTTGACAATCTTCAGTAAATCTTCAAAAAATGGTTTCTAAAAATATTTCGTTTTTGATCTTATCAAGGCATTTATATGTTCAAGAAAATTTGTTATATAATCTTGATCAAAATCATATTGTGCAAATATTAAGTTTAAGTTCTCTTCATTTCCAAAATTATATCTGTTGTTTTTGAAATTAGTGCATTACCCAATAACTCTTTCTTCTATATGATCTTCATATTGTTTATAACTTTTTGCAGCGCAAACTGTTACCAGTTATTTAACTAAACATTCGCCACTATGTTTTTTAAGAATTGAAATATTTATTTAAACGATTAATACCTAACAATCATTCAAGTGTTCCGGTCAAGTACTAAACCACGTATATATAGTCATGTATGACTCAACTGGGGAGAATATACGGTTATTACAGTGTGGATTTTCAAAAGGAATATGAAGATTCCGAGAGAAATAGTGCCGTTCCCATATTCATTTGATAAAGTAATCTTCCTTAATAAAGTCTCTCCATGTGGAGAAGTGGGCAGTATGTGGGCTCGAACGTGAAACGACAGGAATTTATCAAGCCGTTATATGAAAACTGAAATTGCGATTGAAAGTTGTTCGGTATTCGCCGGTAAGTATAGTATCTTTGAAGGTTCCTTTATGAGCTCTATAAGTAAATGAAGTGTATCAAATTTGTATTATAATAAATCTTAAAGCTAAATTGATTACGGTACATTGAAGACGATTGGAAATTATCTTGTATAGAGTATAACTATTAATAGATACATAATAGTCATGAACGGCTATTATTCGTCATAATCGCAAACGCCCGGAAGGAACTCGAACCTGCTACCCTATGGCCAAGAGCCAGAACTTATACCCACTAGGTCACTTCCATTTTTAGATTAGTATAAATCGATGAGTTACCTATAGAAATTTCCTGCGTTCAATAATACACTATACAATAAGTAAATAAAAATGTAATGTAAATTTCTAGTTGATGAGGAATGTAATTATAATTTCTACATGTTTGCCACATTTATTTTATGTTATTACTAGATAATTAAAGCATGCAGGGATTTATGATATTGTTTAATATTGCAATCCTTTTGTTAGTTAGCCGTACATAAACATATATTGCAAAGGGCAGGTACGTACCCTCTAATAGAAATTCTGGCATTATTTACATATTCACTAAAGGGATAACGTAACGCCCTGTGGGCTTCGCATTCCCTTAGGTGGTGCACTGCTGAATTTGTAATGATTGTAATTGTAGTGCAATTAAATGATTTGCAAAGCGGCTACACCTGAGAAGATTAGGGATTAGGGCCGTAAAGCTTTCACTCTAATCCTCTCGGGCCATTTAGAATTGTATCGCATCGTCGTTTAAAAATTTTAATTTCAAAGCATCGTAAAGAAAATTGTCAGATTATTTTGATACAAACTACCATTTTAAATGATGTTAAATAGTTAATCTCAGCATCTAAAAGCTGTTTATAGAAACCACACTTTAATATTTGTCATTCTACTTGTTATACTTAAATGCTTCCAAGAATATTTCCGACTGTTCAGGAATGTACAACTACCAAAATGTTTTAGAGTTATTATCATATCGTCAAATTTAATTCCAATAGTTTTTCAAACCTTTAGAAACAAATAAAACATTCCAAAACAAGAAAACATTAAGATATATTAAAAATTCGAAAATAAAAAAATCTAGAATATAAAATTTCTAAAAACTTTGATGTTCTGAATTCGATAACCTTAAAAACCATTTTTTTTTTTTAACAAATCATGAATATAATTTTTATCCTGAAAATATCTAAAATCCAAGGCTCTATAGAAATAAATCTGTTAAAATTCCAAAACATTCAAAATCTAAAAATTTTTCTATTACTGATGAAGGTTTAAATTAAATTACACTTGTTTTTTTTTCACATTTCTTCTCTATTTACTCGAGTAGTTTTTCCTTTTAAGGCATTATCAAGGCTGCATTAATAACTATATTTTAGGATGAAATTGTAGACAATGTTAAGAAACAAAATGGCAACACTTAAAACTTGAATTGAAAGAAATCAAAATGCATTCAGCGTTTTGAAAAATTGTAAAAAATTAACCAAACGTAGGATTAGTTTGAAAATTTCAAAATATGTCCAGAACTAAATCAGCAACGTACTAAGGGTACGGAATTTGCGTTTGTGGGTTTGATCGTTTAGAAGCAAAAAGTATGATGAATCTTACGATATAGCATACTGTTAACCAGTTGAATATGATGGCGTCAAAGCTTGGAAACCTCTTGCTATGGTTCGTATCAGTAAGGCTTACTTATCTTATTATTGCTGGAACTGGATACTTAAGGGAGTTACATATCTTTAGTATTAAGGGCCGTACACATGTTCCGAAATAAAAAATAACTAATGTATTTTTCGATATAGCAAACGGTTCACCAAATGAAGTCAAAGCTCGCCAACCAGGCGAGGGATTTAGTAGGTAGTGCGTTAGAAAAGCAATTTATGTTATGTTATGGATCAAACTAGGCATTCGATGAAGTAATGATTTTATTACTAAATATGCTTTACGCATAAGTGTAAGTCACATTTTCTTGGATATTTCGAAGACAGTCAGGAAACCGAGGAAGAATTTGACGTTGTAGTTTACTGTTTACCAGGTGAAGATGATGACGCCGAAGTTCGCCAACTAAGAGACGTTTGTAGCGCATCGTCAAAGCCATCTGATTCTCTGATCAAATCTAAGATTTCTAAAATGTGCGAGTCGAAAAGTTTGCTAGATGAGAAGACATCAATGGAATAATATTATTTGAAGATAGCTATAAGAGGAGAAGACATCAATGAAATGAATTTGAATGTATTTGAAGATAGCTATAAGAGGAAAAGATGCAAAACTCAACACAGTTTTTTCTGAATTTTATCTGACCTGCAATAAATTTATTACTTATTTGATCAATTTTTCTCTTCTGCAGTACAACGTGCTAAAATTAATTGCACAAACCGCGTCGACTAATCGTACGGTTCTTTAATCGGATTATCGCAATCGATGCCACTGCGTGAATATTTGTTCCGTAAAATTGATCGCGACGTGTGTTCCTGTAAATTATTTTTTAATACGCAATAATTAATTCAGACATCGACGGCTAAACCGTCTTGGGAATAGTTTGTAATTAAAGCGGCGTTTAGGGATTACGTGCTCGGCGGTAATCAATTCGGTACAATATTCCGGTAGGTGAATAAGTGACTAAGTGTTTGTTTGTGTGTGTGCGTTTATTCGATTTAGTGTGATCAATATTTAATGTGTGTGTAATTTTGCATGGCTTAATTTTAATAGTGTATCTCGTAAAGATTAAATAACAATATTAATTTGAGAAAAAACTTTTAGAACCACTGTATATTTAGAAATTACTAAAAAATAGTCATTAAACTTGAATTAAAAGTTTAAATATTTATGTAACAATTTCTTTTTGTTGTTTAATTTGTGGTACATCTTGAATATAATAAAGAAGGAGATTCGATGATTTTGAACTTAAGAAAAATAAATGAAAGAATACTAAAAATTAGCAATACAATTAAGTTTTGATGAAACTGACATTAACAAAATTAAGAGCAACTAAAATCCTTTGATAATAACAAAATATCCATAACTGAAATATAAGCTTCTTCTTGAAGACTATTTATCTCTAAATAGTTTCTTTAAGCTTTATGCAAATAGCTACTTTTTGAGGCTAATGAAAAGTTTCAAGTTCTAATTTATTAATTGATTGAGTTACGTGAAGATCAAAATAATTTGAGGAATAAAGCACTAATGTGAAGTGCGAAGAAAGCTTTTTCGTCGAAGTTCTAATTTGTTGTCTTATTTAATTTAACAGTTAATAGGTAAATGAAAAGAGATAATATATGATCCGTTGTAATGATTATTACATCTTATAATTGGGTACACGCATACAATTTTTATATCAATAAATTTATGTTATTATGATTGCCAATAATGATTTATCTCGGTTTATATATTTTTCTTTATAAATATTTGTTTATTTATTTAACAAATGCACTTTAAAATTATAATATTTTTAAATTTTCCGACCTCGCCACGAAGTTGACCGAAGATCGCGTGACGTCATTGTTTATCATACGAATTATACGCAGTATTTAGACGTCGTTCATTCACATTTTATTTGTTAAATCCTTGTGTTATTTTAAAATAATGGAAGATACCGAGTTTTTTATAGCATACAGTGATAATTTGCCCAATATTGACGCATATATGTTAATGGAATTTATCAATCATAATGATGATTGTTATAATGCCGCAGACATTCGTGTATTAAAAGCAGATTTGTAAGTATATATTTAACATTTACATACTATATTTTAATTGATATTAATTATGTTAAACGAAGAGAATATATACAATTATATTGTCCCCAAAACTTATTTACCCATTCCTAATAGTTAACCTAAAAATTTAAAAACAAACAATTAAAACTGTCCTTTCTGCAACAATATAACATTGTAGGTGTGACTAATTTAATAAATTTATAATTATTTTAGACAATGAGGGACTCCTACATCAATACTGCAATTGGTTATGTGCAAATTAAAAGAACAGGAAATACATGTACCATTCTTGGACAAATTTGCCCCGAACATAGAATTAGGGCCTCTAATTATAAAGTTAAGTTAGTGGTTTGTGAAAAAGAGGAAAAAATTCTGGAAGTGAAATGTTTGGATTGTTCGGCTTCTGACGGAGGATGTAAACACGCACTTGCATTTTTAATGTGGGCACATCGTAAAAGTACCCAGCCAGTTCCAACTGAAATTGAATGCTACTGGAAAAAAACAAAATTAACAGGTGCTGCAAATGAAACTGTTACGACAGAAAATTTTGGTGTTGTACCTAAACCGTATATAACCGACCAGCAGATGAAACAATTTTTTGAAGAAACGATTAAAAGTGGGAGAGAATTAAAATGCTCGGCACAAATTTTAAATTATTTTGATGATACAGAAACTGGAGATGAACCTAATAATTTAAGTATGCATTTATTATTGCATCGTTTCATAAATACTCATGGGGAACATAGTTGCAATGAATTTTTAAAATTTTGTGAGACTGCAATTAATGAGCAATCCTGTAAAAATGCTGCAAATGCAACAATTGAACAAAGTTCAAATAAACTGTGGTTTGAACTTCATTATGGAAGGATTACAGCTTCAAAAATATATTCCGCAGCATTCTGTAAAACTAGTGATGGTGTTTTAGTGAAAAGTGTAATTGGTGTTTCCAAAATGTTTTAGACAAAGGCATTGAAGAGAGGATTATATTTGGAAGATAATGTTCGAAAACAAGTGGGAAAACAATTAAATATTAAAATAAAAAAGTGCGGATTAATATTAAATAACCAGCATCCAGAATTTGGTGCTTGACCCGATGGTATATCAAATAATGCAGTGTTTGAAATTAAATGTCCATCGGATTTAAAAACTGTAAATAATTATTTGTTAACCCTTTGGGTACATTTGACGATTGAGATTCGTCATCTGCTTACTTGGGCGAAGTTACGGTGGACGAGTCTGACTCGTCATCAGAAATTAAGAAGCAGGCGCTGATCGCAAACAATTGCTCCCCCTGTTTTTTGTGGTTTTTAGTAACTCCATGTGAAATGAAAGAATATGCCTCATTATGTATTATTAAGTCTTAAGAAAAAAAAATCTAAATTGAGTTCATATTTGTGAAAAAGAAGTATAATAAACCAATCTTTGCAGCCACTACATCTCGGGATAGGTTTGGATATCTCAAGATTTTACAAAATAACGAAAAGTTGTATAAAAATGATACAATTAGAAAGATCAGAAATCTAGTTGACTATCCGAATAATACATAGAAAATCTATACTTAAGAAAGCTCAGTATCACTAGATTCTTTCATGAAAGTCAAAAGGCGTTTGAATTAAATTCAGTTCAATCCAGTGAAAAGAGCGCGAAGTGGAATAAAAATCTATAGACTTTGCGAGTCTTCATCAGGTTACTGCATTTGTTTTTAAAACTTGGTTTGCGCATATTGGGAATTGACAAATCTAGAGTGTTGTCCTAAAGAAGAAGAGATGGATATCTACAATGTGTGGACAATTGTTATTCGTCTTCATAATTATATTTAAAATTACTACAAGATACAAATGTATTTGGAACTCCGCGAAAGAACAGAATACACGTGCCAAAATAGCTTACTTGCCTCTAAATACAAAAAAAATTAGAGGCCAAAATGTAAAGATAAGATGTAAAGATAAGAAAAATGTACACACGCTTAGCAAAAAACGTTCAAAAATTGATTTAGTACAGGGACAATTTTAATTTTTTTTTGTTCTCTTCTGTTCCTCAATATTCTCTTTTGTTATCTGCTGTTCTCTGATATTTACCTTGTTTACGTCTATTCTCTAATATACTTCTCTAGTTTCTTCTGTTTTCTGATATTCTCTGCTATTATCTGTTGTTCTCTGATGTTTACTTATGTTCTTTGATTTTCTCTACTATTCTCTGTGCTGTTCTCTGATGTTTTTTCTATTCTGTGCTGTTCTGTAAAATTTTCTTTTGCTCTCTGATATTCTCCTCTGCTGTTTGCTGTTATCCGATGTTCTCTGTTGTTCTTTTGAATTATCTGCTGTTCTCTTCTGTGTTCTGATGTTCTCCTCTGTTCTTTTATGCTGTCTTCTCTTCTGTTCTCTGCTATTATTTGCGGTTCTCCGAAAGTTTTTTCTGTTCTGTGTTGGTTTTTGCTATTTGTTCTGGTTTCTTTTATTTTCTGTGTTTCTGTTGTGCTTTCTGCTATTCTCTGATGTTCTTTGCTGTCCTTTTTTAATGTTCTCTTTTGTTCTTTTCTGTTCTCTGATGTTTTTCTCAGTTCCCTTTTGTTCTCTGATGTTTTTTTCCGTTCTTAACTGATTTCTGCTGTTTATTCTGTTCTCTGATATTCACTGTGGTTCTGTGCTCTTTGTTTTCCCCTTATCTATTCCAGTTATTTCTGTTATTCTCTTCTGTGATATTCTCTTTTATTCTCTAGTATTCTCTTTTACTATCTGCTGTTCTCTGATGTTCTATTGTAATGTTCTCCTCTTATATATTTTGTTTTATGACGTTCTCTGCTATTATCTGTTGTTCTCTGATGTTTACTTCTGTTCTTTGATATTCTCTACTATTATTTGCTGTTCTCTGATGTTTTCTAATGTTCTGTGTTTTTCTATATAATTTTCTTCTACCCTCTGATATTCCCTTCTGTTTTCTTTTTGTTCATATAATAACAAATTAAATCCGTTATATAGTCATAAAAATCAATAAATTATTCAGTACTTAAGGGGTTAAAAAACAGTCACATATCTCCTAAATGCAAAGCACAATCACATTTACGAATGTTAATGTTAAATTTCAAAGTTGGTTATTTATGCGTTGCAGATCCTTCATTCGAAACCAACAACAAAATAACAATAATTAAAATTAATTACGATGAATATTATTTAATGGATATATTAGGAAAGGCAAAGATATTTTGGGAAGCAATGATTTTTTCTAGATTATTAGAAACTGTTTCATAATTTTTAATTTTACTTTATTAAATGTATTAAAATTAACAATAAACATATTTATAATTCTATTATTTTTGATTGTAAATTTACTAAACCACATGCAATAATCTACATGGTCTAGATATTTTATAAGTTTGTTATTTACACAAGCATGAGGTTTTAATATTATGAGTTCCCGTACTCTTCTGATAACCCTTTCTACATGAATACGTAATGAAGCAAATTCTCTTGGTTTCCAACACCTCTGCTTTAGAACTCTTTACACCTGCTTTTACAGATGGCGGTCTGATTAAAATGCAATTTTTCTGATATAATATTGCATCGATTTGTTTAAAACTACAATCTGCCATCACTGAACAATTTGGTTTTAATGTTTCTAAGTAATCCGATCTTTTAATGGCTGTAACATCAGTTGTACGCCCTCCAAAACCTTTTGAAATAAAGTTAATAAAACCATTTGGTGTAATCGATATTAAGTATTTAAAAGTATTTGCCTTTTTGTATTCTGACCAAGTAGCTGCTTGCTTTATGGGATCATTAGGCTTTTCAATTTCTATTTCAAAACAGTCAATAATACTTTGAACATTATAATAATTTGCACGAAATGCTAATGGCAGAAGTTGTTTAATTTTTTGTCTTTCTGGCCAAAAAATATATGCATTCAAACAAAAACTAATTTGGGGGACTGTGTTCCGCAAGGATTTTGCAGCTTGGCTGTGAGCAATTCCGAAATCATCAGCTATTTCATCTAAAGGGAGGTTACTTCTAATTTTTCTTAAAGTTATGTAAATGTCTTGTAGCTGCCGTTTTGTAGTTTTTACTAATAATAAAATTATAAAATAACAGTCAGTTGGTATTCCTAAATAAGTTCTACACTTTTTTTTATATAAATACAAACTACGTTCAAAACAAATCGAACTAATTCTATTTTTAATCAAATCACGACTAGGGCTCGATGATGAACCACTGCACTGACAATATTCAGAAACACTTGTAATGCTAGAAGAGGATCCACTTTTTAATAAAGGAGACATGCTTGTACTTGTAAATGTCTTTATCGGTTTTATTTTAATAGGTGAGCAAGCTACACTTGTTACCTTCTTTAAATAACCAACATTGTCTGTTTGAATATATCGATTTTTAAAGTTTATTGGTCTAGTTTGAATACCAATTGTAGAACACATTACATCTGTTTGACAACTTTTCTCACATACCGACGCACTAATATCAGATGTTTTTTGGATATCATTATGCGGTGAAGAAACTTGAATTGACACTTCTTCACTTATTTGATTATCCTGAGTCTTTTCTTGCTCTTGAATGGAATCCTGAAATTCTGCATTTTTTAATAATTGTCCAACCATTTCCGTTCGAGCCCTATTGTTTGAGCCTTTTCTTTGTGGTAGTGGCAAAGATCGTTTTCTGTCAGCCTGACATTGGAAGATATGTGGAACAATATTTTCCTTCATTTTTATATATCCACCAACCATTTTATGTAGTTATCCATGCCTTGTTCTAATTATACATATTGAATTAATGTTTATTATGCACGGTTTCAAAAAGCAGAGCTAAATTTATCATCAAATAAAATTAACTGTAATAGCAAATTAATTAATTTGATTTTAAATTTAGCATCACTCAGTCAGTTCGTAACCGATTTAATACTTACATTAAAATGATCCTCACAAACGAAACCATTTGATTTGTTTGAGATATCTTTATCATTTCGCCTCATTGCTTTTAACCACATTTTTCTTCTTTTAAGCTGTTTATTATTAGCTGCATTTGGTAACGATATAAATATTTTGTTCGGTGTTTGAAAGGTAGTGTTTACACAGCGTGGCACTAAACAATATTTATAGTAAGTCGAAGTGCTGGGACCTATGTCTTCCATTGTATATAAATTAGGATCAATAATAAATGTAGAGTCACAAAATACACTTATTTTATTCTCAACTGTAGCTCCAACGATTCTTTTAATGCTCAATGAACTGATATGAAAGTTCGTAACAGATCACAACGTGAACAAATGCGTCACGAACCCGCCATCTGCATTCTGGCGATTTCGCGCCAACTTTAAATTTTTAAATTTTATTAATTTTTTTTTACCCCTTTTTTTTCTGTTTTGTTTTATTTAACTTATTATGAAACATATAAAGGTAATTTTAAATTAATTAAAAAAAGCACGCCAGTTCCCAATTGTTAATTACTTTTGGAGGTAGTATATTCCTTTTTGGGCGTGAAAGAAAATATTATTTCTGTCATGTTTACAGGAAGAGGAGTTTTCTTATTAAAACCAGTGGCTACAAAAAAAAAATGTACACATCCCAACTTCACTTTCTTTGTGTGCGTCGGTTTATTTTTAACGAGAAAATTATCTAGACAACACCCCTCTAGTAAATTAAGTAAAGATCTTGATTCAATTAGCTCAATTTCCTCCGGCTTGTTTGGAAACTTTGCTAATTTTGCGCGCCGATGGGCGCTCCTCCCGCGCCCACTGTTTCCATTTCCAATATGCTATGTATTATTTATAAGAAATAAACGTATCCGTTGAAATTGGGTAGTAATAAGGGCCCAGGTGTACATTTTTACCGGTTTTATTTTAGCCGCCTGTTCATTCTGCTCGCCCCCCCCCCCTTCCTTACGCCCGGCGTATCCTGTTGTAAACCCCCGGCCTGGCAAAATGGGCGAACGGCCGTAAATTTGCGGGGCACGGATACTGAAATTCCATTAGGGATTTTTTTACGTAACTTTATTTTTTAATATTGTCCTCATCCACCTCCGTGTGTAAGAATTCGGGATTGTGCGGGGAGTGGATTCTCGAGGTGTGCAAGAGGAGAAAGCGACGGGGTGGTTCAGGTAGGTAGGAAAGGTAGGTACGCGCTTCCTGGAAACGGTTGATGGTCGTCGATTCATTTCACAAATTCGGTTTAAGGACGAGCGACCGCTCGCTTTGTGCCGAGGGTAACCATTTGTGATTCTTAAAAGCGGGACCTGAAAGGAGCCATTTCTGCCCGGGGGTTTATTTCAATAACAATGCTATAAATGTGCCCGGGAATTCTTACTGCGCAATAAAAAATTATTCCGCTGCGTTCTGTGGGAAATTTTTAATTGGGTTGAAGTGGATTTTTCTATACGCCTTTATTCCTCCTCGACGCAATAATGGCTTCGGTGATACAATTTTTTAATTAATGACATCTCTCCGCAGTATCTTGCCTTCAGAGGTTATCACAATGCATTGTGCATTATAATATTTCGATGTTCAAAGGGATCGCGAATACTTTATTGTCGTCTATAATTAAAAAAAAGAAATGCTTAGTACAATAAATATTCAACTAGGTCGGAGTGATGAAAGGTTTCGTTTGACCCGAATCTAACATAACCTAGAAGACGGATTAATCGAAACTTCGTTCGAAAGATGAAGATTCAAATCATTTGTTAATATAACAGACTGTACTTTTTATCTACTACTAAATTAATGTTTTAAATTTGATAATAAACGAAAGAGAGAGAAACCAATAAGTAGAAAGAAATAAACTATTGTTTAGCCAAGAAGAGGACGAAGAGATACAATAATTATTATATTTATAAATTGTAATACTGTATACAATAAACAATTGTTAAAAAATAGGAAAAATGGAGTTTTAAGAAACTATAATATTTGTATTCCAAACTGGACCTCCTCCTATATTGTTAGTACAATTTTATATTTCTTTATGTAATGCATAATAGATAAAGATTAAATTAACCTGCAGATTAGAGTGGAAGAACATTCTTCAAGAGTGAACTCCACCTTTCAGCTTGCTTTCGAAATTGTTCGTATCTTTTTACTTTCCCTATATAGTATATATAGGGGAAGTATTGTTTTCGTGCGTGAAAATGTCTGTGGGCGCTGTATCTCAAAAACGAATGATCCGATTGAGATAATACTTTATACTTAAGGTTTTATCGTTAGAAACTGGAACTGAAAAGCTTTTGATGAACATTCAAAAACCGGAAGTGGATGTTTACTCGAGGCCGTTTTTTGTTTTTTTCTGATATTTTTGTAAATATAAAAAATTTTACAAAACTTTTCAAATAAAAGTTAAAGGGAACAAGAAACTGAACAAGTTTTATTAAGACATGTTTTTCGTAAAGTTCTTAATTTGTGAGAAAAAAAAAATAACTTTTCAGAAAATGTTTTAGATTTTTCTTTTAATTTCAGTAATTTCTCCTGCATACTTTTATTTTTTATTGCAACTCCCTTTCCAAAGAATTTTTATCGTGAAGTCTAGAAATTTTTACAAGTTTAGTAAAGATTTTATTCAAGATTCAAAATTTTTCAGAAAATCATTATTTATATTTATTTAAAGAAATTACTTCGTGGTTTCTATACAAGATTTTGTTCAACTTTTTCTATTAGAAAATTTTCTTCTAAATTTCTATAATTTTCTCAGATAATCCATACTTTTAGTTTTCTTACATTGAGGTTTCTAGAATTTTTCACAAGATTTCATTTTAGATTTATAAAACTTTTTTTGAGGATTCTAGAAGTGTACAGTAATTTCTTTTACTTATCTAATAAATAAATAGATATTTCCAGAATTTTTAGTAAAGATTTCGAGAGCTCTAGATTATTTAGAAAGCTCTCCCAAGATTTTGCTTAACTTTACAATTTATTAGGATATTGTATTCAAAATTTCTAGAACTTATAGAGACTTCTAGAAGTTTCAAGAATTCCTCCTCCATATTTTTAGTTTTTTTATCTTCCTTTTCAAAGAATTTTGATCGAGGATTTTAGAATTTTTCACCTGTTTTCTTTGTAGATTTGTGAACCTTTTTTGGAGGATTCTAGAAGTTTACAGTAATTTTTTCTTCATATTTCCAGAATTTTTAGCAAAGTTCTAGATTTTTTAGTTCATTTCAATATTTATAGAATTTTCTTTTAGGATTTCCAGTAATTTCTCTTCCAGATTTTAATATTGTCTTATAAATTGCAAAGATTTCCTTCAGTGCTCAAAAATTTAAAAAAAAATCTCTTACAGAACTTTACACTTTTTTTCGAGAGTTCAGAAACTTCCAGTAACTTTTATTCAGATTTGGAGGCTATAGATTTTTCTAGAAAATCTGTTCCTAGAAATCTAGACTCTTTTCAGTTATTTCTCCTTCAGATATCAAGATTGTTTTTTTAACCTGCCTTTTAAACTGCGAAGTTTTTAGAATTTCTTTTCTAGAAATGTAGATTTTTTTGTAGAATTCGGGACATTTCCAGTAAATTGCGAAGATTTAAATAAAGGTTTTTTTAGAAAATTTGTTTTTAAAAATCTAGACTTATTTTCGAGAGTTCAGGAAATTTGAAATAATTTCAAATTTGTTTCCAACTTTTAAATCGCAGAGTTTTTTTGTGGCTCTTGAATTTTTAGAATTTTCTTCTGGAAATCTAGATTATTTTCTCGAGGGTCCAGGAAATTTCTAAAAAATTATTCTCCAGAGTTTAAGATTTTTTTTGAAGTCGTCTTTTAAATTGCAAAGATTTTCTTTGCGGCATTAGGATTTTCTAGAATTTTTTTTTCTAAAATAATGGCCACACCCTCTTGTATATTTTATTTATCAAAATTGCCTATTATTTCAGAATTATTGATTGTAGTGTGTTCTAAAGGTAAATAACTTCTTCCCCAAATTTAATTTTTTATTTTTAGAAACTCTTGTTTCATGTTATTCAAATTTGCTTGATTTTTTAGAAAACTTCTAGAAACTTTCAAGTAATTTAACGTCCTCAGTTTTAGAAACTTTGTCCAGAGTCAAATATTTATTTTTTTTTAGATTTTAATTTTATAGAAAACGTTACCAATTCGTGAAGAAAATTTTTTTAATGAAGTTTCTTAAAAATTGTCGGGTGGTTATACTTTTTACACAGTTTTTCTTTCTAGCTTTTAAAATTTACTAGAAAATTTTCTTCTCACCCTAACTTCAAACATTTCTAATATTATACTATTCAAATTTGCTTGTTTTCTTTAGAAAATTTCTAGAAAATTTCAATTCATCTTGCGTTCCTATTTTTACAAACTTTATCGTCACTATTTTTTTTTAGATTTTAATTCGTTTAAAACATATTAGCAATTAATTTTCCAGAATTTCTTCCATTATAAATTCTAGAATATTTTCAATAAACAAATAAAGCAAGAAATCCTGGAAAATATTAAGAGTCTGTAATTAAAAATTCTGGAAATTAGTAAAATTCTAAATGGGTTCCAGAATCAATGTGCAAATTCGGAGAAATTTTGAATTTCAATTTCAATTTATTTATTCTGTATTTTGCCACAAATTGCGGATATACAAGTCAAGTATGATATACAATAAAAACTTAATTATACAATGTCATATGTTAAAATACAATAAGATAATTAAAAAAAAAAACCTGTAAATAGTACATAGAGAAGCATAATTAATATACAATATCATATATGATTAAAGTTTAAAAATTCATTGAGCGTATAAAAACAGTTTTTAATAAGGTATAGTTTTAATTGCCGCTTAAAGTGATTAAGATTCTGTATTTCTTTAATATATTGTGGTAATTTATTATATATTAGAATACATGAGTAGTGTGGAGATTTCTCATATAATCCGGTAGCGTGTTTTGTTATTCGTAATTCATTGCCTCGCCTGGTATTATAGTTGTGATTCATATTATTTGTTTCGAACATGTTAATATTACATACAGCATAAACGGCAATTTTAAATATATATATACAAATTAAAGTAAGTATATTGTTTTCTATGAATATTCTACGACAACTTTCGGATCTAGTTTTAAAATTTTCTGCATTTTTTCTATCTTTTTTATCACAATTTTTTTCCAAAAATATTTTTTTGAGACATTTCAGCTTTTCTTATCTCATCGTAATTGTTCAAGAGTTAATTATTTTTTTTACATTAATTAATAAATAAAAAATAAATTTTCAAATAATTTTGATTTTTTAAATTTGGTTCAGAGTTCAGAGCCAAGCATTTTTCCCACAAATTTCTAGAATATGTTAGTAATTTTTGGTTTACGGTTTTACTTTCGATTTTTTAAATTTTTTCTGGTAATTTCAATCATATTTTACTATATTTCTAGAAATTTTTCGTTTAGGAATTTTCGCTTCAAATCGTAATTATTCCTCAAGAGTTTTTTTGCTTTACTTGCTTTATACTATCGAAATTGTCAAGGATTTATACAAGGATTCTTGGGATTTCAGTAATTAATAATATTCAATTTCCAAAATTGGTCGTAGGCTCTCCTTTCAGGAAGAATTGCTAGATCTTACAAATCCATGATTCTCTTAAAGGGTTCTCGAATTTTTGAGTAATTTAAAGTCCAGATTCACGGAATATTTGTCAAAATTTGTAGAATTTTTTGCAGTTTTATTTCAAGACAATTTTTAATTCAGGGTTTTTCCCCCAAATTATAAGAATTTTCTTTGACAATGAATTTTACAGAAATTTTTTTTAGTTCTAAAATATTCTAACAATGTCTCATCCAGATTTTTATAATTCTCTTGAACAGTTCAAGGTTTTTAGAGAACTCAAGAATTTTCTATCAAGATTTTAGTTATTTTATGATTTCAAGAATTATCTTCAAGAGTTCTGGAATTCCAAATTTCTAGAATTCAACACGGCAGTTTTAAAATTTTCCATAAATATCAGATCAATATTTCTAAAATTTACTTTTTGATTCAGAAAAAAATCTCCTTGCGGATCAGTACAAAATATATATACAGTGCAATTTGAAAAAAAAAAGTTGATCGTCTTTTGTCAAAAACTGGATGCAAGAAAAAATATCAGTACAGTTCATATTAAAGTCTTTTAAAAATCATTTAATTTGATGTTTTATTTATTCAAATCGGATCAAAAATAAGCGAGATACAGCACCAAAGGTTTTTCGTCAGTCACCCTATATATTATAATTCTTCAATTCGTCGAAAAATTTTTAATTCAATGCCTTTATGATTTTTCCATTCTTGTAGAGGTAAGATCTGTGCATTGACCTCTACCATTTATATTTTGCCTACAGATTAAGAGAGAATACTTTCTGTGTGAGGTTTCATCATAATGTTTCTCCATTTTTTCTCATGTTGCGAGAAATTTGGAAGATCCTTCATGATTTGTGTGAGAAATAAATCATGAAGGATCTTCCAAATTTCTCGCAACATGAGAGAAAATGGAGAAACATTATGATGAAACCCTGATGAAAGTTTTTAGATATTATAACATTAAATTCTATTTGCTTAAAACTATTGTAGACTTTTTAAACATTCTAGAATTTAAAGAGATATTTCAGCTTTTTCTTGATTCTAAAGTTTTTACACGTTATAGATTTTTGAAATTGTAGAGATTCCAAAATAATTTAGAGGTTCAAACACTCTAGAAATGTTTCTAGTGTAGGAGATAAATATCATAATAAATATTCCAAGGTTCTATTAAATTCTAACATTTTTAGACTTTATTCAATAACAAATTTTGCATTTATTTTTTAAACGATTGTTAAAGTTAAAGTCTAGATTTTCCAAACTCTAGAGATTCCAAAACATTCTAGAGTTTAAGGATTTTCTAAACTTCTAGAGTTTAATTTTTAAAGATCAGAAAATATTTTTGAGTTTCCAAATACTCTATAATTTAAAAATATAAATTCTTAAGATATACCACTTTTTAATTCTAAAGTTTAGACGTAATAATAATAATAATAATAATAATCTATTTTGTATCTATTTAAGTTTGCGTTCTAGATTTTTTTTAAATTCTAGAGATGCCAAAACATTCTAGAAATTAAAGAAATAAATTCTTAGTATATTTCAGTTCTTCTATTTTAAAGTTTTTGGAAGTTATAGCAAAAATTAATGTGCAAAAGTCAATTTTTTTAAAATTATTGTAAGTGTGCAAACGTTCTTGATTTTTTTAAATTCAAAAAAACCCTAAAATATTCTGTTTTTATTAGAGATCCCAAAATATTTCTAAAAATTCTAGAATTCATAGAGATAATTCTCAAAATATTCCAGTTTTTTAAATCTAAAGTTTTGAGAAGTTATTACGAATATTCCAGTTTTTTTAAACGTTATAGTAATTATTTATTAACAAAAATAAGATTTAAAAAAATGAAGTCTTCAAATATTATGTTTTTTATACATTTTACTTTTTAAAACTTTTCTAGATCGATTTCAGAGATTACAAACTTTGTAGAGTTTTTTTCAATTCTAATGTTTTTAAACATTGTAACATTATTTTTTTCTTAAAACTTTCTAGTCCTTAGAAACAAAGAGCTTCCAAATTTTATAATTCTAGAGACATAAAGATAATCTAGAGTTCATTAATTATTTAAGAATATTCACAATTTAATTTTTTTTCTCATTCTAGAGTTACAAAACATTATTCGAATTTAAAATACTAATGATCCCAAAATATTTTGAAGTTTCCAAAAATTTTAGAGTTTAGATATTGTAACGTTAATATATGGGCAAAAATTTTCTAGAGCCCAGTAATCATTTTTTTTTTTTAGCTTTTTTGCATGTTTTAAAATTTTGTTCCGAGAGGCGTCAAAAACCTGATTTCAGAATTTTCTATAATTTAAACTTATTATTTTTTAATTGGGCCTCAATATTTTTGCTTGTTTGGTCGATTCTAAAAATTAATAGAAAAAATCTAGAATAATCGATGATAATTCTCGAAACTTGGAATGTAACTTACTGAAAAGATCCGATTAAATACAACAAATTGCTAAAAAATTTTGAAGAAATGGTGAAAAATTATTGAAAGAAAATTTTTGCACTATGAAAGCGAACATTCTTGGAAATTACAATACAATGAGTACATTGTGCTCGAAATGTACATCTAGTGAATAAAAATCATTTTTTTGAAGAAAGTGTTGGTGCTTCAATACAATTTTACAATAAGGTGTCATTTATTACCTTAATTTCTCTTAATTATATAGATATTTACGAAAAACCGGGGTTTCCCTACTTTTATCTACACTACTCTAATGAGATCCAAATTAGATCGAGACTGGTCTGTAACTGTTTTCGACAATGAAGCAAGGATTCAATATTTTATTACTTCGCCTCTGTACGAAATTACCAGATGATAATAACTACTTTTTGAATTTGTTCATATTTATTAATATTTCATGATAATTTCAACTGAATGGAAAGCCGTGCTCATTGTGTAACTTCAAAAGGACACGCATACAAAGCGAAAATTAGAAAGACCGTGTATTATCACGGATCGTGCGGTGCTTTCGGATGTGCTCCTACGATTTCCGGGTAATTCCGGACCGTTTGTATCAAGTATGTATATAAATCATGAGAGGTTTTTTTTAGAAAATGAAAATAAAAGAACAGACATTCTAAAATAAAGTAGAGTTTGAATTTCAAAATATTTAATGACCCTAGATTTAACGATTATGTAAACAAATTATTTTTTTAATTAACTCATTAACATTACATCTTATTTGGTTAAAGTTCAGAACTAAAATATTATATAAAATTGATGCTTGTTGCACTACACTCTTGATGGAAACAGATATTAATATTAGCTGAAGACTAACACTTGTTTTGTTGTATAATGTTTTTATTTTCAGTTGCCAATGTTTTCGTCTTTGCAGAACATTATCAAAGTTTAAACTTTGATAATGGTTACAAGTTTGCCTAATAAAAGCACAAGGTTATCTTAGATTAAATAAATAATAGATAATTTCCTATTTAAAAATATCTTCTTGTGAAAGTGTAACAGAAGATTATATTAATAATAAAACTGAGGATAAATTCCTTTCTTCGCTGTTTTTATTTAAGCACTAGATGTACATTTCTTTGTTTGTTTGAACGCTGTGTAATTGTTATTGAAAGTATACCTGAAATAACCAGTGAACAGGTGTGCGGTGGTTCTGAATGATGGAGGGTCGACATAACCAGACAAGATCTATGAGGCTTTATGGGGGGAAGTTTTAAAACTCCTCCGTGCATATTACACTGCATTTTTATAAACACAGCTGTTCAATTATATAATCTAAAGAAGCTACATATAGTCGATGTAATTTAATGGAAGTTTCCTTTTATTTGATATGTAAGACATTCCATAGTAATTTAAAATATGGTTTTTAATTATTACTTTTATTAATTAACTAGAATAATTTTTGCCAGTTTCTTAAACTGCTAATGAAATAGTTTAGAAATAAAAAATGATATATCTTAAGATAGTTTTTTTTTTTGTCAATCTTATTTTAAATAAACCCCGTGTTTTTCTTCATTTATGAAGAAACGGATATTTATTTTCTTATCAGTGTTGTTATTTAAAAATATGCAACAAAACGAACATTTTAATTGATAATTGTAATTGTTAGAGGCCACCCACCCACCATACATATATATTTCAATTTTGATCACTTCATTGTTATTATATTATTTTTGAATCGTCAATCACGATTTTTCTTTTCTATTAATTAAAACACTATTTGTAGTTTGAATATAAGTGCATATAATGTAGGGTGGGTGGGTGTCCTCTATCCCACCCTCCAATCAGTAAAAAATCTTCAAAAATTTATATAAATTTACATCAACATCAACATGTTTTTATTAACCATTATTCCAAAGAAAAAAAACAAGAATATTCTATCAAATGTAAAAATTAAAGTGTAAAAATAAATATTTAAATTTAATGTGTGAATACTACCTTTAAATACATTAAAATTAACCTCTTGATTTTATAAATAAAATATTGAAAAGGAATAAAAATCATTAGCAATCATTTATTTGTTTAATTGAAGTATTCATTAATAATTTAATTAAACAGTGTTTTATGTTTTACTGATTGCAGGGTGTGTTAGAGGCCACCCACCCACCCTACATTTATATTTCAATTTTCATCACTTCACTAGTAATATATTTTTTAAATCATCGATAGTGGGTGGCCACTATCCCATCCTCCAACCAGTAAAAGATCTTCAATAATTGATATATATTTTATTGCATCAACAATTTTCTATTAAATACCACATAGTAACGGTCACTACAATCCTGTTTCTATTAACCATTATTCCAAAAAAAAAAAAACAAGAACCTTTTATCAAATGTAAAAATTCTGTATTATTTTGTGAATATTTTATAAGCAAGAAGAACAAAGTTGTAAAGAATTAAGTGTAACAATAAAAAAAAATAAAGCTTTAAATTTAATGTGTGATACTACCTTTAATTATTTTTTTAAATTTAACCTTTAGGTTTTATAAATAAAAAATAAATATTGTCTGAAAAGGAATCATAAGCAATCATTTATTTGTTTTGTTGATGTAATCATTAATAATTTAATTAAACACTGTTTTATGTTTTACTGATTGGAGGGTGGATTAGAATCCACTCACCCACCCTACATATATACAGGGTGACTGACGAAAAACCTTTGGTGCTGTATCTCGCTTATTTTTGATCCGATTTGAATAAATAAAATAGTGATGTGGCCATCATAGTACTTTCCCTATATTTTTCTCGAAAACTTTGAGGTTTACGCAAAAAGACTATTCTTTATAATTTGTTCACTTTCAAATTCTCTACAATTATTTATAATAAAAATTTCATGTAACTCCAATAATTTATTAGCAATTGGCAAAAAATGTCAAAATTTTCAATTTTTATTTTGAAACATTTTATGAAAAATATGTTTGAGTAAAACTTGTTCAGTTTTTTATTCCCTTTAACTTTTGTTTGAACTGTTTCTTAAATTTTTTTATATTTAGAGAAATATCGCGAAAAAAACAAAAAACGCCTCGAGTAAACATCCACTTCCGGTTTATGAATATTTACCAAAAGCTTTTCAGTTCCAGTTTTTAACGATAAAACCTTAAGTTTAAAGTTTCATCTCAATCGGATCATTGGTTTTTGAGATATAGACAGACACACACACAGACACATTTTTTTTCCAGAAATTAGTGTTTTGGGTTCAGGGGACCCCAAAACGGATATTTCCGCAAAAAAAAAATTCAAAAAAAAATTACGAAAACAATACTCCCCCTATATACAGGGTGTCCCGTTAATGCGGGGAAATGGCTGGACCATAGATTCCTGAGGTCATAATATGACGATTTAACGCAACTTATCTATATCCAAAAATTTAAGGTTAAGACGGAATTTGGCTTCAAAGTTTCAATTTTTTTTATTTCTTTTGTTTATAACAATTGAACGCTTTATTTGATTTTAATGAAATTTATTAGTAATAAGTACCATAATATCATACATCATTTTAGTTATTTTGGTCATTAATGATTGACAGGAAGTATAAAAAACAGTAGTACCACCACTTAAAAACTAAAATATTTGTTTATTGGTGCATCCAATAAAATCCAAAAAAATCTACTTGAAAGGGCATTAGATTTAAAAACTTTTTTGACTCTTACTTGTTTTTGACATCTTGTACGGTTTTTGCACAAAAAATAAAATATGAATATAGTATACACATTATGCACTCATTAATAAGTAAAAAAACTTACTCAATTGAATAAAAATTAAATAATATCAATTAATAAAATAAATCAAAACAACATCTAACACTTTTCAAACAATTTTCTTTGCAAAATCCTAATACAAACGAGATATCTGTTTGTTCCAAATATGAATATTTATGAACTATAATAAAGTTAAAAATTAATTGTCAAAAGATACTAAATAATAATTATTATACATAATTTACATTTTTTAAACAAAGACGGCCACGAAAAACATTTATTTTCGATTCGATGAAAAACTAGATTTTGTTTTTACTAGATAAAAACTATATATTTTATTTTTTTGTGGGAAAACCGTAAGAGATATTAAATATTATTGAGAGTTGAAAAAGTTTTTAAATTAAATGGTCTTTCAAGTAGTATTTTTTTAGTTTTTATTGGATCCACCAATTAAAAAATATTTTAGTTTTTAAGTGGTGGTACTTCTGTTTCTTATACTTCTTGTTAACGAATAATAGTCATAATAACTGAAATGATGTATTATATTATGGTAGTTATTAAAAATAAATTTCATTTAAATCAAATAAAGCGTTCAAATGTTATAAACAAAAGAAATAAAAAATTTTGAAACTTTGAAGCCAAATTCCGGCTTAACCGTAATTTTTTGGATAGATAAGTTGCGTTAAATCGTCATATTTTGACCTCAGGAATCTATGGTCCAGCCATTTCCCCGCATTAACGGGACACCCTGTATATATATATTTACTATATAGGGAAAGTAAAAACATCAAATTAAATCATTTTTAAAAGACTTTAATATGAACTGGACTAATATTTTTTCTCGCATCCAGTTTTTGACAAAGGATTTTTCAAAAAATCCACAATTTCTCGACTTGACTCTAGCTTGATGTATGGATAAAATTGTCTATAATTTTATAGTGCAAGTAAAAGTTGATCGTCTTTTGTCAAAAAGACTGGATGTAAAAAAATATCAGTTCATATTAAAGTCTTTTAAAATTATTTAATTTGATGTTTTATTTATTCAAATCGAATTAAAAATAAGCACCAAAGGTTTTTCGTCAGTCACCCTGTATGTTAATCAAGATAATTTATGTTTATTATAGAAAATAGCGGTCCCAAGATAGATCCCTGCAATACACCACGATTTATCGATAATATATTATATAATATATATATTATATAATATATAATAATATTTCATATTATTTACGATAATTCAACGTATTGATGTCTGTCAGAAAAGTAAAATTTAAAATGTGCATTTTCATCAAGTTTATAATAAGTAAGTTTGTGACATATCCTTAGTATGTCATGTGAGATGCAGTCAAATGCTTACATCAGATCACAGACGAGGGTACTTGCATATTGACCATTCTTAATAGATATTGACCATAATCAATAGCTTACGAAGTTCACTAAGGCTTTCACGCGAAAACCAAATTGTGAGTTTGATAATAAATTATTATTTTCGAAATAATAGGATAATCGGATTTTTATTGCCATTTCAAGTATCTTGCCAATTATTGGTATTGTAGATATAGGTCGGTAGTTGCTGTTGTCTAATTTATCGTTTTTTTTTTATTGGGACGATACGGGATATTTTTAGCGAGCGTGGAATAAATTGGCATCTGGCATCGAAACTATTTGAATTTCTTAGTTTATTAATTATGTTACGAACTTCACATTCGGACACGTTGTAGATATTGGGCATGCTGATATTCGGGGTTTGTAAATTATTTAATGTATTACCCGATGACTTTTCTGGTGAATTGGTGACTGTATTTCCAATATTTAAAAAATAAATAAGAGGAGCGCCTTGGAAATGGTGCACATGTGAAGAGAGTATCAAAAATTTCGAGAGATTTAAATGATAAGTCATCGATCCTCCATGTAGTCTTTTTCTACAACTGTTTACTAACTGTACTTATTGTTACAACCGCGACATCTGGTGGTCACAAGCGGAAATGCGTAATTGTATTACCCTCTATGGCTAATAGATGGCGCTAGTACAAATATTCGCGAATAATCTCGTTGTTTCAAAAAAGATTTGGTGTATTGTAGAATGGGGTAACTGAAGTATAAAAAGTAAGCGATGCGATCGCGAGTTAGTAGTAGTAGTAGTATTTGGCTATCGACCACGTGGTCCTTCCGCAGTGTTATTTGTGTAAATGAACCTCCGTCATTTTATAGCATCATTAAAGCGATGGGGGCGAGGTGGACCGACTAGCAAACACTGATGGTCCTGGACTAGTCAGTGATCTCTAGGAGTAGTTTTAGTCCTTTCATAAAAAAAACGATAGTATATCTACCTAAGGAAGGCAAACGCCTGTTGTGAAATAAAATAGTGCCCAACTCCTACTCTTTAAAACTTTTTTTTGTGCATGTTTAAAACACATCTTCGTAACAGTATTTTGATTTGATTTATTGTTTTTGTCGTTTGTGTATGATTTCTTGAATTTTTTTTTGTAAATTACAATTAAAATAGATGCAATTAATTTTGATTGTAAGTTGCGGGCGGAGTTCACTTATCTTATGGAAAAGACGCGAAAAATAAACATTAACAGTGAAACCATAGCCGTTCTCAAAGAATATAACATGATTTAATTATAAAACAAAATATTTTCAAACTTACTGAAAATATACAAGTTTGCGAACAGAAAAATTTGAAGCTTTGAAGCGAAGATTGAAATCGAGCAATGTCTAAACAATAGGCTGCAACTTGTGCAAGCTTTTGTATGAATCTTGAAATTCCAAAACGTGAAAAATCATATACCGATGGCGAAATGATTAAGTAATGCATAATTGTATGTATCTGTCTATTAATGTTTGTTATTAACAGGTAATCCAAAGCATCATAATAAATAATAAATAAATTGTAGTAGCTGAAGAAATATGCATCAAATTAATTTAACCTGTCAGTTTGCTCAGCAAACCCAGTGGTTCGGAGGATGTAAAAAAAGGACATCTTGGGTGGTTGATTTTTATTCGCCAATTTTGCCGCAGATTTTTGATTTTTTTCATAACCACTATCGAGGAACTTAAAATGTGAGATATTGAAGCCAAAAATTATTTCGCTATCTTATCTTTATTCAAACTTTATCAAACATGGTTACAATATATACAAATAACGAGACCTTCACAACATCGAAGGAAAAAACACATAATTTTAACACCATGCTGACTGCTTATTTTCCCTTTATTGATGAAACTGTTAACAGTGGAAGATTCTACTTCGTTATACATCATAATTCACAAATGAAACCCTTTTAACTTTGTTTGAATAACTTTATTTAGTCAGCATATTAATGCTGAAATGAACCATAATTTATCGTGTCGAAAGGTTCAGTTCTTATGCACGATAAGGGAAAAGTGTCGTAGAAGACACTCAGAAGAAGAAACAGATAATAATAATAATTGCTAAAAGTTATTGCATTTTAAGAAAGGAAGTAAATATTGATAGTCTACTTAATTATGAGATATTCCTTTTCAACTTTGTATCCTTGCCAAAACCAAAAAAGTTTCAATTTGAACTTGCCTAATACAATTCTGATTACTAGCTAATAACTAATAAATAACTAATTTAGTTAAATAAACTATTACAAAAGACTATAGTGTCTGTTGATGCGAATTACAATTAGACATTTCTTGTAAATACACATAATCACATTTCAAGATACTGAAGCAAAAGCCTGAAGATATAATGCTGTCGAAGAAATTACAAAATTTTGAAAATTTCATACAATACTAAAATAATGTATTAAAAGATACACAAACCCTAATATCCATGACATCCTGAATGTTTATCTCTTAATCTTTTATATATTCCTAGACTTATAAACCTACATAAACTCCTAAGATGTTTGCCCGATTCCAGCGAGTTTCGAAGTTTATGTAAGGAAGGATGTCATAATAGAAACTTATATGATTTCTCTTGTATAATTCAATATCTGTTGTGGTTTTAGCAAGAGAACCAGTTATTTCAAGAAGTGGTTTGTTTTGTAGTTTTAATAAGGCTCATTAATAAAAGTTAGATTATACCGTGAAGAAATTGAAATCTAACGTTTATTATTTAATCTCTTCAGGCAACTCAAAAAATAAACCAACAGAAATAAGACTCAGTTTTGTAGATTTACAAAATATTTTCAAATTATCAGCATGAGAATAAATGATAATGTTGTTCTGAAATTATCTTCTAATGAATTTTACAGCTTTTTTTTAGTTCTCATTTCTTTATTAAACTTAAACAAGTGAGTATAAAGTGTGGGTACATTTGGAACAAACCAATTGAAAAGCTTAAAGCCTTAATACGATAAACTTATCTACGATTAGAATCTCTTTCGAACCGGAGAAGAAGTGATGACATTTTTCTAAAATTTTGTTACAATCTCTTTAAATATATAAACTTTATAAGTTTAAAGTTAAGTTTTTACTTGTGACAAATATATACATAAAAACTTAAACCACAACACTCTTTAGTTTTTATTTTAATTTTTAACCATTTTTTAAAACTAGTTTGCTTCAACATCAAAAATTAGAGTTTGTAGATCAAAACAAAAAATAATGCTAGGTTTATAGTGGATATTTTCTATTCTATACTCTAAATGGTAGTTTAAAGTTAATAAGTGTATGTAGGGTGGGTGGGTGGCCTCTATCCTACCCTCCAATATCTAAAACATACACAACAATTTGATTTGGAATTTATTTTAAAATAATAACTTTGGATCAAATCATTGTGCGTATTTTACAAATTAAAGGGTGAAATCGATGATACCCACCCACCCTACATATACATAAAAAATTAAACCACGACACTGTTTCATTTTTATTGGAAATTTTAAGCAATATTTTTAAATTAGTTTTCCTTGAAATCAAAAATTAGAATTTGTAGATCAAAATATAATAATAAGTTTAGTGAGGATATTTTCAATTCTATAATCCAAATGGTAGTTCAAAGTTAATACGTATATATAGGGTGGGTGGGTGGCCTCCATCCTACCCTCCAATTATTGTAATATAAACAAGTGTTACACTCAGGAAAAATTGTATGGAGGGAATGTTAAGATGTAAAAAAAGGAACATGTCGAATGGAAGAACACATGTGAACTTCAAGTACTATTTTTTAGTTACTGTTTTTGTGTATGTAGTATACACTTATTTTCTAATAGAACTTGCAAAGTAAGTCAAATAAATAAGTATATAAATAAATTAAAACTTACATAACAGAGAATTTTTTTATTCGTGAAAATAAGGCGAAAACAATTTAAAAATAGAACATTCCTATGGGTTTCCCTTTAAATAAATAATGTCTATTGATCAAATTGAGTATATAGACGGTATTTTACCCTAAGTTAATTTATATTGATGGTTCGGTGTTTTCAATAGCGTATTTGTCATTGATACGCCCATTATTATCAGTTCGTTACGTGAATTCCAAGGAGATACCATGAAAGGTTTATTGATTTTATTTTTAGCCTATAAATTAAATAAGTAATTCTCAAACAATAAAGTAAGACAGTTCTCGAGAATTTTGTCGGCGTGGTACATTTTCAAATAGGGATTACAGAGAATATTTTAAAAACTCCAGGTACAAAATATTTACAGTTATTAAATGCTTAAATCACACAAAATTAAATAGTTTGTTGCAATTAAACGAAATAAAAACAAAAGCTATCAATTATACGCCCACTTAATACCTACCGCAATTTTAATAAAACAAAAGCTTTCACTTTCACTTTTTAAAACTAGATGGCGCCAGCGCGCCCAAATTACAATTAACTAATCGAGTTCCGATGTTATCCGGCTGCGAATTAATATTGCAACGTGCAATTTTGATTTTGTCGCGGTTAGTAAAATGGGAAGAAATTGCCCATTAAAATGAAATTTGTTATGTTTATGCCAGGCAATTGTGTAGCGCGCATAGTGCTCCGGAGGACCATAAATTCGGCCGGTCGTGAAAATGCAATGGACTTTCAATCGATAATTTAATTTTCCGGAATCGCTCCACGAAAACAAAAGAACGCTCGCGTATCACGATGATGTATGCAGTAGGGAACGGCATGTTTAAAATCGTTCCTAGCATAGAATATTCATTTAGATATTAATAAAATAATAATAGTTTTAAAAAAAATACGCAATGAGATTAAATTTTCACAGCAATGGAAAAGTTTTATTCATTGTAATCCAAGGAAAATATTTTATTACTACTATTTAAATCATCATCTTCAACTATACAAGTTTGATTTTATTTTCAGTTTCCTGACACGTGTTTCGAATTTTGCAGTTCATTATCAAAGGTGATACTAAGTTCGTACACGTGTCAGGAAATTGTAAATAAAAATATGGAACATAACAAGTGCCTTTCTTCTTCAAACTAATACATCAAGAATGTAGCATAACAAGCATTACCTTCATTCAATTATACAATTTGTTAAGCCTCATCAAAAATGTCAAACACATTATTATTAAAGACATATAAACAATATCTTTAATTTAGTAACTTTTAAATTTTGCTATTACATTTTATTCTGGCTTAGTTTGGTTAGTAGTTACTGTCTGTGCTATTGACCTATGTCTTTCTGCCCTATTTGATGAAACAAATTAAATTGAAATTGTATGCTATTTAGAGGAACTGTCCAGATCTAATGAATTCGTGAGTTTTCTTGTAAGACATTAAGGGCATTTTTATTATATTATTTTAAGAAACGCACTAGACGATAATGAATAATCAAATTTCTTTCTTTGTAATGATTCTACAACAATGAGTCTTACTAAGACGACTCATTGTTGTAGATTCACGAAATGTTTTCGTATTTTTAAATTATTAATAATCAAGGCGATCGATAAAACAAGTTTAACTAAAGTAGCATTTGAAATAATGTATGTCAAATTGTTAAAAGTCAGCCCCTTTTGAATAAAATCACCGTAAAAGGAAAGTTTAACCCCGTTCCTTTATTCCGCCCTTGTGCTTGCACACTTAATATTTATTTTAGCAGCGGCATCACCCACAGAAGTAAAATTTCTTTGATGCTAGCTCTTCTTTGTGTTTCCCAATTTCAACACGTATCTTGGGTATACCTCTTGCTCTTTTAAATATCCGAAAAACACCACTTGAGGTTTCAACTCTTGTAGTCACAAACACACGTTATATAAATTATATAAGAGATTCCTACGTTAATTATTAATATCTTCCTTAAGGCAAAGGCAAAGATTGTTTATGTAAATACATCGATAACGGTTATTTATAGTGGTAGTATTGGCTCTATCGACCAAGTGGTTCTTCCGACGTGTTATTTGTGTATTTATGTTTGTGTAAATAAGTTTTTAGATAATAGATGTCACCTCAATAGTGTCTCTATTCTAAGAGATCTGAAGTTTCTAAATGTCTATTTAAGTGTGGGTAAGTGAGTTTAAAGCATAGGATCACAATTTGGGCACCCTTATGGGCGTTTGACACTCTCAGGGGGGAGGGGGTTAATAGAAGACCCAAAGAAAATTAGATGGTACGGCCCGCGGGCCAGATCCGGCCCCTGACTTCATTTTATCCGGCCCGCAGTATACAATTTTCAAATCTCACTAAACCTGGCCCTTGAAAGTAAAAAATATATATGTATTCGTAATAATTTTCATATAATCTAAGGATCATAAAGTTTTGTACTGTATTTAGTCAATTCAGCATTCAGTGTATGCAATAAACGGGAAATAAACGGGAAAAACCCGTCTTATTTGCACTGGCTGTAAATATGTTGATTAGTAAAGGAAGAATCAGCAGAGCAAAAGCACGTAGTTATGTGTAGCAGTTTCTAAATTCATACTTAATTTACAATTTAACATAATCTTCAAAATGACATCAGAGAAAAGAAAAAAAGATATTGAAAATCGTGTTTTTCAAGATAAGTGGACTAACTAACTTGTACAAGAGCTAAAGAACATAAATTGGGTCTGTGATCTTGCGTTTCTCGTTGATGTAACAAGTCATATGAATGAATTAAATACAAAGTTGAAAACCCAAGAACAACTTGTTCATGAGCTGTATGGTAACGTCAAGTCATTCCAAAATCAATTAAGACGTTGGAAAAATCAGCTTCGAACAGGGAATACCTACCATTTTCCTACTCTTGCAAATCATAAAGATCATGCTAACTTCGAAACGTTTGCAAACGAGTTATAATTTTTAAGAGATTAATTTAACACCAGATTTAAAGACTTTCGCTGCCAAGAAGCAAGTCTGAAAATTTTTTCGTCCCTATTTGATGTGGAAATTTTCATGGAACTCATTGAATTGCAAGAAAAATCTGATCTTAAGACGATATTTAGAGACACGGCGTTATCCGATTTTTATAAAAAAATATTTACCAACCGATAAATTTCCTAATCTCGCATCTTTGGCTCAGAAAAAAATGTCACTATTTGGAAGTATATACAAATGTGAGCAGCAATTTTCGAGAATGAACAGACTCATATTTGGAGAACACTCTGCGTGTTGAGACATCCGATATTTCACCAAATATTGATTATTTGGTGAAAAATATGAAGGCACAGTCTTCCCATTAAATATGTTTGTACTTGTTCATTTTAATCTATTTTCTGAAAGCCAATTCTAATAAACGACTACATACATGTACATATGTGTTGTTATTTTTTACTTTTTTTTAGAAATGTTAAAACGTTAAAACGAGGAATTGCAGCTAGTGATTAGGTTACTAATCAACTATTCTTTGTTATAATTATATATTTTTTTGTATATCTTTAACCAACTGTATTATATTCAACCATATGTAAATCTACCAAGATTTTATATTCTATGGTGTGGATGCCTGTGTATATGTGTATGTATGTATAAGAGTGCGCTTATATATGTAACTTATTATTAATAATAATAATGAGTAAGCAACAAATTTTAATTAGTCATTTGAATATTGGATTGATGATGCTTTTACTTGGTGAAATTCCATTATATAGGTGATAAATAAAACACTTGGGTTTTGAGAATTTACACAATTTAAGGTCGATGCACTGCGACAATTGTTTCGCCACACAGTGGCTTCATCAGGCAGATGATAAATTTATCATCGTCATTTAGAGTAAAAACAAGCTGAAAACATCAGCCACTCGTGGTGATATTATTGTCCCATGTTTTATCATCAAGGATTGTAAACATTTAATAGAATATGAACTTTCAACAACTAACAGCCTCAACTATTCAGTTATTATGTGAATATTTATTTGTAAAGCCGTTATTAATAATTTTTAATGCATTAATCAAAACTGGATGTTTTCCTAATACTTGGAAGAGAACTGTCATTACTCCTGTCTTTAAAAATGTAATCACTCACTCCTTTAAAACTATCTACCTATAGCAATCTTTTCAAATTTTTCTAAGATATTTGAACAAATAATATATTATTTTCTGTACAACCATGTAAAGAAATATATTTCACCACTTCAACATGGGTTTACGTCTGGAAGGTCGACCTAGCTTCAATTACGCAATATCTTAGCCAAAGCCTTGATGATATAGGGCAAACGGATGTTATTTATACAGATCTAACCCGTGAGTTCGATACGATTGATCATAACATTTTACTTAACAAACTTAGTCAATTTGGTCTTACAGAACAAACCATTACATTTTTGTCATTTTCTTAAAACAACGAATTAACTATGTATATTTTATGGGACTTAAGACGTTTGAATTCTTGAGTTCTATTCAACCTCAGGTATTCTCCAAGGTTCCAACTTAGGCCCTCTACTTTTTGTAGCATTTATTAATGATCTAATAATATCTCTATCGTCCCCAGTACTTGCATACGCTGATGATTTATGCCTCGATAAGGCCTTTCGAAGATTGTATGCTATTACAACATGATTTAAATACGATCTCGCGCTGGTTTTGTAGAAAAAGACTTTGTCTAAATATCAGTAAATGTAGTGTTGTCTCTTACACTAACAAGGAACAAATTATTAACTTTAATTACAATGTTGACGGTTCTACAATTCCAAGAAATTCCAAGTATAAAGGATTTAGGTTTTACTTTTGATAAATTTTACAGAACATATTGATAATATCACCCAATCCGCAATAAGAATGTTGGGTTTTTTAATGCGCACCTCTAACAGTTTTAGTAATACTTTTAAAAACCTTGTATTTTTCCTTAGTGCGCAAAAAGCTAGAATATGGTTCGATTATTTGGTATCCATGTTACGTGAATTGCGAACTTAACGTTGAGCGTGTACAGACGTTTTTTACGTGGTGAAATTACATTATAAGGGTGATAAATAAAAACACTTGGGTTTTACATAATTTAATGTCGATGCACAGTGATGAAGGCACTGTGTGGCGAAACAATTGTCGCAGTGCATCGACATTGTGTAAATTCTCAAAACCCAAGTGTTTTATTTATCACCTATAGTAATTTGAATGTTCGGTCTATAACAAATAAATTTAGTGTATTAAACACCTATTAACTCAGAATAAATATGACATCTTCACTATGTCGGAAACATGGCTCACTTGTATATCAAAAACAACATAACTTATAAAATCATAAAAACTCCTGAAACTATTGAACAATTGTGGATACGTGTGTCTATCTCTAACAAAACTTATTGTATCGGTGTAATATATAAACCTAATATATATCCTAGTAATTTTCTTCTGGAATTAGAGTCAGTAATTGCAAACGAACTAATACCTAACGATACCTTAATCTGCCTTGGAGATTTTAATATAGACCCACAAGAATTTCATCTACTACCCAAAAACTTATTGATCTGATACTCATCTCTAACACCGAGGAGATAGCGGATAAAGGTGTCATCGCTGCAAATAATATTTCAGATCAAGATTTGGTATACGTAAAATTAAAAACTAATACCAGGGCCACACCTAAGATTATATTGTACAGAGATTTCTAAAACTTAGATTATTATCATTTCCACTCGGCATTAACATCTTTGCCACTTTTTGATATTATATCCTTAGAAGATATAGATGACAAAGTGAATTATCTCAGCGATGTATTACTAAATTTACTTAACACTTTTCTGCCATTGAAAAAGAGCATTATAAAATAGCCACCTACACCTTGGCTCATTGATAATCTAAAATTCATTATGATAATCAAGGATGATAAATACAAAAAATTTAAAAAAACAAAACAAGTATTCTATGAGAAGAGTATAAATCCTGAAGAAATTTTACAAACTTAGCAATTAAAAACGAAAAACGCACTTACCTCAATTATAAATTTCGCTACACCAAGTGAAACATGGAAAGAACTCAGAAATATGAATGTAACAAACAAATCAAAAATTAAAATTCCAAATGAAACCTCTGACCCAAATGATATGAATAAATACTTTATCAACTCCATCCCAAACAAAAACAATTAATATTAATACAAAAATAACTAACACAAAAAAGTTTACTTTTGGTAGAATCGATGATGTTGAGGTCTCAAATATAGTTAAAAATATTAAATCTAACGCCACAGGAGGTGATGGTTTAAATATAAAATTTATTAGATTGTGCTGTCCATATATCATTCCTATTTTAACTCACATAATTAATTTTTGTTTTGAACGCAATGAATATCCATTAAAGTGGAAAGAATCGATTATTACAACAATTCCGAAAAATGCAAATCCCTTAGACTTTAAAGATATCAGACCCATTTCAATACTCTCTGTTCTGTCCAAAATATTTACATCAAAATAATATACTCCCTAAAACGCAATCAGGATTTAGAAAAAATCACAGCTGTTTAACAGCACTAATAAATATATCTGATGATATTTTTACGAATATGGACAATACCTCACCGCCTTGGTATTACTCGACTTCAGTAAAGCTTTTAATGTCATAGATCATGAGATACTTTTGTCAATAATGGGGTATATAGGCCTTGATGCTGGCGGAATAGAGTTTTTTAAAAATTATTTAAATAATAGAGTTCAGTATGTAGTCAATGGTGGCAGAATTTCGGATATAGAATTTATTCAAACAGGTGTACCTCAAGGATCTATTTTAGGTCCGCTATTGTTTAGTATATATACAATGAATTTCAATTCTGTAATTCATTATTGTAAATACCACTTTTACGCGGATGATACCCAACTCTACGATTCCTTTTTTTCCATCGGAAGTAAATCAAGCTTGCCTAAATATAAATCATGACCTTGCCTCTCTAAGTCGCATTGTAGCAGATCATTCGTTATATTTAAATAGTAAAAAATCTTTTGTTATACTTATCGGTAGGAAAACCTCACTTAAAAAGATCGACGGATTCGATGTAACGGTGAACAATAAAAGTATTGCGGTCGTCTCCGAAGCAAAAAACTTCGGTGTCACGTTTGATTCTTCATTGTGGCTTAAGACAACGGTAAATACTATGATAAGAAAAACGTATAGTTCTCTAAAACTATTGTACAATAGTAGGCACTTATTGAACACTAGCTTAAAAGCTACTCTATGTGAAACATTAGTCTTGTCGCAATTCAATTATTGCGATGTTCTTTATGGTCCATGTATTGACAAACGGGATTCACTAAGAATACAACGTATTCAAAACGCATGCGTCAGATATATATATGGCATTAGAAAATACGATCACATTTCAAGCACATTCAACCGCCTCAAATGAAAAAATATGGAAACCAAAAGAAAAATCCACGCCCTCTTTTTTTTTCATAAGATATTCCTTTCCAAAACACTTGGGTACTTATATAATAGAATTACATTTAGGACAGACGTCCATAATGTTAACGCGAGAAGCAAAATACTTTTGAAATATTGTTGCTTATAACTTGTACAATAATTTGTAATTTTCGCCCAACAAGTTATGATTTATAAATATTAGGTCTTACTAAGGGTACGCGGAAGATCAGAAACTGGAACTCCAGTGAATTGATCATATCCTATTTATCCAATGCGTATATGTGTAAGTTAATCATGATTTATTTTTGTAACTTACTTGTATATACCTGGATAAATAAATATTATTATTATTATTAATAATAAATATAATATAATTTCCTTAAAGCAACTACAAATCTCTCCGTTCCTTATAAATTCAAATAAAAAGTCCGGCCCGCGATTTTAGGTTGAATTTTTTTCCGGCCCGCGGTCTTGATGAAGTTGCACATGCCTGCTTTAAAGGATCGTCCTTATTACTCTAAAGTTGGGATATAAATGCCCAACAGAATAGGGTACTGGTCACCCATCCAATAGTTGACCCTGTACCATCGACATCTCTAATTCGACTTCAACTGTTTATTTAAGAAAATGTACATCATACAGATAAAGGAAGAGGAAGTAACAGAACATGTAATTACTCAATCAAACACTCATCAATCTTCAGGTGCCGTACCATCAAACGACGATCAGAGCCGTCCTTGATTTGATTTGATGGCCACTCTACGTAATCAAGTTTCGGAACACTGTGCGAAATTACGGGCGTATCAGCTTAGAGGAAGCAGTTTAATACCTGAAACACACTTTTTTAACAAACAACTTCTCGCATAGCGTTTGATGAACGCGGAGCTCCTCTTTCCCCGACCGGATAATTTGCATACGCCTTGCACGAATGGTCCCCGAGCAGCTATAGAATCGTTAGGGGGTGGTTTATTTTTGCCCGTGTAAAACATCCGAGCTGCTTTGGCCAATTAGTAAATAGGATGTGACATTCGCGTACACAAACACACGGCCGACTTAATGAATGCATTTCTGTAAATTACGGTTCTGGCAAACGCGTAATAAATGCCATACTTAGGGGGTTTATATATTCGTCTATGAATATTAAACCGATCGCGTGTAAGACCTTAAATCACTTCCGCGCGCCGCCGTACATGCACACCATAGGTCAAATTTCAGCCCATATATCTATATCTGCAGGGTGTGGCTGAAGTACTTTAACGGTTTATAAAGTCGATTTATTAGATGATTTAAAGATTATAAAAATCTTTAAAAAAATCCATATTTTTCAAATCTACTGACCAGTTTCGATCTATTTGGATCTCATCAGAGCGGTGAATTTGTAGAAACTTAACCAATCAAAGCCAAATATAATAATATTATAGATCAGATACTAATAGAATAGATATATAGATATTAAATCGCTCCCACATAGAAATCAATCGTTCGTTATGCAAATTCACTGTTTAACATAAATATTGAATATATGGTAATGCCCCCCGTTAAATAATTTGCGTCCAGTTACACCGGCTCCCGCAATGTTATTACCAGTGTGTTACCAGTCGCATTTGAAATAATATTAATCACAATGATTAAATTTGCCGGTGGCTATTGACCTGCGATCCGTCCCTCTAAACTGCTCAAATTAGCTCGTGACCGGCGGATTACACATTTGCATAATAAACCGCGCACTTTATGTGTTATGCAGCGGATTAGATTCGTTACAATCGTTTTAAATGCGGTTCAGTTGAGGTTTTACTGCGAAAGTTGGATGCAGTTGAAATTTTGCGGTCGGCGTCTGCGGAAAGTCCAAGTGGAAGAAACTGTACGTCGCTTTGGAGGTTATGTGTCTGGAACACGTGTAGAAACTGAAACGGCGATAAAATGTGGCTGTAAACAGCTTACGGCTTCCGAGTATTCTAATAATTTAATGCAATGCCAAAAATATGCACTAGTAACCAGGCGTATTGATTTTGCGCGAATGTTATTAATCAATATTTCATTAGTGGACGTTAAATTTAGACCAGTCTTGAATGTACATAAGTTGACCTTGACGAACTTCGTTCGAATGGAGTTTTGGTAATTGATTTTTAGAGTGTATAGTATGAATGTGTTCAATAAATTCAATAAATTTTAATTATTCTTACTTTGTTGACTCAATTAAGAAAAATATCCAGATAACAATAGATATATCAATGGTATCTCTATTCTAATGAAGACTTGGTAATGTTTTTAACTCTGTAGTAAAAATTTGAATCAATGAACTACCGCAGTCCTTTCTACGGTGCTGCCATGTTTCTAGGAGAACGTCACTTTAATTTGACTTGGGTCAATGATAATTTTGCATGAGTTCTAACCAGAAGAGGACTTATGGTTTTCGACAAGCCCCAAAAACAATATCCGAGGAGTATTTTTAGTCCTACCAAAAATGTGTCCATCATAGATTTCTTTTCAACTTCAAAAATTGTAGATATCAGAAAAATTAATTAATTGCCTAATTTGAATTCTAACAAAAGGAAAAAAAAGAAGAGATTTTTGACTAGTCTGAACCCCGATCTCCGAAGAGTGGTTTCAGTTTGTAGAGGTCCGACACTATCACATTAAAAGAGTGCCCATGATAGATTTCCTCTTTATATAACAAAATAAAATATGTAAGTGATAAATTTGCCTTCTGAATAGAAGAGACCTATCGTTTTGGACTAGTCCCCAAAGGTCTACTCCGAGAAGTGGTTTCTGTAGATAGGATTCCGACACTATCATATTAAAATGATGTTCATGATAAATTTCCTCTCTATTTATCAAAAAAGTTAGTTTGAAAAAAATTGATAAATTTCTAAATTTCAGCTCTGAATAGAAGAGACCTATGGTTTTGAACTAGGCTTCAAAGCGACCTCTAAGGAATAAATGTCTAAATTAGAGTTCTGACTAGAAGAGACATATGTTTTTGGACTATTTAATTATTCTATCTTTAAAATCACAAATTAATTACAAAAAACATACGTAAAATTTTGAACGAAATAAGCACGGGCGGAGTTCATAATTACAAATCATGTTCTTCCACTGAAACCCTTTTTGGACCACGATGTTGGGAATACAGGTAGTCATCCAAATCCAGAAACTTCTATATTTTCTTTTAGATCTTGGTTTTATCAATTTTTTTGGAGGATATTTTTGGCTGTTAATATCAGCATGACAGATATATAACTAGTTTTCAAAGCGATCTCCAAGGAAGAGTTTCAGAGTTCGACATTACCCCTTTAAAAGAGACAGATGTCCTCTTAACTTATTATAAAAATATATAAGTTTGCAAAAAATTTTGATCAATTTTATACAAAATCAGAATTTTTAAATTTTCTAACATTCTAAAATATCAAGACATATTTTAAATGTATTTAATGAATTCCTCAAACTGTACCCATCTTCGTATATTTCATTAGAAAATTTAAAATAAAGGAAATTTTTTGGAGGCAAAGAAAATAAAATTCTAAAATACGTATTTTATATCTTTTAAATTATCAAACATTCTAAAATTTTAACATATTTTAAATATATTTAATGAATTCCTCGAACTATACCCACCTTTGTATATTTGATTAGAAAATTTAAAAGAAGAGAAATAGCTATTTTTTTGGAGGCTATGAAAATAAAATTCTAAAATACGTATTTTGCATCTCGAAGTAAAATTAATTTCCGCATCGATAAATTAATAATCAATAATCACGTAATTACAACCGTGAACGTGATTGGGCTACTGTTACGTAATTCTTGGCAGAAGAAATTACGCTCCCACGCATTACCTCTAATACAATTGTTGATGAACAACTGCTTATTAAATTATGCATTAAAATGTATAACGATGGTTAATTATTTTATAATGGAGGTATTAAATAACTAATCACCAAAGAAACAGAGACTTGAGTATCTCCTGTCTAAATTGTCCAAACTGGGGAATTAAAGAAAGAAAATACGAGATGCTTACATGTTTATAAGAATGATTTAGAGTTACAAGTAGAATTTGATTAATTGTAGTATGTAGTAAGTATTAAGCTATCGTCCACGTGCTCCTTCCGCCGTGTGGATGTTTTGTGTAAATGAGTTTGTTACTTCAAAGGATCGCTCTAAAGCGTCATTAAATGTATGCCAATGTCGAATGGTACCTAATCGTTCTACGAGGGTGGATCAAATATAACAGAATTTTTTGTTTATCGGTCGCTAAGTGAAGTGTAATGGGTGCTACCGCTGAATGTGTTGGAGGTAATTGTCAAGGGGAAATTTTTGGCGTAGGAAAGCGTAAAACCTTCCGAAAATTTTCGTCAACTGACTACACAATTCGCTAATAATACGCTTTCGAAAACTTAAGTTTCTATATTTAATGATGTTAGTAATAACATCCTGAAGAGTTTACACCAAATCAAGCAGAACTTTCCTGGAAAATTGTTTACAAATCTAACAATAAATTTGAACTGGTTCAAACATTTAAAGTGAAATTCTAGGCATACTGGTGATGTTTAAAAAGCCTCATCCGCCAAAGAAGGTAGCAAAATCGAAAGCGAAGTCGTCGTCCCCGTCGAAGGCCAAAAAGGCGACCAAGAGCGGTCCTACGAAAAAACCCAAAACACCCAAGCCGAAGAGGGCGAAGGCCACTCCGAAAACCGTCGCAAAGAAACCGTCTCCAAAAAAGAAGTAGTTGACAACCACTATTATTTTTTTAATGTGGGAACATGTGACAATGGTAGAACCTGGGGCAATGTCGCTCCATCAAAGAAACCTCATGTGGCAACAGTGTCATCAAGGCAACAGTAGGCAAGAGTGGAAGATCATATTTTTATGAACTCGAGCCTTTCCATGTGCAATCAAAATTTTTGTGAGAAAGTATTGTTATATATGTATTTTAAATTTTATTTTGTAAGTACAATGTATAAATAAATCCTATCTATCTATCTATTAGTCTATTTTATAGCTAATGATATTAGTTATAACATCCTGAAGAGTTTATATTAATTCAAGCAGAAAACAAATTTGAACTGATTGATGATTTTAAAGTGAAATTCTAGGCATACTGGTGATGGTATATATTTATATATTGGTCTACTTTATAGCTAATGATGTTAGTTATAACATCCTGAAGATATTTCATCAATCCAAGCAGTAATTTTACGTAAAATTGAAGTTTACAAAAATAACAACAATTTTTAACTGATTCAAGAATTTAATGTGAAATTCTAAGCACACTTGTGATGCTGTTTATTTATATATGAGTCTATTTTATAGTTAATGATGTTAGTTATAATACCCGAAAGATTTTACGCCGATCCAAGCTCGGGAATTTCCCAGAATATTGAAGTTTGCAAACCTAACAACAAATTGGAACTCAAATTCAAAAATGTGAAGTAAAATTATAGGCAACCATTGATAGTATACTTGTGATTATTAGCCTAACTAGTAGCTAATAATATTAGTTTAAATATCCTTGAGTTGTTATGTAATTCTTTGCAGAAGTTTATCTAAAAATTGAAATTTTTTACAATAATACATACTATTAGGTGGAGAATAACCCTTTTTTTGTTCCATAATGTTTCTAATTTCAGTTGCCTGACACGTGTTTCGGTCTTCGCAGACCATTATCAAAGTTAAAGTTAAAGTTCTAACTTAGATAATGGTCTGCGAAGATTCAAACACGTGTCAGGCAACCGAAATGGAAACATGGATTTATGGAACAAAACATGTGTTATTCTCCACCTAATAGTAATATCTATTTCCATCAAGAGTGTAGTGCAACAAGCATTAACATAAATAGTACATACATACTTATTTTTTCACCAAATTCCGGTTTATGTTTGATTCACCCTCGTATATATCTGTAGGACGGGAGTGTTGCAACTTATTCCCGTCTCCAATTTGTACATGATAAAAATAAAAAGCAATTGTTGAAATAGATTGGAACAAGTAATAGCAAAACAATTACGCTTTATTTTTTTTTAAATTTCAAATATGATACGATCAAAGGGATACATTTAAAAAAATCCAAAAACTGCTGAAACTTATAATGAAAAAAACACGATAGTTTTGAGTTTAGCTTTATTTTGTAGATACTGCTACAATTATTTCACCACACAGTGGCTTCATCAGGCGGATGAATAATTAATCACTCCCGTCTTAGAGTCATATACGAGGGTGAATCAAATATAAACCGGAATTATATTAATGTAAAAAAATATTATGTTTTATTTTTCTTCATAGATTCCAGTTTTATGTACATATAATTGATTGATGAGGCTGACAGATGTTGAAAGTTCATCTTCACTTTATATGAATAAAACTATATAAGTACTTTCAAGTTGAAAGTACTTATATAGTTTTATGTACATATTTTTCACAGCTATGAAGAAGTTTCTTGATGCCATTATTGAAGAATGTAGTCGGTCGTGTCTTCAGACAATTATTCATTCACAAACGATGATGAATTCATCATTATTCATCTGCCTGATGAAGCCATTGTGTGGTGAAACAATTGTAGCAGTTTGATTTTTTGTGAGTTACGTGAAGATAAATTTGATTAAATTAATAAGCACTAAAAACCTTTCTTTACAAATTTTATTTAAATTACAGATATATATTTCGGACACAAAGTGACCATTATCAATGTTTTAATACTGTATTAATAAAATAATGGTCACTTTGTGTCCGAAATATATATCTGTAATTTAAATAAAATTTGTGAAGAAAGGTTTTTAGTGCTTATTAATTTAATTGCAGCAGTATTTACAAAATACAGCTAAACTCAAAACGATTGTGTTTTTTCATTATAAGTCCATAATGGAGTTTCGCCAAGTAACAGCCTTATCAATCCAAGACTCCTAAAAGAACAGGATTTCTTTTTAAAAGTTTTTATATATAGATTTTCCCGAATTTCAAATTACTTTAGATTATCTACTGTTCGAAATAAGAAGCAAGAAGGCCAGGGCATTAAATAATCAGAGATTACTTGATTAAGAGTTGAAATATTTGACATGGCGAAAAAATTGAAGAGAGAATGAAGTTGAAATTAGAGTTTTAGAATTGATGGTTAAACATTTTGATTCGTAGAAATTATTGGGTAAAACTGTTAATCAAATTATCATGGTATCAGCAAAAAGGCAAAAGATTATGAAGGTAACCAGATCTTAGTACCTTACAGAACCAATATTTTAAATTTAAAAAACGAACAGATACTAATAATAGAACATAGATAATAGATGGAAAATGTCATATGACATATGACAGTCGACAAATTAAAGATGACAGATGGCAGATAAAAGATGAAGGTGAAAGATGAAAGTTGGGAGATGAAAGTTGAATGTTGAAAGTTTGAAGATAAAAGATGATAGATAACAGATGTTTTTGGACATGCAAACATTTTGGAAAGTACTGTTCATCCCTATGGTTCTGGAAGGTAATCCAGTTTTACATATTTTTGGTCATCTTACATCTGGAGTAGTAGTGACCATTCCTAAAAGGAAGCTAACTACCTGTCACCGCTTCCACCTCTGATGTACAGAAAAAACATCCCTGACGGAAGGGGAATGATACATATTAACACCGACTGTCAACGATAACAGAACACTTACATCAATAATGTGTTTCGCGAATGTTGATTTTTCAGGTTGATTGAGGCGAAAAGAGCATAGATGTTCGTGGAACCTAGTTTTTAATTTTCGACCAGACTGGCCTATGTACAGTCCCTTACAAGTATCACATTTAAGGCTATATATTCCTGATTTTTCAAACATTGGTGTTTTTAATAATGAGAGAAATAAATCTCTATGAGCTTCTGCACTAATGTTTTACATAATAATGTAAAAACTCCAGCTAACAGTTAAAACAACTACTCCCCGTACTAAAGCACCGCCAGGCATTGCGCCTCGAAAATCGAACATCGGCAATGTTTCAATTCTAAATGGAATTGATTCATTCTCGTGGCGGCCTTCCAACAGGAAGGACGCACGTAATTATGACATAGCTGCACTGATGAGCTGTGATACAGCGAAACACGTGTCTGCAGATAGTCATTACATAACACTTTTCGAGACTCGGTTAAAAAACGATAACACCACAAAATTGTTACATAGTGCTAAATATAATTTTAGACATGTAACGACAGCTAACAGTTATATCATTCAATGCCTGGCGGTGCTTTAGTACGGGGAGTAGTTGTTTTAACTGTTAGCTGGAGTTTTTACATTATTATGTAAAACATTAGTGCAGAAGCTCATAGAGATTTATTTCTCTCATTATTAATTATCATTAATTACTGCACTAGAAATTTCAATACTTAATTGGTGTTTTTGTTTTAGGGTTGAGGATAGTATTATTTAATTTACAAAATGGTTTAAGAGCCACGTTAATATTATGTTTCTTTAATATATTATTTATTTCTAAGCTAACATTGCCAAAATATGTAATTGATTTAAAATTTAATTGTTTTTTCTCCAAATCACTTCTTCTTTACTGTCTTGCATACAACAAGATATCACTAATTTTAAGCAAGTAAATAAATAAATAAATAACATTGGCTTCAAATTATAAGATTGCGTTAGCAGAAATGACAGAAATCCAAATTCTTGTGTCTTTGATACTAATGCATCTGTTTGTGTCTGTAGATAATTTCTCACTTCTTTTCTTACTGAAGTCTCCTCATCTTTTTATTTTTGGAATTTCATCATCAAAAACTCTTAACTCTTCCATGTGTCATTTTTGGAATTTCACATGCAGATTTAAGAGTTTCTGATAATGAAATTCCAAAAATAAAAGGGTTTCTGGCAAAAAATGAGGAGATTGCATTAAGAAAGGAAGTGAGAAATTATCTACAGACACAAAAAGATTGCATTAAGAAAGGAAGTGAGAAATTATCTACAGGAACAAAAAGATGCATTGATATTTATCTACAGGCACAAAAAATGCATTGATATCAAAGACACAAGGATTTGGATTTGGATTTCGATTGGAGGGCAGAAAGGTCCGCTGCACGTAGGCTCCAGTGGGCCCTCTCTACGTCCTCCCATCTGAGGCCTCATTCCTTGCTACGGTCGAGCCAACCCAAGGCATTAGCAAAAACCAGGCACACAGCAAGAGGGACTTCTAGGATGTCTGGTGACTTTAGACATCCATCTGCATTACGGACAGGACACAAGGATAAGAAAATATAAAAATGCCGAAACAATGAATACGAAATTTTTCTTAGAGAAAATTTTGTTTAAATATTTCAAAATATTTAGGATAGTGCTAGCCCCTAAGGCGGAAATATAAAAAAGACAAATGACACGTGGTTAATAAATATTATAAGGCTAGTGGACTCTAAAAACGAAAAGTCTAAGGATTCAAGCGAGAAAACGAAAAATATGATATTAAAATATTACATTTTTAACATTTTTTTAGAAAATTTTGGTATTTGGCTGAACTTTAAAGTACTGTTCGAAACGAGTGGTAGAAATATATATTGGCAGGTATTATGAAATCAGTGAGTAGCCCAGGGGCTATTACCTCCAAAGTCTAAAGTCTGAAAAACTTTGCAAAGAATTCAAGAAGGAGAATACAAAATCATATTTTTAGAATTAATGGGTAAACAGTAGCACTGGCACTATGGAGATAAGTTGTTATTTGTAAGGAAAAAATATTTGGATGAATTTCAAAAAATCTAAGGGAATGTACTGTCTCTTTAAAATAAAAGGTGGGTAGGTGTATAAGAAACTATGAAGCCTCTAGCCCTACGTGCAAAAATATTTGAAAGGCATAAGGACATGTCGACATTATATACTGTAAGTCAATCTCCGAAGAGTGTTTTCAGTTAGTAGGAGGAGGGTGTTCATGATGAATTTCCTCTCTGCATATTAAAATAAATATATGTAGGTTTAAAACAAATGATAAATTTGACTTCTGACTAGAAGAGACCTATGGATTTGGAATACTCCCAAAAGTGAAATCCGAGAAGCGGTTTCTGTCGTTAGTAATCCGACACTATCATGCTAAAAGAATGTTCATGATAGATTTCCTCTTTACTCATAAAAAAAGTTGGTTAAGGTCATTAGACACTATAAGGCAATTAGCACTAGGGGCAAAAAGTCCAAAAATTTAAGGAAGAGAATGTAATATCATATTTTTTGGAGTGATGGGTGAAAAGAAGGGTAAAGATGTATAGATTCTGAGGAGACATGTTTTGCTAATGGATTTAAAGGCAACAATTATATTAGAAAATTCAAGACAAAAATATTTTTATAGATGTAAGAAAGATATTTTTATTTTTAGAATTAATAGTTGAATAGAAGCCCAGTGGTAGATCATACTATAGAGATATGTTGTTGATATTAGCTCTAAAAATTTACTACAAAAATCATTCTTTTCAGATAATTTTTTAAAGGTATTTGGATGAATTTATAAATACTTTAGGCTATGTACTTTTCGAAATAAGATGGTAGTTGCAGAAGAAATATATGTGGAGATGTGCATGAGTAGCATTTGAAGACAAACAGAGACTTATTGTAATGCATGATGGCACTCAATAACGTTTTTTTTACATTTGTAGTAGTAACATTGGAGAATAGTAACGTTGAGGAAGTTAATACTACGCAATTTTAGTAATCATGGATTGTGTTATAATTTTTCCTTAAACCTGGATTGAACAATTTTGCACATTGTTAATACATACTTTTAACTACGGGTGTTGTCAATTGACTATGAAACAAAACAAAAAAATTACTTCTTATCTTTTTCTGCGTTTTTTTTTTTCAAATAAGTATAAGAAAAAGTATTGTTCACTACACGTGTACATAAATGGATTTTCCCGTGATTGCACAAAAACCTTTCCGCCGAACACGCGATGTTCGGCATTTTCTTGCGTTTATACAGCTGGTTTTGTGAATATATTTACGTAGTTAAAGGGTTAAGATATATGGTTTGAACAAGATGGAGCGACATCACATACGTTCGTTACACGTAGATGTTACAATTTTTTCTTAAATATGAATTGAACAATTTTGCACATTTTCAAGATATATGGTTTCAACAAGATGGAGCGACATCGCATACTGCAAGGCAATCAATTGCAAGCTGCGAGAAAGTTATTCTGTAACCGTTTCTATTTAATTATTTAACATAATTTATTATTTATAAACATCATACTTCTTTCGACGTAACAATCTTGCCAAAATTCGATTTTTGTTTCACGCATAAGCGTTAATTTATTATAGATTATAATATTTATATGAACACAAAAGAATTTCCTTTATTCCACGAAATTGTTTATTGTGTTTATTTTATTCTGTCGAGGCCGTCGAAAAATCAATACACAATCTCATTTCGCGGTGTTTACCAACAAGACAATAACAAATATTTTCCACGGCCGTAAAAAATAAAACACCACAAAGATATCACATGAAAAGGATGTGCGCGTGTCAGTTAAAATATTTTTTAAAAAATCCTCGGATATTTGTAAAGTTAAAAACAGTCACAAAATTTTAGTAAACGTACATTTATAATAAATATTATATTAATATTTTAATTATATTGAATATAATTATACCACTTTTACATAGGCAACCCTATTTGCAGCCGCCATCAACATCGAAATCTTAATCTTAATATTCTATGAATAACAACATATTGAATATGAGTTTGAAATCAAACGCCTACATTATTATTAGTGATTTAAAATTAACTGGAACAATATTATTGCAATTCAAACAGGAGAGAGAGAGATTTTATTGAAATTTCGGCATGCGAATTAATTTGTGACAGGTAATTATTTGAAATGTTTCAGCACTGTTGGCTATCTAATATTTGATATATAATAACAATGTAATTATATTTGGCTACTCAAGGCTGTTATATAGAGAGAAATTTAAACGGCCAACGCAGAATTTTAATATGTTTTTATAATAATAATAATAATAGCTATTTATTTACAATTATTTCATAATTTTTACAGATTCATAATTGTAGTTTTAAATTAAAAACAGTTTTTAATTAAAATAATTGTTTACATTTTAATAATTGTCATATGCACTCCAATTATTACAATGTAAACAATTTTTTGTGGACATTCCTCTCAGATTTATATGAAACAAAAGTTATAAAGCTACTGTTTTCTTTTATTCTTGAAAATATTAATATTTATAGATTATTGTGTAGATTGTTCAAGAAATAAAGTATTAAGTATCTAATTTTTTGTAACAATTGTTTTGACAGACAATTTACAAAGATAAACAGTTGAAAGTTTGTATTTAAAATAATATATTATAAAATTTAAAAAAAAAACGATAGTTTTACTACTTTTCATATTTACTAGATATTAATTTGTTAACTACTGAAATCAAATTATAGAAATCTAAAAATCAACACTCTTCGTACGACAATTATACCAAATTGAATTAAATAGAACGTTGCTTTGTATTTTAGATTCGAATAATAGTTGATTACTACAAATCTAAATTGTAAAACATTATCGAATTATATTGATTTTAAAAATTTGAAGAAGAAGGGAGAAGTTTTCTGTAATCAAGCGACGCCTCGAAATCTTCATTTAGATTTGATGTTTCAATTTTTCTTTAACATGCGGCGATAAACGAGTGCTTTGTAATAACAGGAAACGATGAAAACCGAAAGTGTTTATACGCATCGCTTGATGACCAACGAGCATAACCGGATGCGCCAGCTCTAGTGTTTCGAGTGATGAAGAGGTACAAGTACGAATCAATCAAATTAAGTTCATATAGAACATGCTTATATTTTTAAGTGATTTAATGTTTTAAATATTTTTAACCTCTACAATATTATCAATAAATTTAGTAAAAACATTCCTTCCATTATTATATGTCTTGCGCCATTGGAAACAAAAAGAAAATTTATATTTAATGTTGCTGAATCTGCGCAGCATCATCATACTGTATATACGTTTCCAAGGGTTGGCCTTCGTAGCGGAATGGTTTCTAGAACATTACGTTTTCATAAGTTATAACGTGATAATGGCCATCTTGATTTTTCGACCTACCCTCCATCAAAGCGAAAAATTATATAGATAAATTATTCACCAAACAACATAATCGAAATATGATTTTATTATGAGGAAATTCCAAGAAAAACGAGTTTTCCCATTTCGGCCCTTCCGCTAATCCGGTGACACGGATTAACCCCCCCCCCCCCCCCCTCGGTGCCGCGAACTTCGTTAAAAACTAACTCCGTCAATAAAAGGAACGCGGAAGCGAATTTACTTAATTTACGACTCGAGGAAAGTGTAGTTTTAATAATTAATGGCCATCACCCCGTGCATACCATCCGACGGCGCCAAGGACGACGCTTGCTGCCATGGCGTCGGAGTGCGGAGGCGCTTCTTTCGCGTGCCGCACGGAAGCGCCGCGGATAAACAAGTCGTACCAGCCGGTGTTATGAAATGCGTATCGATTCCATAAATGCCCCCACCAGCGTTCGCTGTTGGGGTTGATGAAAGAAATCCGGACATTCATTCCCGGGAGTGACGATAACGTATTAATGAGCAATTCGATTGGATTTTTGGGGGCGAAGGGAGGCTTAATCGCGTAAGCGTCCGATGTGTTTGCTTACGGTTTGCTGCAGTTGGACATCCGAATTATTCTAGAACATTTCCTTCAATTATAGTTTTTGCACAGAACACTTCTAGTGCTTGATTAATATTTCATTTATTCATCAACCTTTATAGAGCTTCAAAGAATAATCAAAGCCACAATTAGGGTTGTACAATAAAACTAATACCAAAATGTGTTTTTGCTTGTCAAATTTCATTAGCTTCTTAATTTTCTACAAAACTTACAATTCCCGTTACTATTAGAGTTTTTTAATTATCACCACTTGAACTTAAATGACCTTTGGATAACTTTTAATAAACTCGAATGACTGACTGTTACAATCATAATATAACCTTAAAAATTTTAAATGTTCCTTTGATGAATTTGAATAATTACAAGACTTCGAATAACCATTGGATAAGTTTGACCATTCGATGACCTTGAATACTAGTTTATTGACAGAACAACTGTTGGATGGCTTTACATGACGCCAAAAGCCCTTGAATAGTCATTTAATGACTTTGAAGAAACATTATTTGATCTTAAAAAAAACTGAATTAAACGCCCTTAAACAATCATTGAACGACCATTGGATGACCTTGTGTGATCGTTATATGACATCAAATCCCCACCTTAAATAGTTATCATTGTGACCATCGGTTGACCTTAAATTATCGTTTGAATGATATTTTGATCGCTTTAAATGATCGTTGAACGACTGTAAAATTAAATAACATTAAATGATCATTGAATGACTTTGAAGGATCAATACATGAGCTTAAAAAACTTCAAATTACTTTTGAATGATAGTTTGATGGCCTTAAATGATCGTTGAATGACAGTTAGATTGTGTAAACATTATAAAATGTACTTGAATAGTAACTGTATGACCTTAAATTACCCTATATACCCTTAGGACTTTGAATAACTTTGAGTAACCATTGGATAAGCTTGAACCTTAAAAAATGAACGTTCGATGCCTTTGAATACTCGAATGACTGTTGGATGGCTTTGTGTGATCGTTACATGACGCCAAAATCCCTTGACTAGTTATTTAATGACTTTGAAAGAATATTATTTGATGACCTTGTGTGATCGTTATATGACATCAAATCCTCTCCTTAAATTGTTTCATTGTGATCATCGGTTGATCTTAAATGATCGTTGGATAAACTTAAATAATATTTAACGCTCATTGAATGTCTTTGAACGATCAATGCATGACCTTAAAAAACTTCAAATGACTGTTAAATGATAGTTCGATGGTCTTAAATGATCGTTAAACGATTGTTAGATTGCGTAATCGTTATAAAATGCACTTGAATGATGAAAACAGTATGACCTTAAATGACCCTATATACCCTTAAATAAGCATTATTGAGTCTTGAAGGACCATCGGGTGATCTTAAATAATCGTTGCATAACCTTAAGAGCCTTGAATGACGTGACTTTTAATGCTCATTGTATGACTTTTTATAAAACTTTGAATGACATTGTATGATTGTATTTAAAAACTTGAATGACCATTCGATATTCCTTAATGCATATTTATAGTTATAATAGTTATAATCATTGGTGACCTTCAGTTATTTTTTGAATGACCATAAATGGCTCCAAATAACTTTGATGTTCAATGATGATCTTAAAAATGCATCCTTATATGATTTGAAATAAAAAAGGATACTCTTTAATAACTAACCTTGAATGATCATTGCATGACCTTTAAGAAACTTTGAATGATGGTAATTGTATTTTCTTTAATGGTTATAAAAAGTCAATTATTCCAACACTTTTAGTAATGTGATATAAATTGTAACTTGGAAGATAATAAGATCATTACGATAGTAAGGTCTTACAAAACTTTTAATACTTTAAATACCCTTGAATGACCATTGACCTTTCATTACTGTTGACTTCCTTAAATGATCTCAAATTATCGTTGTATAATCAAGAATGATAATTCGATTATCTTTAATGATTTTCGAATTGCCTTAGATGATCTTGAATTATTATTTTGACTGTTGGATGTTCGCATTTCCTGAATGTTTATTATTAGTTGAACGATCATTAGATGACCTTCAGTTATCTTTTGAATGACCATAAATAACCTTGATCATGATCATATATTGATCATCTTAAATATTCATTCTTACATGATTTTGTATGAAAATAGGATAATATTTAATAAACACTGAATAATAATTTTAGTGGTTAAAAACATAGTAAGTGTTTTATTCAGTGTTCATTATGAATTACCACATAGTAACGGTCGCAACCATCATTATGATTGAATCTTTAATAACCTTGAATGATCATTGTATGACCTTAAAAAAACTTTGAATGATAATAATTGTATTTTCTTCAATGGTTATAAAAAGTAGGTAATTCCAGCATTATTAGTATTGTAGTATAAATTGTAACCTTATAATAATTTTGGAAGATCATAAGATTACTGTGAAGGACAGTAAGATCTTACAAAACTTTTAATATTCTTAAAAACCCTTGAATGGCTATTAACCTTTCGTGATTGTTGACCACCTTAAATGATCTCAAATTATCATTTTATAAGCAAGATTGATCATTCGATTACCTTCAATGAATGCCGAATTGCCTTAGGTGATCTTGAATTATCTTGACTTAACAATCAGTTTATGTTTTTTAAAACCTTGAATGACCCTTTGATATCCCTGAATGATCCTTTGAATGGCCCCAAATAACCTCGAATGACGAATCGTTAAAAAACGTTTAAAATTATCCAATGATTATATCATATGTTAAGTCAAGGTCATATAAGGTCACCGACGATTATTCAAGATCATATATTTTTAATATCGATCGAATAATCGAATTGCCTTAGATGATCTTGAATTATCTTGACTTAACAATCAGTTTATGGTTTTTAAAACCTTGAATGACCCTTTGATATCCCTGAACGATCCTTTGAATGACGATAAATGGCCTCAAATAACCTTGAATGAATTGAACGACCATTCAAAATTATTGTAAGTTCATTCAATCATCATTCAAAAAGGCGTAGATTAATCGTTAAAAATCGTTTAAAATTATCTAACGCTTATATCATATGTTCATTCAAGGTCATATAAGGTCACCGACGATTATTCAAGATCATATATTTTTAATATCGATCGAATAATCGAATTGCCTTAGATGATCTTGAATTATCTTGACTTAACGATCATTTAATGATTTTTAAAACCTTGAATTATCCTTTAATATCCCTGAACGATCCTTTGAATGACGATAAATGGCCTCCAAATAAGCTTGAGTGACTTGAATGATCATTGAAAATTAGTGTAAGATCATCCAATCATCGTTAAAAATGTTTAGATTAAAAATCGTTAACAATCATCCAACCATCATATCATCTGTTCATTCAAGGTCATATAAGGTCACCAATCATTATTCAAGATCATATATATTTAATAATCATCGATGATCTTATATGACCTTGAATGAACATATGATACGATCGTTGGATAATTTTTAACGATCAATTTATGCCTTTAAAAAACTTTGAAAGATAACAATGGTATTTTCTTTAACGGTTATAAAAAATAAGTAATTCCAGCACTATTAGTACTGTAATATAAATTATAACCTTTAATAATCTTGGAAGATCATAAAATTACTCTGAACGATGGTCAGATCTTACAAAACCTTTAATACTCTTAAACACCCTTGAATGACCATTGAACTTTCATGACCGTTGACCACCTAAAATGATCTTGTATAAGCAAGAGTGATCATTCGATTACTACTATCATTAATGATTGTCCAATTGCCTTAGATGATCTTAAATTATCTTGACATAACATTAATTGCATGATCTTTAAAAAATTGAATGACCCTTTGATATCCCTGAATGATCCTTTGAATGACGATAAATGGCCCGAAATAATTTTAATGACTTGAATGATCATTGAAAATTATTGTAAGATCATCCAATCATCATTCAAAATTTTTAAAGGCATTGATTGATAGAAGATCATATATTCTAAATAATCATCGGTGACCTTATATGACCTTGAATGAACATATGATTTAATCGTTAGTAAATCTTTAACGTTTTTTAACGATTAATATATGCCTTTAAACATGTTGAATGATGATTAGATGATCTTACAATTATTTTCAATGATAATTCAAGTCATTCAAGGGTATTTGGTGTCATTTGTGGTCATTTAAAGGATCGTTCAGGGATATCAAAGGACCATTCAAGGTTTTGAAGATCATGCAATGATCGTTAAGTCAAGATAATTCAAGATCATCTAAACCAATTCGATCATATACCTTAAATAATAATCGATGACCTTACATGACCTTGAATGAACATATGATATGATCGTTGGATATTTTTTACGATTTTTGACGATCAATCTATGCCTTTAAAAAATTTTTGAATGATGATTGATCATAAGATCATAAATCTTAAATAATCATCGGTGACCTTATATGACCTTGAATGATAATATGATATATGATCGTTGGATAATTTTTAACGTTTTTTAACGATCAATCTATGCCCTTTGAATTTTGAATTATGATTAGATGATCTTACAATCATTTTCAATGATCATGCAAAGTCATTCAAGGTTATATGGGGTCATTTATGGTCATTCAAAGGATCGTCCAGGGACATCAAAGGATCATTTTAGGTTTTAAATATCATACAATGATCGTCAAGTCAAGATAATGCAAGATCATCTAAGGCAATTCGATCATATATCTTAAATAATCATAGATGACCTTACATGACACTGAATGATCATATGATATGATCGTTGGATATTTTTTACGATTTTTAACGATCAATATATGTCTTTAAAAAAATTAATGATGCTTAGATGATCTTACAATAATTTTGAATGGCCTTTGGATAACATTTAATGATTTTAAACGATCTTGAATGACCTTCGTATGGCTTAAAATTATATTAAAAGTATGATAGATGACAAATGGTAATTGCATTTTCTTGAATAGTTATTTAAAGTAAGTCAAATCAGCACTATTAGTTTAGTCATATAAATGAACTAAAATTATAACCTTTAATAATCTTGAAAGATCAACAGATGACTGTGAATAATATAATAGTAGTAGGATCTTAAGATCTTTCAAAACCTTCAATAGTATTATTACCTTATAAAACCTTCAGTAATATTAAATAACCAATTCGAGAATCATTAAAGGTAATCAAATGATGATTCTTGGTTATTTAGAATCACTTAAGGTTTCCTAAGGTTATACCACGATCGTTCAAAATCATCCAATTTACTAAAGGTTGTAGTTAAATACTATTCAAGATCCTACCACACAACGTTAATTTGAAGTCATTTAAGTTTCTTCGACGACTATAAAACCTTAAATGACTTCAAATTATCGTTGCGTGGTACGATCTTGAATGGTAACCTTTAGTAACCATGAATGAAAATTGAATGATTTTAAACGATCGCAGTATAATTTTAGAAAACCTTAAATGATTCTAAATAACCAAGAATAATCCGTTGATTGCCTTTGAATTGGTTGTTTAAAGGTAATGAAATGATTGTTCTTGGTTATTTAGAATCATTTAAGGTTATACTGCGATCGCTAGAAATCATCCAATTTTCATTCAAGGTTACTAAAGGTTATACTTCAATACCATTCAAGATCATAGCACACAACGATAATTTGAAGTCATTTCAGTTTTTTTGACAATCATAAAACCTTAAATGACTTCAAATTATCGTTGTGTGGTATGATCTTGAATGGTATTGAACTCCTTTAGTAACATTGAATGAAAATTGTATGATTTTGAACGATCGTAGTATGATCATAGAAAACCTTAAATGATTCTAAATAACCAGGAACAACCATTTCATTACCTTTAAACAACCAATTCAAGTGTAATCAAATGATTATTCTTGTTTTTTTTAGAATCCCTTAAGGTTTTGAAGGTTATACTAAGATCGTTCAAAATCATCCCATTTTCATTCAAGGTTACTAAAGGTTGTAATTCAGTGCTATTCAAGATCATAGCACATAACGATAATTTGAAGTCATTTAAGTTTTTTCGACGATCATAAAACCTTAAATAACTTCAAATTATCGTTCTATGGTAAACTCTTGAATGGTATTATATACTAAAAGTTGTAGAGTAACCTTGAATGAAAAATGAATGAATTTGAACGATCGTAGTATGACCTTAGAAAACCTTAAATAATTCTAAATAACCAAGAACAATCAGTTGATTACCTTTAATGATTAATTCGAGAATCGATGATAAATGATCTCGAATTATTGTCTTGAATGTAAAAAAATGTAGTAAAAAGTAATTTCAACAGAGAAGTAAGAACTAAATGATAACATACAAAAAATTTGATCATTGAATAACTTTAAACTACCGTAATATGACTTAAGAAAAATGTGTGATTTTTAGGGCTTTGACTTCGTGATACGTTTCAGATAATTCATATAAAACGATATATGTTTATGTTTATGTTTATTATTCTTTAGCTTACAATCCAAAATTTAAAAAATACATATCAATATCTACAGAAAAATTTCGACTGGACGAAGCTGGGCGGAGTTCGTGCAGCAGCGACGATCTTCCACTCTAACCCTTGCGCAAATATCCTCTGGAACATCTGGATTCTTCTAGAAAATGCTTTAATTTTCTATTTTGTCCCATTTTTAGGGGAGACTTTTGGCTGTTAATGTCAGCATGACAGATATATATATATATATATATATATATATATATATATATATATATATATATATATATATATATATATACTTTGCTGATACCAACAAAATTAATCGTTTAATATGAATGACCTTAGAAGACCTTGCATGATCGTTGAATGATCTTAAATAGTCTTGAAGGATCATTGATGACCTTGAATGGCCACCGCATTACGTTAAATAATAGTCTTAGTCTTAAATGAGACGAAAAGGCCGTTATATAACGAATGATAATTTTACGATATTAAATGATATCTATCAGTAATAATTAAAAATATATATTAAATTAAAATGATAAAGTTCAGTAACCTTAAATGGCTATTAGATATCTTGGAACCATCGCAGTATGATTTTGTAAACCTTGAATTACCTTAAATGTCAATTGAATAATCTTGAATGACCATAAAATGATCTCAAATGATCCTATTATGACATTTAAAAAACATTGAATGATTGAGGATGATCTTAAATAACCTTGAATAACAGTCAAATTTTTTGAATGGCCGTTTAATGGTCTTAGATTACAGTTAGCTTACAAATTATATTATCTTGAATGGTTTCAAGAGTAACTGTCAAATATGACATAGTAAGTTTAATTTGAAGTCATCTCCTTAGAGGAAAATAACCCAATTTCGGCAAGATAATGGTGAAACCTTGATCATAGAGACCTTCTGTTGAAGCACTGGAATCGAAGCAGACAACAGTGGAAGAACATTTTATTATGAACTCCATGTGCAATCAAAATTTTTGTAAGAATTTATTGTTTCATATGTATTTTCGATTTTATAATGTAAGCACAGTGGACCAATAAATACTAAATATTCTTACAGAAATATGAATTAAATAAAATGACCATTGTATTATTTAGAATGAATGTTTGATCCTCCTAATTGTTCTTCGACTCAAATGGTTCTGAATAAGCATTGGATTACATTGAAGGATCAACGAATGACTTCGAATGGTTTTTATTGATTGTTGGATTATTTTTAGGAGACCTTGATATTTTTTATTTCTTAAATTTGAAAATCCATATATATTTCACAGATTTAATGTCAAAACTGCGACATATATTTTGGCAGTGGATTCATCAGGCAAATAATTTATCTGCTAATAATCGACTTAGTAAAGTAAAGAGAAATTAAACCTGTACTTTAAGGGACCTCTATTCGACAGTTGAATAACCTAGAATATACTTTGAATTACCTAGAATATACTTTAAATTACCTCAGTTTACCCATCATTCAAGGTCATTCAACTGTCATTCAAGATCATATACCTTTAGCATATAATCATTGATCATTCAAAGCCACTAACCTTGAAAGATGGCAGTTGAATGACCTTGAATGATAATTAAATATTTATAATAATCTTAAATGTCCGTTGGGCAATCGTTTTAATAACCTCGACTAACCGTTGGATGACGTTGAATGATAATCGAATGATCTTAAATGATTCTCGATAATGTCCTTAAACAACTCTGAATGACTATTTTGGATAATGGTTTAATGACCTTGACCGACTGATAATTTTAGTAGTATTAGATCTTTGATATTGTTTTTATTATATTTCGCAAACTATTCTTAACTATAATTAGAATGTCAAAACTGCGACATATGTTTTGTCACAATTAAAATAATAAAAACAATTTTCATACTGATAAATAAATATAGAAACAAAAATGACAGTATGAAAACAATTGCTGATAATCGACATAATACAGTAAAGAGAAATTAAACCTGTACTTCAAGAAATCTCGATTGACAATTGAATTATCTAGAATATAATTAATTAATTACCTTTATTTACCCATCTTTTAAGGTCATTTAACTGCGATTGAATGATACCAGTTGAATGACCTTGAATGATGGTAAAATATTTTTAATAATCTTAAATGTCCGTTGGGCAATCGTTTCAATATCCTAGAGTAACCGTTAGATGATAATCGGATGATCTTAAATGATCCTCGATAATGACCTTGGATGATTGTTTTATGACCTTGACTAATATTGATAATTTTAGTAGTATTAGATTTTTGATATTATTTTGATTATATTTCTCAAACTATTCGCATCTAGAATTACAAAATTCAGACAGCATTTTCAACATATGAAAACAATTTCGCAAGACTGATGAAGAGAAATGAATTGACTCAAATCTATAATTGAGCTCACCTTGATTAAAAGACCTAAAATGATCAATAGATGATCTTAAATAGTCTTCAATGAACTTTAGATGATTTTAAATATTCTTGAAAGACCTACCACAATTATTATCTAATCATGCTTTTATTGACTCATATTATTTTTAGAATACAAAAAATAACAGATAAGAAGAATACATTCCATTATGTTTAACATGATCTTAATGAGGATAATAACACTTTGTCTTTTAAAAGCTTTAAAATATAAATGTCTAAAAATATGTTTAGTAATTCGTTCTTGAATTACATTTAAGATTTAATTAATAAACTTGAAACTTTCTTATTTGTGAAGAAAGTGTTAATGTTTTTATTCCAAGTTTATATTAATGTTTGTTTATTATTTCTTACAATAAAAAGAAATTTGTAGATATTTTTGTAATTCTAAGTACTAATAATATTATTGAAGCGGTATGTACAAAAATTGTTGTACACCAACGAATTACAACGCATTTCCTGGATATTGGCCGAAAAAAACTTATGTGTTATTTAAGTTCATTTTCCATTACATCCCCTTTTTCCATTCCGGAGGCCCTCTAAATTTCATGAAACGGGCACTGGACGGGCGGTATTTTACGCGCATTCATTCATACCATCAATAGAAACCGCCATTTATTAAAACGGCGTTCGCACCGCGGTGCGCGCATGCGCGCCGCTAAATCGATACGGCCCGTGGGCCGCCTTTATAATCAACATCGATTTAAAACTATAAAACCGATATTAATTTCAATTTGGAGACGAAAGCGGGGTGATATCAGGATAAATCGACGCCGGAATCGATGGCCTTTTCATTCGGACCCGTTTCACTCGCCCCCACCGTGACAGTGAAAAGGTCGAAGGGAGCAGGGTGGCTGGTTGATTAGCGCTCATTTTTGCCGAATTATCCCCCGACGCAACTGGTGCCGACATCTACGAGCCACGTCCGGAACTAAGCCGCGTGCAGTTTCCTGGCTCGCGTCCCTAACGGTTAATGATGAGAGTTTGTTTTTGGGGGATCAATTTCTTGGAACTTGATTTCTTTGTATGTAAGTATCGATTGAATAATTTACTGAATGTTTCCTATATACTTTATTACTTTTTTAATTAACAAAATAAAACCTTAGAATGAAACATATTTTAATAATTAGAAAAACACGAAAACATTTAGTGTATATGAATTATTAGTTAATTTTCTACAACGTAAAAGATTTTAATAATTTAAATATAAATATTTTGCTGTAATTATTATTTTTTCATAACAATTACACCCACGTTTTAATAATATTTAACTCATTTTTAGTCAAATTTGTTAATTTACATGTCTGTCTACCAATATCTACAAGACATACAAAAGTACGTTATCATGATTGCTGTGCCTGGATTAAAAAGCTACGGCCATTAACACCGTAAAAGAAAAATCCATTTCAGTATACGATTTTTTGCCAAAGGCTTTTAAGATCTATTCCGATAAAGAATAGAAGCTTTCGTTTAAAGTTTCAGTTCAAAATCTTAAGTAGTTCCTGAGATACAGCGTTCACATCCAGAGACACATTTCAAAAATGTTCGCTTAGGATTAAGGGACCTGAAATTTAAATTTAAAGGACTGCACACATTCTTCTTGCATGTCGAATCTCTTCCGACCACACTTAGGTGTTATGTGAATTGAATATTAATTTCATCGGTGATAAAAATAGTGTCTGAAAGATGTACCATCGTACCATCACTCATAGTTAGCGTAGCAGTATCAACCCCTTAAATTCACGTAGCGACATCTATGGGACTAGGTGTACACTATCTCTTCTGAAAGTTTGTAACTGCTGTACTGATACACCTTGTATTATTTTTGGAAGAAATAGTAGAGACTTGACATTAAAAGATTAATGTATGTATTTCATGGATTTATAGTGTTTTCGTAACTAATGCATCCGTGATTAAGACTTAATTAACACGTGGCATAATCAGTAGGTGTAAAAGTTACGCGTTTTATTCATTCCTTCCGTTTAAGGAACGGTGGATAAAACTTGATCGCTCCAAAAAGCGTAAAAGCCCGCAGGCTTCACACGCCATGTAAATGATATGATTAAATAATAAATATAAAACGGACGAGAAAGAACGACAGCGACAAGGAAAAGCCCCACGGCGACTGGATGCCGGCCCTGGGGAGAGATTCATCGATTCAATATTGACCCAGTGTTTTTCGGCCAGAACAATTACCAAGGGAAGGTTACCTACCCAGAGACCTGATTAACAGCAATTATTTGGCCACGCCGTAAATCAGGTAACTTCAATTACACGTGACAGTGTAGGTATCCAGGTGCGAAAAAATAAAACGGAAAATTCGGTCTTCCCGCTGGTTTCAATTATTAACATCGGAGGTTTTTGGGGATCAGGAACGGACACCCACCGCGGTTGATTCATTTGGGCTTATTTTTATTTAAAAGGGGGCGCGTCGGCATTAATTTAGCACGTTGCACAATCAGAGCGCCATTGAAAACTTCCCACATGTCTAATCTGGCGCCAATATCAGATTGATATTAGCATAAAAAGCAATGGCGTTGACTATGCAGAGAAATATTATTAGATTACTGACGTGTGTCGCAGTACGGTTTCTCTTAAATTAGATTAACGTGTTCGGTAACTACTGAAGCATTAATTGATGTTTTAACGTAATTATAAACGAAATTGTTGCGTCCTTGGTTGCGGTTGTGAAAATAATTTCATAGCCTAGAAGTTTTGATTGACACCGCGAAACGTGTGTTGATGATTATAGTTTGGAAAAATTGTTGTTTATAGTTAGTTGCATTTCTGCTACGCTACATCCTGTTTATTCCTGAGGTGGAGACCAGTAATTACGGCAGGAATTAAGACAAATGTCAGCAAGGATTACACGGCGCGTCGAGGTATTTGGTTTGGAGACGTTTATCTATGTGGATCTAAGGAAGTTGAGTATTTGGCATTAGGTCAACGATCCTTAATTTGCGTGTTTTGACATTCATATATTTATTGTGAATTAGATAGACATAAAATACTTTAAAGGTTTTGATTATTATTTTATGGTTCTTCTATCATTAGCTTGTATTTCCAGTACATTGGTCTAATTTAGCCAGAGGCAATATTTTAAAATAATGATTAATACATTTGTATTAAGAACTGAATTACACCTAAAGCCCAAGGAGACATCTGTCAGATGCCAACGAAATTATTTCTCTTCAAAATAAGGAAAGGTAGGTTGATGACTACGTATTTTTTTGTTAACAAAACTGATTTGATGAAATCAATAAAAAAAACCTTGGTCACTTTACTCCCTTGGAGAAAATTATCTGTGCAACAGTTGTTTGCAACACTCTCCTGGCGAAATTGCAGTTGTTCAACGGCGCACATATTTTTGTTTATTATTTAGGAAAGCGGATGCGCAACTCCTTAGCCGAACATCCCCCGGGCGTCATTAAATGATTTATGAACGTGAACCTTTCCCCGCCAGCTAATAGACCGTTCCGCTTTTTAACTTCGCCCCGCCGTTTGTTCGATAGTGTACAACAAGACACTCGACTAGTTTCCGAAGTAGTAGTAGTATTGATTGCGTTTCACGGCGGCGTTACTACCCCTAATTGGCTATCGATGTAAACGAAATCCTCTGAGCGGTAAATCTGGTATGGAAATGTGCTATTGATTGAACTTCCAGTTTTCCTCAACTATTCCGAAGTGTAAGAACACAGTTTGCGACTGGAAGCGGCCTTTCATAAACTTATCTATTATATCTAATCATTGGGATTCTGCTAATTGATTGGAAACAAAAATCATTAGAAATAATTCTTTAATCATTTTCTCAGATGTCCAATATTTAACTTTTCTTTCAAGACATCGTTACAATTGAAATAGCATTCAACAAAGTGTTTCTTTCAAAATTTCTAATTCCCAAATTTTATTACAAATGACTTCCACCATCAAAAAGATTATTACTTTCCCTATACACGTAGTATATAGGGGGAGTATTGTTTTCGTGATTTTTTTTTCAAAAATTTTTTTTGCGGAAATATCCGTTTTGGGTCCCCCTGAGTCCATTGCACTGATTTCTGGAAAAAAAAATTCTGTGTCTGTGTGTGTGTGTGTGTGTGTGTGTGTGTGTGTGTCTGTCTGTCTGTCTGTCGGTGGGCACTGTATCTCAAAAACGAATGATCCGAATGGCATGAAACTTTAAACTTAAGGTTTTATCGTTAAAAACTGGAGCTGAAAAGCTTTTGGTAAATATTCATAAACCGGAAGTGGATGTTTACTCGAGGCGTTTTTTTGTTTTTTCGTGATATTTTTCTAAATATGAAAAACTTTAAAAAACGATTCAAACAAAAGTTAAAGGGAATAAAAAACTGAACAAGTTTTATTCAAACATGTTTTTCATAAAATTTTAAACTTTTGAGAAAAAAAATAAATATTGAAAATTTTGACATTTTTTGACAATTGCTAATAAACTATTGGAGTTACATTATATTTATATCTGGAATAATTGTAGAGAATTCAAAAATGAACAAATTATTAAGAATAATATTTTTGCGTAAACCTCATAGTTTTCGAGAAAAATATAGGGAAAGTACTATGATGGCCACATCACCATTTTATTTATTTATTAGTCTAATAATTTCTTTCAAAGTTCCGGATTCCAAAATGTATCACAAATGGCTTCCACCATCAAAAATATTATAAAGATAAAAATTTTAATGGTGGAAGCCATTTGTGAGGAAATGAGGAACTTTGAAAGAAATGATTAGACCAATAAATAAATATAATCATCTTGATGGTGGAAGTCATTTGTTATACATTTTGGAATCAGGAACTTTGATAGACACACTTTGTTGATATTACCAACAATTAAATCCTGTATGTGATATTAACAAAATGCAATTTTCTTTAAAGTACCTAACATTTTTTAAAATTTGTAACATAAAACTAAATAAAGAAGATGTAATGAAAAATATTACAATTTTTGTAATTGAAACATTTAACCGAGTTAATTTTTAATATCCCATTGTTTTCAAAAAATTGCAATTGAATTTTATTTCTGACAGTTAAATGCAGATTTTAATATAATCCCAATCCCAATCAGAGATGAATTGTATGGTTAAAAACAAGGGTAATTTCGGGATTTTTCAACGTTCCATAAAATTTATTAAGAACTTCGAAGGAAGGCAAGGTTGTTTGTGATTTAGTAACGTGGAAAGGAACCGCGCTGCGGCTAGATAATTAAATTCCTGCACGATCACTAGTTCATGCAGTTCTTGCTGCGCCGACTTTGATGCTTATGAAGCCCGTATTGTTGAACTGTTTGCGGTTCACTTCATGCTGATATCAACCGAAACGTTTTAAAGACAATTTGCGGCCGTGGTTATGCTTGTAATATGGTGTTTACATATTTTCAGAAATTCCGTACTCCAAAACTCCTCTTTGTTATAAGGAATTAATTAAATTAAGGAGAAGGAATACGAGCTACAAGTCCTTAGAAATAATTCTGATTGTTTTAATACCACTAAGGAAATTAAGATAATTGAGGTAATTGTTATACGTTCAGTAAAATCTTTTGAAAATTGCACAAAATGTTGATAAATCTTTAAAATTTTTCTACTCAATTTTAAAGATTTAGCAACATTTTGTGCAATTTTCAAGTAATTTTTTTTTAGTTTAACCCTTATTTTAAATTAAAATGTATTTGTTCTAAATATAATTTTTTTCGTCCAAATAAAGATGTTCACGCTTTGTATATATGTATGCATATGAATATGAATTTTAAGATCTATTATAAAATAAATAAATCAACAAATGCTTAGGTTAGAAAACCATAAAAAAAACGAAAAACCAAAAACTCAGAAAAAAAATTGCAGCAAAATTGTCAAATTTTGTTTTTAGAAAAATGCACAAAATTTTGAAAAATCTTAATAACCACAAAAAAAAAACATTAAAAATCATACAATTCAGAAAAATTTTTGCTTCTGAAAATCTGCAAATATAAAGAAATTTCAAAAAATTATGTAAAAATGTATGTCCAAAACTAAACTCAAAAAGAAAATTATTACTTTTAATAATAATACATCAAATTTAGATTGTATTTTTACTTTTAAAAAGTTCAACGGATATCTTAATTTTATTGCAGGAATTTCAAAAAATACTTTTAGTAGCTGGATCTGGATCGGAACAATCATAAACAATAATTGATAATTGTTTCAGAATTCAAAAAATAGAACTCTTTACAAAATGTTGACCAACTTTCAAACGTTCAAAGTTCAAGAAACGTCATTAACAATTCTATGGATCCTGAACGTGTAAGAAGTTTCTTTAAAACAAAAACAAAAACATTTAATTCAAGCAAAAACAGCATCAATAAAAAGATTATAATCTAACAAAACATTTTTAAAATTTTAAATTTAAAAATAATATAGCCATGTAATTGAACATTGAACAATAGTACAAATGGATACTTAGAAAAGATTTTTCCAAACAAAAGAGTGAAATCTAAAATATTCCAATAAAATTGCAATCGCTTAAAAAAAGAGTACTTCTAAAAACACTAAAATATCTAAAAATTCAATGATTTACTATCAATGTTTCAGTCAAGTCTAACAAAACCAAAAATTCAAGCAATTATTCCACGCTTAGAAACTGTTTTCAAAAATTGCACAAGATTTTAACGAACAATTAAAATTATTTATTATTTATTTTATTTATTCACTGTGCTTACAAAAAATCGGAAGTACGTACATAAAAAATAAATTCTTACAAATATTTTTGCACATGAAACGGCCTGAGTTCATAATACAATGCTTTTCCACTCTTGCCTACTGCTGTTTCGCATGACACTACTGTCATAAATGGCCTTTATGGTTAGGTTTTGCCATTATCTTGCTAAAATTGGATTATTTTCCTTCAAGGAGAGGATTTAAATTAAAGGCTAGATCAATAATTAGTTAAAAAATTGGCTGCCAACAAGTTTTTTTTGTAAAATGTCAAAAAAAGTTTTCTTTGTTTTAAGATCATTGCAGTAGGTCAAGTATACGTTAGGTCAATGGAAGTAGATCTGGAGATTTATTTATAAATTTTAGTAAGTTATGAGTAAATATTATCTTTTTATAACTAAAACATTTTAAGAAATAAACATAATTGTATGCTAATTTAATTCATAGCTATTCGAATCGATTATCAAAATGTTAGAATCATGCACAGTTTTTTTATAAGTTAAAATTATGTTATCTAGCGTATTTTTGATCTACCACAATAAATTGTACAAGTAATTTATTGTGGTAGGTTAAAAGTACGCTATGTTAATTTATAATTTATAAAGCCATGTTAGGAGTACTTCAAATCAAAATTTATTTTATTATATAGGTCAATAGTGTGCTGAATCAATATATTATTTATTAAAAATCAAAGTAAAATAATCCTTTATCTATCAATATATACCTTTGTCTTCGAAAAAGGCACATAATTTTGACGAACTTTAAAAATACAAGATATACGACTATAAATTGAACATTTTTGAAGGGTTTTGAAATTTTTACTAAGGATAAGAAAAATTTCAAAAGAAACAAGAAATTTAAGAAACAAATTTTTGGATATAGATGAGTTGTGTTAAAACATCAAATTTTGATTCCAGGATGGTCCACCTACTTCCCCACATTAACGGGACACCCTATATAGTTTATTGTAGTACGTCCTTATACATTTTATCGTAGTAGATTAATTGACTGTTTATTGAGATAGGTCACAGGGATGTAGTGATATTTAAATAACTACTTTCCTGTGACCTATCTCAATACAAAATCAATTAATCTACTACGATCAAATGTATAAAGACATACTACAATAGTGATTTATTTTGTAGTCTTAATATTAAAGTACGCTTGATGTATGACAGATCAACATAAGTTTATTTTAGTAAGTCAGCAGTGTGCTAACTTATTATATTATTTATTGCAATTCAAGATTAATCATGGATTTCAGCAGAAAATTAATATATAATTCATGTTAGTATTGTCTCAGATAAACAAAACGGTAGATCAATACAAAACTCATAATAAGAATATGCTAGATTAATACATAGTTAAGTCATAGTTTATTGAGTACGTTAGTTTAATACATATGTAATTGTAGTAGGTTCATTTAGTATTTATTGAGGTAGGTCATAAATACGCGAGGTCTATTACTATATAGACAATTTTATAAGTCATTTTTGGCAGTCATAATCCCATCTTCAAAAAGCTGGAGAATAGGCCTAAATTAGAGCAAAAACGAATGGTAAATAGAAAGAAAGAGGGATTCTTACTATCTACTAGAAACCAGGGTTAAAGTGGAAGATCATCGCAGTTGCGTCACCAGCTTTATCTATTCAAAATTTTTGTATGTTTTGTATAATATTTTTGTATTTTCTTATGTATTCTGTTTGAAAGGATGTTAAAGTATAATAAACATAAACATATTAGTTTATTGTTAGGTTTCACTATTAATCTACTACAATAAGCTAATACAGGGTCCTTTATAAAAGTAATGCACATTTTCTGGGAAAAATATATTTATTAATTGTATCGATTCAGATGTTTAAAATTCTTAAAAGTACTCTTGCTCAGTATTAATTGTATACCTGCGAAAATGTGTCTGTCATGCCTGAAAGGCACCATAAAACTCATTAACAACTATTTCGGGAAAACAAAAAAAATCGCTACCTAGTATTTAATCCACCTTATATATTATGGAATTTCACGAAGTCAATTCAATAAAAAAAACAGACGGAGCCTGAAGCCTAACCGTGTCTTTGAAGTCAGCAATCACGTGTGCTTCAATCTTTTGAGCACCTGTAGGTAAAAGGCTGAGTTGACAGTTTCTCTCTGCGGTACAAACTCAAAATGGTCGATTCTTAGACATCAAAATGTTGTTGGGCGTTCAGAACTTTCGCCGGCAATCTCTGAACGTCCTATGTCATCTCCCGAACCGTGACCTTGAAATACAACTATCTTTAAAAGTCTCTTGAAGCATCTGGAATGTTTCGGTTCTATTAATTTCAACCAGCACACAAAACTAGTTTGCGTACCGCTATTCAAATAACTTCACGCGGAGGAACGTCTTTCCACTCAGACTGCTCGGGGCAAATTGGAGACCGGCTTAATTGGAAGGGCAGATCCTTCATAACATTTAAAAACCCGTTTTACCCCGCTGCGGTGAACAGTCGCGTCGTAATAAAATCACGCGCATTATTTTCTTAATACACCCTGTATATACTGTATAAAGAACTATGTGACTATATAGTCACATATTGCTTTAACCCACCATAGAAAACCTATAAATAATTATAAACTTTGCGTACTTATATCATAGCGTAATAAATACTAAATTCACTTAATAGATCTTCGTTGAGTTTATTGTGGTGGGCCAAAAGTACGCTTGTTTATTCATAGTTAACTAAGGTTATGGATAATATGAATAGATTTTGTGGTCATAAGTCAGAGCAGATCCTTTATTTACCCCGCTGTGGTGAATAGTCACGTCATAATAAAATCATGGGCATTATTTTCATAATAGACCCTGTATATAGTCATATATTGATTTATTAACCAACCATAAAAAACTTATATATAGTTATAGAACTTGCGTAGTTATGTCTTACTTGCCTTAGATCTGCATTTAGTTTTTTGCGATAGGTCAAAAGTACGCTGGTTTATTCATGGTTTGTAAATAGTACGAATAGGTTTTGTGGTCGGTTAAGTATATACTAACAGCTGTACTGATAGACAGAAATCAATTCTCGGATTCTATTTATTGGACGCGTTTTAGCCCGAGGATTAATCCTCAACCTCGGATTAATTCGCAACTGTAAGTTAATATACAGTTTATTGTGGTCAATATACTGGGTCAATATATAATTCTTGAAAGTGGATCAAGAGCAAGTTAGCTTAATTCACAATTTATTTAAGTTAAGCTAAGAAGTGAATTTTACTCCTTTTATTTACAATTAAAATTTCATAAAACTGAATTCACATTTTAGGAAACAAACATGGTAGTATGTATGAGATAATTTAATTTATATTAATTTTGGAAAGTCACAAGAACGCTAGAATTATACGCAATTTATTATTATAAGTTAAAACTCCAATAGGTACATGTTAAATTTATTGCGGTAGGTCAAAAATACGTTAGGTTAAGTCATTTATTTCATTAATTAATTAAGGTAGGTTAGGAGCATGATAGCACAATAATATAGAATTTATTGTGGTAGGTCAATAGTATGTTAGGTCAACGTACTGTTTATTCCAGTATATCAAGAGTAAAATTGTTAATTTATGTGAGTAATATATAACTCTTCTTACTATACCTTAGGTAAATAAAACGCTAGATTACTATAAAATTTATTACGATTAAGAATTGATGGACTAATATCTTTAAATTTGCTTTCCCACGTCTGTTATCCATTGCAATTACACGAATTAAAATGAACCATGGGCAATTCCCAAAACACCTTTATAGAAAATTGGCTTGAAAGGAGACTCTCTCTGAGACTGTGATCAGGAAGGAGATTTTAACTATATTTTTCTTGAATACCGTCTAAATAACAACCACACAAATGCACTACTAAAAACAATTGTAATACAATGTTACCTTTTAACATGACACATAGTGTGACTCTAGATAAAAATAAAGTGTGCAATTTACAAGTTTATTATTAACTCCAAAACCAAAATATAAATAACTTTCTCATGTGATAATATTGGGTGCTCTTAGTGTTGCTCTCAAGCTTTTATCAAAAATATAAAATTACAAACCATGTCGTGACTGAATGGCATAAGCCTATGTCAAAAAAATATATATGATGGACTAATAAATAGTTAAACCATAGTTTTTTGAGTACTTTAGGTAAATATACGGTATACTATTGTAGGTTTAGATTACGTTAGGTCAATAATAATAATAATAAATATACAGGTAATTGTAGTAAGTCAATTCATTATTTATTACGTTAGGTGAATATACATGTATTTGTAGTAGGTCAATTCCGTGTTTATTGAGGTAGGTTATTAATACGCCAGGTCAATATGTATATAGTTTATTGTGGTAGGTTAGAAGTACGCTAGATCTGTAGTTAGTTTATTGTGGTAGGACAAAAGTACGCTAAATTAATTCCCAAGTTATTAAGGTAGGTAGAACGTATCAAGGCATGGCTTCCTAAGAAGTTTATTGACCTTACCAAGAATATTAAATTTTTAAATAAATTAAATACGAGTAGTAGGGTAGAAGATCTAAACAGGTTGCAATGCTGTAAGGCTATCTATAGCCAAACGGCCCCGTTTAATCTAATCTAATTTAGTTTAAGGTAGGTATACAGTTTTTTGTAGTCGGTCAAGAATATTCTATAGTGCTATACATACAATTTATTGTAGTAGATCAAGAGTAAGGAAGAGCTAAATTGATTCAAACCCATTTGTAGAAGTTAAGAAGTACAATAGATTTTTATTTATCCTGCGTTACTTACGACAGCAGGTAAAAAGTAAGTAAAGATTTATTTATACTCGTACAAGGTGAGTTTTTTTAGATGTTCTCTATGGGAACCTCGGAAACTGTAAGGTCTAGAAAAGCGGTTAAATAAGGAAAAAAAGTGTAGTTTTACGAGACGAATTCCATTTTCAAAATTTTCAAAAAAGTCAAAGGTAACTAGAAAAAAGTATCAATTTTTTCAAATAAATATATCTTTGTTATAATGACAGATCAAAAAAAACTGCAAAGAACAAAGTTGTAGATAATTTTCTGCAGATTAATAAAATTCCATTTTCAAAGTTTCCAAAAAAAAATAAGGGTAAGTAGATACTTTGAAAAAAGTAAAATGTTATTTTTTTCAAATAAATATATCTCGGTTATTATGACAGACAGAAAAAAACGGTGGAGGATAAAGTTGTAGATAATTTTATGCAGATTAATAAAATTCTATTTTCAAACTTTTAAAAAAGTCAAGGGTATCTAGATATTTTGAAAAAATAAAGTGTCAATTTTTTCAAATAAATATATCTCTGTTATGGCAGATAGAAAAATTCTGTAAATGACAAAGTTGTAGATAATTGTATGCAGATTAAGAAAATTCTATTTTTAAAGTTTTGAAAAGAAGTCAAGGGTAACTAGATATTTGAAAAAAGTAAAAAGTGTCAATTAAAAAAAATATATATCTCAGTTATTATGACAGATAGAAAAAAACTGCAAATAACAAAGTTGTAGATATTTTTCTGCAGATTAATAAAATTCCATTTTCAATGTTTTCAAAAAAAGTCAAGGGTAACTAGATACTTTTGAAAAAAAGTAAAAAGTGTCATTTTTTCAAATAAATATATCTCTGTTATTAAGACAGATATAAAAAACTGTAAAGGACAAAGTTGTAGATAATATTATGCAGATTAATAAAATTCCATTTTAAAAGTTTCCAAAAAAGTCAAGGGTAACTAGATACTTTGAAAAAAGTAAAAAGTGTAATTTTTTTCAAAGAAATATATCTCGGTTATTATGACAGATAGAAAAAAAACTGTAAAAAACAAAGTTGTAGATAATTTTCTACAGATTAATAAAATTCAATTTTCAAAGTTTTCAAAAAAAGTCAAGGGTAACTAAATACTTTAAAAAAAGTAAAGTGTTAAATTTTTCAAATAAATATATCTCGGTTAGTATGACATATGGAAAAAATAGCTGTCAAGGACAAAGTTGTAGATAATTTTCTGCAGATTAATAAAATATCATTTTCAAAGTTTTCAAAAAAAGTCAATGGCAACTAGATACTTTTGAAAAAAAGTAAGAATGTCAACTTTTTCAATGAAATATATCTCGGTTATTATCAGAGATAGAAAAAAACTTTAAAGGACAAAGTTGTAGATAATTTTATGTAAATTAATAAAACGAATTTACTATTTTCCGAGATATGACGCAAACATTTGTTTAATGAAAAAAATAGTTTTCACCTCATTCGATAGATTTTTTCTCTTCAAATGTAAAACTAAATATATTTTATTAATCTGCGTAAAATTATCTACAACTTTGTTGTTTAGAGTTTTTATGTACTTGTCATAATAACCGAGGAATATTGATTTAAAAAAAAAAATGACACTTTTTACTTTGTTCAAAATATCTAGTTACCCTTGGCTTTTTTAAATATTTCGAAAGTGACATTTTATTCGTCTCGTAAAAATACACTTCTTTCACCAATTGACGGTTTTTCTTACTCTTATAGTTTCCCAGATCTCAATAGAAACATCTAAAAAAACTCACCCTTTATACAAAGCATTTATAACTTGACTTTAAATAAAATAAAATAAACTTTGTTTATATCACACACTTTATTATTTCAGTGACTATAGTTTCGACACAATTTAGCTGGTCATTTTATATTTGATAATGACCAGCTAAATTGTGTCGAAACTATAGTCACTGAAATAATAAAGTGTGTGATATAAACAAAGTTTATTTTATTTTATTTAAAGTTATAAAATATGTATCACAAAGTGAAAGCCTCTACAATCAAATATTCATTTATAACTTAGTTAAATTATAATTATGTCGGAAGGTCTAAGAAACCTTAAGAGTAATTTAGTTTACTAGAAGTGAACATTTGCTCTAAGACCTCATTTCTTTTTTTTTGTATATTCCTTCACAAATATTACTTTTATTAAAACAATTTTCATTCAATTCTGAATTTACAAGAAAAACCATTAAAATAATAAAAATATATTTTTGCATTTTATTAAAAAAAAAACTATAATAGTTATAAAAATATTTAATTGGTTCCAATAAAAGCCATTCATTTTTTTATAATAAATTAATTTTTAATCAATCTTAATTATTTTTATTTCCTAATTAATTCTAATTTTAACTTTAAGCCCAGCTAAATTTGATTATATTAAATCAATCTTTATTATTTTACTTGTTCATATGATTAGAATACTTGTAATTCCATTAAAATCATGATGTAAATTTATATAAATAATCAATAAAATTATTTAAGCGTAAAATCAATTAAGCGAACGATCTTGACTGGTTATTAGTGTCTAAAAGATTGTTGACCTTGTCGACCATTTTTTGTTAATTGTTATTCATTTTAGGATTATAAATACCGATTTTGCTGAATACATTATAATTTCAAAACAATCTGTTTCAACCGTTTTAATTTTATTTATTCAATCAATATTCGTAAACACCAAGTTGGGCCATATATATTAATTCGGTAATTGGGCGAATGGCCACTAGAGTTACAATATCTATTTAAGTAAACACAACTACAAGTTTTTATGAATAATTGTTGAAGCCTTTGTGATACATTTTGTTTACGAAGTAGGTCGAAAAATAAGTGAACTCTGCCCTTTTACATGCAATTATTTGTATATATTACTTGCTTAATTGTATATTTTTTTATGTAACGCATGATAGATAAAGATTAAATAAATAAGCACTTTGTTAGTATAACGAATTTTATTTTCACTTTTATTTTGACTAGTTTCGTCATATTCGGATATTATCAAACGAATGCAATGAGTTCGTGATACTAGCAAAGTCTTCGTACAAGTTTTTAAATGACACTTTTAGATATAGATCTAAATTTAATTAAAGGTTAATTAAACTGTTGGTGTTGTTTCACAATTTTTAAGTTTAATTAACCTCTAATTAATATAAAAATGTTTCACCACAGGTTAAGTGAAAATTTAATTCATCGATCTAAATTTAGGTCATGTTTTTTAAATAGATCTTCATTTTCAAACTGACCCTCAAAAGTAGGACCTAAATTTAGATCGATATTTTCAATAGCGCTGAATTCATTATTGGTATGTATTATAATGCCAATAATTAAATCTTTGTAATTTTAACAATGCAGATTATATGAGTAAAAAATTGATGCATCCTCAATGGCAGTCTATTATTAAAGAAATTTTCCTTTCAAGATATAACGTTACACGTGATTTAAATTCCCTCTATTATCCCATCAGTCATGATAAGCTTAAATAGATGCTTAAAAATAATGATATAACAAATTATGTATAAATTCAGTTTTGGAAATAAAAGGTATTATAATTATTACGGCTAATGATATAAAATGTAATAAAAACACTTATTACAGTCTGGTGACGAGAATCATAAGTCGAAACGAACTGGAACTTGTGCACTCAAGGCGATGTTTTTGCGATGTTTTGATGTTTATTCTAAATACATACATCATACTGACCGCCAAAGGAGCAAACAACGTCTTGACATAAAAACAGTATTAAATCAAACGTAATCACGCTGAACTTGAAATGAAGTAAATAAGAGGGTAATGCGATCTCTCGTAATGTCTTCGTAATGCGGTTACGATATCAATTTCGTTTATGCAACGTAGATTGTAACAAACCTAATAAGAGCATGCAGAATATATTACAGTTACCTCTCAATTTTCCCCCGACGGGAGAAAATCCGGTATTCTCTTTATATTTTAAAGCACTTTCCATAAGAAGTTATTACATATTACAAGAAAAAATAATAGTATTACGTTTTTTTAAATATTTATACACATACCTTCTTAACATCATAGTTCATCTTAGTTATGTCATTAAATTATTATTTCTTATCCTCAAACTGTTGAAATTATACAGAGTATAAGTAATAATGAAGATTACAGTAAATTAATGTTTTCTAGTCTGAAAGACCTAAGGTCTTCTTCTTGGCTATCGACCTTGCCAAGGGTGATCAAATCATTGCTCTGGTCAATGATTTGACCACGCTTGGCAAACTCAATCCAGAAGACCTAATGTCGATAGCCAAGAAGAAACATTATAATTGTTATGTCTTATTATTGCAATACTATCTTCAATAAGATGTTTATCTCTCTTTCTCTCAAGATGTTTTTAAATATTATTTTTTTAATAGTTAAGTACTTTTATTTAATAAAAATTAAGTGTAATATCAGTTTTTTTTTAATTTTCCTTGCACATAAAAAATTGTTGGAAAATTATTAGTGGACCAAGTCTGTAGTACTAAATCAACTTTATTACTGAAGGAAGTAAAAACAAGTGTGTTGGACAGTGACATGAAAAAATATTAATTACGCCATCGTCGGCATTAAACAATACAACTTCCGGACGAGGCCGGTAAACAGAGTAGTAAACTAGAATGAGTTTATTACGCTGTTTACAGGAAAAAAAAAGATGAACGGAAAGTTGAGTGCGGATGTTTGCGCGAATAATATTTGCAATTCGGAAACTTCGGTAACACGTAGTTGCCGGAAGTAAAGTATTTCTAGTGCGGCGTCTGAAATAATTCCCACGGCGAATCGTACTTCTGAAGTAACAAATTCGTCGCTCGGTGCAGCGCCCGAAACTGCACCGCCGCTGAATTGAATTTCCCAGATGTTAAGACAGAGAAAATGTTTCGAGTGGGGTAGAATAAAGACCATAGTTCATAGGTTCATAACCTATAAATTAAATTTTTATACCAATGAAATTCTTGAAGAAACTTAATACAGTTGAAAATCATAATTTAGGATAATGAAGATTACTTACTACTATTTCGTAGTAAAAAAGAGAAAAAGTTAGAGATCATAAACTTGAGACTGAGAAGATAAGACAGAGGAAGAGAAGAGAAAAAGAAGGATAAGATAGAGAAATAAAGACAGAGACTATAAAAGGAATAAGAAAATGAGAGATCATTTTCTCTATCTCCTTCCTTCTTTTTCTCTACTCTCTTTCTCTTTCTCAATCATACTTTTAATTTTCTCTTCTCTGTCTCTTTTATGATATCTACTTTATCTCTTGGTGAAAGAGAAGAGAAAATTAGTGTTAAGATATAGACATTCAGAGAAAGTGAGAGAGAAAAAGAAAAGAAAAATGTAGGAACAAGTTAAAGATAAGAGATAAAAGAGACATCAGAATTTATATGAAAGAGTGAATAGTAAACAAAAAATGAGAAATATTATATATTAAGAGATGTGAGGGAAAATTGAGAGGAAACTAGGAGAGATAAGAGTAAAAAATAGAAAGAATCAGATAAACAGAAAAGAAGGATAAGATAAGGGCGCACGCATGTGTGTGTGTGTGTGTGTGTGTGAAGAGAGAAAGAGAGAAAAAGAGGGAAACAGTTGATATGGTGCAGAGGTAGAAGAGTGAAAGATAGAGAAAGATACAGAGAAAGAGAGAGAAACAAGAAGAGAAAGAGAGATATAGATACAGAGAAAGAGAGTGAGATAACAGAGAGAGAAAGATATATACGGAGTAGTGATAGGAGATGGAGAGTATACATAAGAGAGAAAACGAATTAATTGCGAGATAATAAAAATAAAAAGGAGAGAATAGTAGACAGATAAATAATAGAGAGTTAAAAAAAAGTATGATAAAAGAGTAATAAGACAAAATTAGAGAATAACGTAATAAAACCAAGAGAGAATAGCCGTATAAATAATCAAAGAAAAATTGGAAAAGAAAATTGAAAGAGAAAAGAAAAGAGCAAAAAAAGAAAAATAATATGGAGGACAATAATGTAATAAAAATAAAGAAGGTACCAGAAAGGAAATATAGCGCAGAACAAAGGAGAATAGAGGTAAAATATGTCAATAATGCGTACAGCTTTATGAAACTAATGACAAATGAAAAAAGTCAAAAGAATAATTTCAGAATAGAAAGCGAAAGAGATTTGAATTAAATTAGAGAGAGCGAGCGAGAGTTAAAGAGAGAGAAAGTAGTGATCAAAGGGTACAGAATAAATAAGAGAGAAAGAGGAAATGTATTAGGGAGAGAAAATACATTCGAAAACGAGAGAATAGGTAAATAAAGAAAAAAAAAATAATAAATTGAAGTAGATGAGACACGAGAAAAAGAAGAAAGGAAGATGGATAACAGTAATGTTAGCTCTTCAAGAAAAACTTAGGATGAAAAACCATCACACTTTGAGAAGATAATGTTTGGTTTACTATAAAATTTCTTCTAATTTGTTTGCTTCAAAAAGAGAAGCAAGAGTGAAAAGGGCGTATAGAGAGATAGAGGAAGAAGAGAGAAAAATGCAGAGAGAAGAGAGGGGGAAAGGAGAAACAGAGAGAGACAATAGTGAGTAATGAATGAAAGAAGAGAGAGAAGGAGAAGAAAGAAAGATACAGAGAGAGAGAGAGAGAAGAAGAAGAGAGAAAGATACACAGAGAGAGAGAGAAGGAGAAGAGAGAAAGATACAGAGAGAAGAGAAAAAGATACAGAAAGAAAAGAGGGGGAAAGGAGAAACAGAGAGAGATAATAGTGAATAATTAATGAAAAAAAAAGGAATAGAGTGAAATAAGAGAATGAAGAGAGACAGAAAAGAAAGAGAAAAGAGAGTGAGCCAGAAAAAAAGAGTACAGAGAGAAGAAAGAGAAAGAAAAGAAAGATAACAGAGAGAAGAGACAGGGAAAAGAAAGTGAATAGAAAGAAGAAAGAGAGAAAACGAACGCCTTTTAAACATCCTCGATTATTTTAGAACATGTCCGAGCTTTACATGTTCAATAATGCGCATTCTTAAGCATCCTCGAGGATTATCAAGCATTTATGATCATTCTCGAGGAGCCTTGATTATTTTAATATATTTCGAGCTTTTTCAAATATTTCCGAACATTTTCGAGCATTCTCAAGCTTTCTGTAACATTGTCGAACATTCTTGAACGTTCTCGAGCATTTTCGAATATTTACGAACATTTTTGAGTGTTCTCAAACATTCTCCAACATTCTTGAACGTTAATTATAATAACTTTATTGACGGGATTCACCCTATGTACATTAGAAAAAAAGAAAACAAAATAAATCATCATTGAGAGAAATAAATATATAAAAATAAAATAACAAACTCATCTAAAGTACTTAACAACTAAACAACAATTAAAAATAAATAGTAATAAACAAAAGTAAACATAAATTTATACATAGGCGCAGAAGAATCGACTTGATATCAATAAGGCTTCCAGAAAATAAATAATACGTTTTCGACTATTTTCCAATATTCCCGAACATTTTCGAGTGTTCTCAAACATCCTTGAACATTATTGAGAATTCTCGATTATTCTCAAGCATACTCAAAGATTCTCGAACATTTTTGAACATTCTCGAGTATTTTTGAGCGGTATCTTGAGCATTCCAGAGATTTTAAGTGTATTCTTGAACAGTCCCGATTATTCTAGATCTTTCTGGAGCATTCCCAAGCATTCTTGAGCATTCTTAAATGTTATCTAACATTCTCGGACATTCTAGAATATTCTCGAGTATTCTTGAGCATTATCGAGACTTCAGGAGCATTCTCGAACATTCTCGATTATCCCGGATCATTTCTAAGCAGTCTCTAGATCATTCTTAAGTATTTTCAAGCAGTTTCAAGAGTGTTTTCGAGTATTCTCTAACATTTTCAAGTTTTCTCAAGCATTCTCAAACAATGTCAAATATTATCGTGCTATAATATAAAATACATTCAGGACTTCTGAAGCTTCTTGAAAGTTCGCGCAATCTCGATTCAGGTATATTCTTGAATATTGTCGATTATTCTAGATCATTTTGGAGCATTCTCGAACATCTTCGAACATTCTTGATTATCCTGGACCACTTCTAAGCAATCTCAAGAACATTCCAAATTATTTTTAAAAATTTTTTTCAAACGTTTTCGAACATTTTTGAGCATCCTCACGCTTTCTCAAGTATTTTTGAATATTCTCGAACATTTTTCGAACGTTCTCAAACATTCTTGAACATTCTCGAGTATTTTTGAGCGGTATCTTGAACATACTAGAGATTTTAAGTGTATTCTTAAACAGTCTCGATTATTCTAGATCTTTCTGGAGCAATATTGAGCATTCTCAAATGTTATCTAATATTCTCGGACATTCTAGAATATTCTCGAGTGTTCTTTTGCATTATCGAGACTTCAGGAGCATTCTCGAACATTCTCGATTATCCTGGATCATTTCTAAGCATTCTCTATATCATTCTCAAGTATTTTCAAGCAGTTTCAAGAGTGTTTTCGAGTATTCTCGAACTTTTTCAAGTTTTCTCAAGCATTCTCAAACAATGTCAAACATTATCGTGTATTTTATGTAGCATTCGGGACTTCAGGAGCTTCTTGAAATTTCGCGAATATTCTTGAGCAATCTCGATTTAGGTATATTCTTGAATAGTGTCGATTGTTTTAGATCATTTCGGAGCATTCTCGAACATCTTCGAACATTCTTGATTATCCTGGATCACATCTAAACAATCTCAAGAACATTCTCAAGTATTTTTAAGCATTTTTTCAAACGTTTTAGAACATTTTTGAGCATTCTCACGCTTTCCCAAGTATTTTTTAATATTCTCGAACATTTTTCGAACGTTTTCAAACATTCTTGAACATTCTCGAGTATTTTTGAGCGGTATCTTGAGCATTCTAGAGATTTTAAGTGTATTCTTGAACAGTCTCGATTATTCTAGATCTTTCTGGAGCATTCTAAAGCATTCTAGAGCATTATCAAATGTTATCTAATATTCTCGGACATTCTAGAATATTCTAGAGTGTTCTTGAACATTATCGAGACTTTCGAAGCATTCTCGAACATTCTCGTTTATCTTGGATCATTTCTAAGCATTCTCTAGATCATTCTCAAGTATTTTCAAGCAGTTTCAAGAGCGTTTTCAAGTATTCTAGAACATTTTCAAGTTTTCTCGAGCATTCTCAAACAATGTCAAACATGATGGTGTATTTTATGTAGCATTCGGGACTTCAGGAGCTTCTTGAAAATTCGCGAATATTCTTGAGCAATCTTGATTATTTTCGAACATTCAGGTATATTCTTGAATATTGTTGATTGTTCTAGATCATTTTGGAGCATTCTCGAACATCTTCGAACATTCTTGATTATCCTGGATCATTTCTAAGCAATCTCAAGAACATTCTCAAGTATTTTTAGGCATTTTTTTAAACGTTTTCGAACATTTTTGAGCCTTCGTACGCTTTCTCAAGTATTTTTGAATATTCTCGAACATCTTGACCATTCTAGAGATTTTAAGTGTATTCTTGAACAGTCTCGATTATTCTAGACCTTTCTGGAGCATTCCCAAGCATTCTTGGGCATTCTCAAATGTTATCTAACATTCTCGGACATTCTAGAATATTCTATAGTGTTTTTGAGCATTATCGAGACTTCAGGAGCATTCTCGAACATTCTCGATTATCCTGGATCATTACTAAGCATTCTCTAGATCATTCTCAAGTATTTTCAAGCAGAAGAGTGTTTTCGAGTATTCTCGAACATTTTCAGGAGCTTCTTGAAAATTCGCGAATATTCTTGAGCAATCTCGATTATTTTCGAACATTCAGGTATATTCTTGAATATTGTCGATTATTCTAGATTATTTTGTAGCATTCTCGAACATCTTCGAACATTCTTGATTATTCTGGATCATTTCTAAGCAATCTCAAGAACATTTTCAAGTATTTTTAAGCATTTTTTCAAACGGTTTCGAACATTTTTGAGCATTCTCACGCTTTCTCAAGTATTTTTGAATATTCTCGAACATTTTTCAAACGTTCTCAAACATTCTTGAACATTCTCGAGCATTTTCGAATATATATAAACATTTTCGAGTGTTCCCAAGCATTCGCGAACATTGTCTAAAACTCTCGAACATTATCGAGCATTCTCGAGTATTTACAAACATTTTCTAGTGTTCTCAAGCATTCCCGAACGTTATCGAGTATTCTCGAGTATTTTTGAGCGACTTCTAGAACATTTTCGATCGTTATTAATCATTCTCGATTCTGGAGCATTTTCGAGCACTCTCGAACATTTTCGAACATTCTCGATTCATCTGGATCATTTCTAAGCATTCTCGAGAACATTCTCTAGTATTTTCAAGAATTTTTCGAAACGTTTACCAATATTCGTGAGCGTTTTTAAGCTTTCTCGAGTACTTTCGAGTATTTTCGAACATGTCCGAGTATTTTAGAGGATTCTAGACTTCAGGAGCTACTTAAACATTCTTGAACATTCTTTAGTAATCTTAATTATTCTCGAACACTCTCGACTATTCTTGAGGGTTATCAAGACTTCAGGAGTATTCTCGATCATTCTCAAACATTTTCGATTCTAGAGCAACTTTGAGCACTCTCTAACATTTTCGAACATTCTCGATTATTATAGAGTATTTCAACGCATTCTCAAGAACATTCTAACGTATTTTCAAGGATTTTTTCAAACGTCTTCGAACATTCTTGAGTATTCTCAAGCGTACTCGAAAATCGAAAATCATGTACACTCGAATATTTTCGAGTGTTCTCAAAGATTCTCGAACAGTCTTGAATATTCTCGAACATTCTCGTGTATTTTTGAGCGGTATCTTGAGCATTATCGAGACTTAAACATTCTCGATTGTTCTGGAGCATTCTCTTACATTTTGGAACATTCTCGATTATCCTAGAGTATTTCAACGCATTCTCAAGAACATTCTAACGTATTTTCAAGGATTTTTTCAAATGTTTTCGAACATTCTTGGGTATTCTCAAGCGTACTCGAAAATAGAAAATCGTGTACACTCGAATATTTTTGAGTGTTCTCAAAGATTCTCGAACATTCTATTGTTTTTGAGCGGTATCTTGAGCATTCTCGAGACTTGAACATTCTCGATTATTCTGGAGCATTCCCGAACATTTTCGAACATTCTTGATTATCCTGGATCTTTTCTAAGCATTCTCAAGAACATTCTCAACTATTTTCAAACGTTTTCGAACATTTTTCTCAAGTATTTTTGAATATACTCGAACACTTCCTAAAACATTCCCAAACATTCTTGAAATAACAGAGAAAGGATATTGTTTATTTTTTATTTATTCTTTGTACATTATTCTTAAAAAAATACATTTTAAGACAAATAAATTACAAGAACATAAATAAAGTTTTGGACGAAAGATGGTACATAAAGGGAGATAAAGAAATAAAATGAAAGAGAGACTTAGAGTAGAGAAAGGAGGAGAGAGAAGTGAAGGGGAAGAGTAGATAGAGAAAAAAATATAGATAATAGAGAACGGGAAGATAATTAAAGTAGCGAGAGAGAAAGAAAAGAGACAGGAAAGATGAAGAGAGGTGCGAGGTAAGAGGGGGAGGAATTATAGTTAAGAGAGAAGAGAGGCAGAGAGATGAGAAAAAAGCAGTAGAAATAAGAGTTGAGAGAGAAGAGAGGCAGCGATGAGGAAAAAAGCAGGAGAAATAAGAGAGACAAGATGGAGAGAGAGGAAGGAAAAGAGAAGAGAGAAAAGAGAAGTAACGTAGAAGAGAGATAGAGAAAGAGAGAGGAAAGAGAAGAGAGAGAATAGAGATACAAAAAAAGAGAAAAAAATGAAAAAGGAGAGTGAGAAGAAAGGGAGAGAGAAGAGAGAAAGGATGAATATATGAAGAAAAATGAGAGAGAGATAATAGAGAACGAGAGAAGAAAGTTCAAATGCCCAAAGTAACACAAGATGAAATTAAAGAGAGGGAAAAGCAGCAACAATTTTAAAGTAATTTGCCATAAGTTTCAAAATATCTAAGTAATATAACAAAAGTTTTAGTGAATAATTGGTGCATTGCATTGCATCAAATCAATTCAACTTTTCTCAGCAGACAATCTAAACTTCTAGTTTAGTTTCAAATAAGGGTTTAAATAAAAAAAATTAATTCTAAATTAAAAATATAAACTGAATATTGCGTCAAAGTAATGAAGAAAGCAGGCCATAACCTTAATAGCGCGATGAGATTCAACCCTAAGGTGAAGGTAAAGATAAGCAAGACGAAAACATAATATCTTCGTTTACATCGTGCCCAAATTAAGAGAATTATAATCGAAATGAAACACACTAATACAAACAAAGTTATTAGCGTGTTTCATTTCTATTCAACATGTATAACGAAGTAGATGCTTTCAATATCAACAGAATTATCATCGTTCTTTAGAGAGTAATGGTAGTCAGACTACTTCTACTAATATCTATTACTTAAAAAGTATTATTTTATTTATTTAATCATTTTCCTTTTTAACTTTTGCGTAAGGTCTTAAAATGTAACATTTTAACAAGATTTAAAACTGTCATTGCTGTTGAGCAGGAATGAGAAAAAATTTAGGGCTTCTCTTTCATCTTTTGGGCAGAGCAATGCCTGGATGTTTGGTATCACACCTTTTTGGGCAATCGTAACCCCAGAAAGTAGTTCTTTTTAACTTTTTAGTTTTTTGAATCGCTTGTTGCAAGTGACGGGGAATGATAGGAGATTTCTTGTTGACTCTAGCAGCTCTAGACTCCATGACCACCGACTTGCTCCGAACATTTTCCATTGAAATTGAAGGGAACTGAAGTCCAGCATAGTTTGATCGAGGCTTTGCCTTTCCCTTAACTGTACCACCTTTTTCACATTCAGACATATATGTTTAAGATAATATAAATTATTGTTTCTTGTCAACAATAACCACAAATAGTTTTCGATCTATTTTGGATAGCGCAGTTGAAGACAGTAGCGCTGTAGACAGTTCCCTGTAATTTTCAGTGGTAATCCACCTAAGTAGTGAATCATAGTGCAACGCCCAGACAATAGATGGCGTCTTAATGGTATTATCTTGGTTACAATTCTTATTTATTTTACACAGGATAGGATAAGAACATAACATCCTGTAGATGAATAATTATTTTCTTTTGGCAGATTAAATTCTAGCATCCAATTATTTTAGTTTTGAATGAAGAAAGATCCTTCAGTTCTTAAGCATTATTAAGAAAAAAATAAGGCCTGGATAGGATATAGTAGAAAAGTGGATCTTCTTGAGCTTGTGTTTTCGTTTATTTGAGGTAAAACTTTATCGATAATTAAATAGTTAAGTGTTCTTTCTAAAAGCCTAATATTTCAGCATAAATATTTGATTAAGGCAAGTTAACTACTGAAATAAATAAGCATAAAACACAATCATTATTAAGCAATTCCAGTCGTTTTAGGAATAAATTACGGTTATTAAATATAATAGCCGGCACTCTCAATGCTGCTCATCTCAATATAAAAAGAAAACAAACCAGGTCTACGCAGTAACTTCAGCAAATAAGGAAATGGGCCGCTCTGGCATTGACATTTACTTGCGGCCGGACTGTCGTTTAAACGAGAATGCGAAATTATCCACGTCCAAAAGTGAATATACCGCAACGAAATCGTAATAAATATATAGTTGCCGGATCGATACTGACTTTTCCATATTTGGAGCAATCCTCGGCAGATTTTTACCGCAAGTGTTACCTTGTTATTTAGCTCAGAGATCAATACCGAGTATTCTTTTTGTTTTACCTTGTCTCGTTACTACAATGTACGAACGTCATACGAAAAATAAACTATACGAAATACGTGGGCAGTTGATGTAAACGTGTTAATTATTATTGGATAGATTTATGATGTTTCGATTTAATAGAAATCCGCTAAATCACTGATTTTAATTAGTTGTGATATTGGTTCTATCAAATTGATTTTATTTAGGCCATTAAATGAATGCGCAATTAATTGAATTCAAATTGTTTGGTGTATCGATCATATGTATGAGTTTCTATATTAAAATTCGTGATTAATTAAAATTTTATTTTTTATTCCAAATTGGGCACATTATGGAGTAGGGTGTGTAAAATACGAATTTATAAAACTTGTAGACAGATAAATGTATAAACATTTTTTTAAATAATTTGTAAGAGCTTTTGATCGAATGATTAAATTCTTTATGCAGCAACTAACGAATTTTCTGAACTTAACGAAAACTTTATGGATGCTACAAATATCTAAAAAATTGCTTATACAGTTTAGCTTTAATTATTATAATAAAGTGTAGGCGTTATCATAACTGTTGCTGTTAATTATTTTTTTAATTATAGCTAATACGTGATTTAATCATAGCTTTTTATTTCAGCCTGCGAATTAATATGGTGACAGTACAGAGAGCAATATGAATTGCATAATTTAATTTAAATTGCGTGCAGGTGAATATAAATTTGCTGGAAGTGACATTAAACTAATTTATTAAATTATTCAACATTACTATTAGGCTGCAACTTTATATATATTTTTTTTTTCGCTCTGCAAATGAAAGCACCGTTTTGATCTTTGATCATTTAAATTTATACACCAGTGCGGATGACATTACGGAGATTTTATTCCATCAAACGATGTTTTATTATATCCCGAAGGTTATAAATTTGTTTACATCGAATAATTATTTTATTTAAATTAATTATATGATATAATATTGTATACATATAATGTATAATAACTATGTTGATGTAAAACCACAAAAAAACGTGATTTATAGGAATATAAATGTATACAATTTTAAAGAAAATGTTTGAAATTATTTCGTTTCTTTATTACTTTAGTAATAAAGCTAAACACTGTAAAAATGTGCAATTGCTCAATTGATAATGCAATATTATTTAATTATTTTTGTGTGCAGAAAACTTTTTTAAATTATTAAATATGCAACCAAATTTACCTTATATTACTTATTTTGTAAACTCCGCCTTCAAAATCGATGCTCTAAATTTCAAAGTGATGTAATATTTATGTGTGTATGTTGTGTGTTATTTTTTAAATAGATCTTATAAAGTAAATAAACTAAACTAATGTATATTTGGTTGTATACGTCTGTATATTTGGTTGCATAAAATAAGGCCATATTTTTATCTAATATTTTTTTTGAAAATAGATTCTACAGGTTATACCACGTAAATAAAAAAATACAAAACTAGTTATTATATATTATCATCAAGTAAAATGACACATTACATGCAGTATTACATCTCTATTAGAATAAATTTTATCAATTTTGTTCTAAGACTTAATATAATATTAGGCGATAACACAATCAAATTTATGTCAACGCCACAGAGCAAACTAGCAATATTATTCTGCACACTATCTGCCTGTTATAAGGATAATCCTGTGCAAATACGATTTAATACTGCATTGCACGTGCTCCAGAGGTCGGACATGTTCGTCAAACACCTCTACGATGAGAACCGTCTGCACGGCCGATAATACCATTACTAAACCGCGGCCAAAAATAACAGAATTCGACACGCGTCTTTCATTTCGATGTTACCAGAAAACTCGGGGATCCGTCCATCATTTGTAATATTTCAAGACATCTCGAAATATAACTTGGCTCCAATAATACGGTGTGAACGACCAAAATAAAAAAATATGTATATATTTTCAAATTTTTCTACGTTTTGACATTTTTTATAACCTAACTAAATACAGTTTGAAACCAGTTTAAAAATAAAGGACAATAAATTATAAATTTTGATCCCTCAAGTAATTAGATGTAATAATAAAGACAAACTTCCAAAAAGCCTATATTTTTTAGATGAAATTAATCTTATCAGAACAAAATTCGGATTTTTTTTCGAAGTTATGTAACTTGCTGAAAAATAATGTAATAGTCAAAAAAGGATTCTAGAAAATCTTCTCATGATGATTTTTAAAGGTATAAAACTATAATGAAGAAGAGAAGTTGAAGATACACAATGACCTTTTATAAATGCTTTTACAACAAAACCAAAATTTTTAGAATATTAAACCTTCCTTATTTTGGTACCAATCTAATTGATTTGAATAAACTTTTCATTGACCTCAGACCTTTTCCTGACTTCACCTTCCTGATGTTTATCGAAATGAATCAAAAAACACAACTCGTCTTTTAGTTTTATATTAATGTATACTGTGTTTATGTGCATCAAAGTTATTTTTCCTTTGTTTTCTTGGCATAGGCGCCGATAATCAAAGTTTGTTCAGAAAAGTAAAATTAAAATATCAACTTTATAGGTGTCAAAAATTTGATACCGGTTTCACCATGATTGGAAAGATGGGTTTATGATACTTACTTACTCTATGCCTAGAAAATTAAAATCAAAATATCAACTTTATAGGTGCCAAAAATTTGATATCGATTTCGCCATGATTAGAAGGATGGATTTATGATACTTCGAGCTACAACTACAGAATTTATAGATTCTAAGTATGTCGGTTATGCATTTAACACTTGGAAAGGTTTGTTAGGTATATATTCTTAAATAATATGTGGTGAGTTATTTTGGTACCAATTATATTTTAAATTTAAACTACGCAAAAAAATAGTTGTGTGGATTTTTAACATTATTTAAAAACTATTGTGCCTTGAATTTTGTTATAAAGTTAGAGCAGATCAGTAAATTAAAGCAAATAATGGCTTCAAAAAAATTATGGACTTCAGTTAAGGATCTTAGTACATCAAATTTTTGATGAAGCAAATTTTGTCCAAAATATAGATGATCGCAAAATGGGTTCTAATATGATGCGTAATGAACGATTTCATATAGTAGATACATATTAGATGCTAATCGTATATTCAAGAAGTTCAAGCTCATCGCCAAAGGTATCCAGTAACCTTGATTGATTTTTTGATGTTCTTCAATGTTTTTGATTGATCCTAAACAATCGATGGATTACCTTGAGTCATATAAAATGCAATTAAATGACTGTAATCTCCTTAAATGACCTTAAATAACTTTTAACTTTATTAAATGTATTCATATAACCTCAATGATATCCTTGAAATCTTTTGATTGATCTTAAACGATGGGTGGGTGACCTTGACGATCATCTTTATTTCTCATTAGTCGATCGTAAATAACATTGATTTACCGTTTGATGTTTTCCAATGCTTTTGATTAAACTTAAACAATCGATGGATGACCCTGAGTCACATAAAATGCCGATGAGTTACCCCATAATTACTTTAAATGACATTAAATAATTTTTAACTTATTTTTAATGGTATTCATATAACCTCAATTTACTGCTTGATGTTCTTGAATTGTTTTGATTGACCTTAAACGATTGGCGGATGACCTCGATGATTTTGAACGATTATTGGATGATCCTAAATGACGATAATCTCTAATGCTCATCACTCGATTCTAGATAACCTTGATTTACTGTTTAAGGTCCTTGAATGCACATAGCATTTTATTCGTCATTGGATGACCGCAAATGACCATAATCTCTAATGATGATTAGTTAATCTTAAATAACATGTAATTACCGTTTGATGTTCTTCAATGATTTTGGTTGGTTTTCATATAACCTTAATTTACTGCTTGATGTTTTTGAATAGTTTTGATTAACCTTAAAGGATTGTTGAATGACATCAAACGTCTTTTAATGATTGCTGTTGTTTATTTCTTGTTTTCTTCAATGCTAATTAGTTGAAACTAAGTAACCTTGATTTACCGTTTGATGTCCATGAATGCTTTTATTCATTGAACGATGGTTGGATGACCTTGAGACAAATAAATGACTTTAAATGCTCATTCGATGTCCCTAAATGACGATAATCTCAAATTTTTAATTAGTCGATTTTAAATAACCTTAATTTACCGTTTGATGTTCTGCAATGCTTTCGATTGACCTTAAACGATCGTTGGATGGCCTTGAGACAAATGATTTTGAATGCTGATTGGTTGTCCATAAATGACAATAATCTCCAATTCTCATTAGTCGATCTTGAATAACCTTAATTTACCGTTTGATGTTCTTGAATGCTTTTGGTCAATCAAACAATAAATGGATGACCTTGACCCCAAATGACCATAATCTCTAAAGATCATTAGTTGATCTTAAATAACCTCGAGTTACCGTTTGATTGTCTTTAATGATTTTGGTTGGTTTTCATATAACCTTAATATACTGCATGATGTCATTGAATATTTTGAAAGCAAGCAAGTGCTCACCAACTTTCAGGGTATGGACTTGACCACTGACAAACTCAGGTATATGATTAAGAAATGGCAGACCCTGATCGAAGCCTCTGCTGATGTTAAGACATGGATACCTACTACTACCATACTCCCATGTTTTCTGCATTGGATTCACCAACAATGACCAGCTGTCATAGAGGAAGACCTGTTATGCCTAACATACACAAGACCGCATGATCCGCAAGAAAATGGTGGAAATTATTAACCGTGACATTGCCGGCAGTGAGTTGAAGAAAGTTGTCAACAAACTCACCCCTGATTCCATTTCTAAGGATATTGAAATGACATGCCAAAGAATCTACCTACTGCATGATGTGTACATTCGTAAAGTGAAAGTACTGAAGAAGCCCCGTCTCGATGTTTCCAAACTCATTGAGTTGTACAATGACGGAGGTAAGGGAGGATAAATTTGATCTCATCCAATTTAAAAATATGGTTTCATTATGGTAGTATTATTTAATTAGTAATTTAATCAAAAATGTTAGTTATAAAAATGAAGCAAAATAATTTCACATGTTTGTAGGTATGTATCTAAAATTTTTGGAAATTACAATCTAGATGATTTTAAAAAGAATTTCAAATGTATGTAATACCAATTACGAAATATGATGAAGATCGAGTTTAGGTAGTATCAAATTCAAATTTTTTGTGAATCATGCAAAATGTTGGCCATAATTGCTAGTAATTATGCAAAAAATGAAGTTTTGGGTCTTAAAATAGCAAAAATTATCGACGAATTTAAAATTGGAAAACATGGCCTAAATAAAATCAAGCATGTTCTTGTAAAGGTTGTCCTCTTGACATCTCATATGTCTCCGTTTTAAGACAACTGGGAATTCACGCGCGTGACCTTAGTGAAAAACTAATTCGGAAATTCCTATATTTTTACATCACCCAACTTGAAAATATGGTTGGTTCCGTCATGAATCTAGAGCAAGAAATATTCAGTTTATATTTTTAACATAAATAATTTGCTTGCAAGAACCAAAAATGTTAATTCTGAAAATTATTTTGCTTGCACGAACCAAAAATGTTAATTCTGAAAATTATTTCGGATGTTTCCAAGTACCAATATTTTGTATGAAGATTCCAAGATAAATGAATAATAGACGAGTAGAAAACTAAGTGTTCTTTAAACTCTGTAAAAAATTTAGTAGGTATCAGGAGTTTTGGTCTAGCTTAAAAATGTAAACGTTCGTACCAAAAAATGAAAAAAAAATGAGATTGTAGTGTAAATTTCAAGATAAGAAATAAATATGATTATCAAAAAAAGTATATTTCTAGTACTAAACATACTTTTTTGATAATCATATTCATTTCCTTCCTAACATCTCATTTATTTCCCAAAAAATTTGGTACCTAGGAACGTTTACATTTTTGAACTAAACCAAAACTTCTGGTAACTACTAAATTTTTTACAGAGTTTAAAGAACACTGAGTTATGAACTATTGAGCAAAATATGAGTTTTATCTCTTTGAATTTTAAAATATGGTTCCGTCATGCAACTAAGGCAAAAACTATTCAGTTTATTTTCAAATTAAGTAATTTGCTCGTGAGAACTAATTATGTCGGTTCTGAAGATCACACAAAATAATTACATTATTTTTGTAGATGCCAAAAGTTCGTAGGTTCCTAAATTTTTTGGGAAAAATAAATCAAATGATTGTGAAAATTTTTCATGATAAGAAGTAAATGAATATACATTTTAAGATAATTGTTCACCGATCAATCAATTAGAATGTTAATTTTGCTTCAAACTCTGCAAAATATTTCGTAGATATCAGAACTTTTGGTTTATTTAAAAAATGTTAACCTACGTAGGTACCAAAAATATTTGTTAAATTTGGTTCTCGTTTACCACGTGGTGAAACATTTTTAGTATTAGGGGATGTTTACAAAAAAAAAATAAATGTGAAACCAACCAAGTGCCTCATTGGAAACAACCCCTAACAGTAGCAAAAGTGTTTGGAAAAAAGAAATACAGATGATTATGTAAAGAATACAGTTTTTAATATAATCAGGGAACAATTTAGAATAATCAGACTATTTTTTGGCTTGCTTTATACTCTGCAAAACATTTGGTAGATAACAGAATTTTTTGTTTATTTAAAAAATAACAACGTTGCCAAAAGTTTTTGGAAATAAAGATCCAGATGATAGTGTAAATTTGAAGACGAAGGAAATTAATGAGGTTATCAAAAAAGTAAATTTAGTACTAGTATGAAATATTGAGCAACATATGAGGTTTTCTTCACTCAAAGTAAAAATATGGTTTCATCGAGTAAGTAGCGCAAGAAATATTCAATTTATTTCCGAAATAAGTAATTTGCTCGTGAATAATAATTATTTTTCTCAGTCAAAATTATATTTCTTGTTCCATCAAGAGAGTAGCTCAACAATTATCAACTAAAATAATTATGCTGGCTCTGACGATCAGGAAAAATAATTTCTGGATTTTCCTAGATGCCAAAAATGTTTTGATAAAGATTTCAAGATAATTGGGAAAATGGTAGAATGAGTTTGTGTAATAATGATTTTGCTTTAAACTTTCCAACGCCAGAAATTTTAGTTTATGTGACAAATAGTAATATTCTTGGATGCAAACAAATAATCCAGATAATTTTAGAAACGAATTTTTATAGTCTTGCATTTGTTGTGCACTTTTAGTCAACTACCTATTGTTTCTTGTAGTATCAATTTAATGATGATGCACGAGTCATATCTATCATGCTGACAATAACAGCTAATAAGTTATCCTAAAAAGTGGACAAAACACAATATAAAAGTTTCCGAATGTGGATGAGTGTACCTGCCTTCCCAAAATCATGGTCCAAAAAGAGTTTGAGTCGAAGAACACGAGTCGTAATTGTGAACTACGCTCGTACTTTTTTTTGTTCAAAATTTTACGTTTAGTTTTTGTAATTAATTTGTTTTATATAATATGTACTTTTTAAGATAGAAGAAGACCAAAGATCTAAATAAATAAATAAATCTGAAGATTATACAAAAATGGGTGTTACCTCAGATATAAATTTAGGAATTGATGTAGATATAAAGTTATGATAGAATTTAAATTATATATTTCATGCTTGAAGCTATAAATTTATGATAAGCTTCAACCAACCGCATCAAAGTATTTGGTTGGTTGCCATTAAATACTTTTTTATTTTTATAACTATATATTTAGTAAAGATGAAAACACTGCCATAAAATAAAGTGTGTGATCAAATGAAGTATTTTTTGTTTAAATTATACAGGGTGCGGTATGGAAGTATGACGTTTTTGGAACGCGTATAACTAAAGAGTAGGGAGAGCCTAATGTTTACGGAATGGTTCATTTGTGACCACCCGACATTGCAATTTTAATTGGTACAGTCGTTATTGGATCGTGGACTCTAGAGCAACGCATATTTGATCGAAACTAGGCTTTTTTGGCTGCTGCACAACAAAATTCAATGTTGAAAGTTATGGTTATGTTCCTAGACGAAACATTATCCTGAGTGAAGTGAGTGCAGAACCTCCGTACTAGAGGATCGTTAATGCCTGGAGTACCTCGAGGTGGAGAAACACGCACAGCAACTGTCAACACAGAACGTTACGTCGCCATGCTGCGTGATTTTTTACTTCCAGAGTTGACAAGGCGTTATATTGGCATTGGAAGAGTCTTTTTTCAACAAGACGGGGCAACTTGACATACCTCAAGGGTATTTTTGAGAGAACATTTTCCAGGACGACTCATTTATCTAAGAGGGAACATATTCATTGGATACCTCCCTTTCCCCCTCTGCATTTTTTTTTTCTGTTTGGGTACCTAAAGGCACGTGTTTTTATTGAGAAATCACGGACCCTTATTAAGCTGTCTAATGCTATCACCCGAGAAATTCAAGCGATTCCGGCCAACATGTTGGAAGGATGCATTAACAACTTCACAACTCGACTTCAGGAGTGTGTGGAAAAGAACGGACCTCACTTAGATTACATTATTTTTCGTACATGAATGTTTTTTAACCTTTTCTTTGATTTGAATACGAAATGGCAAATCCACATCTGCCTATTAATAATAATAGAATTTTGATATTGTAAAAAAAACAGTCGTTGGCAATGGAGGAATCATATTGAGCGGATGGATGACAGCAGATTGCCGAAGACCGCAAGGGATGGTCTCCCAAGATCTAACAGATTTCCTGAACACCAACCCATACGATGGTATGAAAACTGGTGCTCATCATTCCAGCTGTGACTCTACCAGAGAGAGTATAAGACAAACGCCTTAGAAAAAGAAGAAGACAATTCTCCGAATTATGATTTTATCAAAGACGTCATACTTCTCTGCCGGACCCTATACAAAATGTTTATGTTATAGATTTTATTATGATGAAAATGCAAATAGTACAAAAATTTAGTTTCAAAAAATTAATTATATCGCTGATGCTAACATTAACTGCCTAAAATACCTTTTTAAATCGGGAACAAAGAAACTAAAATCAAGTAGAGCATAATTTAATAATAAAATATATAAGTCCTTTACGTTGTAGATAATTCACTAATAAATAGAAAAAACACGAAAATATATTCGTAAAATCTACAACAAATGAGTCTTATTAAGACTACAAGAACAAATCACCTTTCAAAGGTGATTTCAAAGGTGATTTGTTCTTGTAGTCTTAATAAGACTCATTTGTTGTAGATTTTACGAATATGTTTTCGTGTTTTTTCTATTTATTAAAATCAAGTAAGCAGAAGAAAATACTTGCTCAAGATCATGGTACAACAAGGGTTTGAGTAGAAGGACATGTATGAAGTATGCTCTTGCTTCGCTCGCCCAAAAACAGTGCCATAGAAGGTATCCTGCTGTTATTTCTTCCTCATTGTGTAACAAAGATATACATGCACTTTTGTGGCACATTGAAGAATAAATAACGACAGGATACATTCAATGGCATTGTTTCACCTTAGCAATCAATATCTTTTTGATTTGACATGGAAACATCTTGATCAAAACCATCTAACCTAAGATGCTTGTCTACTTTTTTGACTGGATATGGAAACACCTTGACCAAAACCACCTGACCTAAGATGCCTCTCTATCTTTTTGACTGGACATGGAAGCACCTGGATTTATTTATTTGTTTATTTCCCAACAGGACATTGCCAATACAAAGGGAAATATCACATATAAACACAATACAAATCATCAAGATCAAAATTATCTGCCCTAAGATGGCTGTCTATCTTTTTGACTGTACATGGAAACACCTTGATCAAAATCATCTGACCTAAGATGCAGACGGACAATAGAAAAATTGAAAGCGTTTGCAATGAGATAAGATAGTTAGGAACTTAGTTCTCCAAAGTCTGGAGATATAAATAGGATCCCTATTTATCCGTACGGTTACTTTTAGTGTGTGCCGAGGATTTATAAAGTTATCAGTAGCATGAATTCTTTTATAGAACCAACATTTAGTTTCAAAACTATGTAAAATGCTTTAAAATACTTGTGAGAACTGTGGATGTTAGGTGTAAAAATTATGCAAATAAAAAATTCATTCAGACGTTGTAGGTACCAGAACAAAAATAGGTATTTTACAAGATAAAATAGATGACTTCAATTAGTGACACTAAAAAGGTCAGATAATTTCTGCAACTGTCCAGAGAAAACCTACGCAAGGTTGTAGGGCTCCTAACAGGACACTGCAATTTAAGATCGCACCTGATCAAATTAGGACTACATTCTAGTCCTTTCTGCAGAGGGTGAGAAGAGGTAGAGGAAACAGCCAAAGCTTGTACTTCTGAACTGCCCGGTTCTATCCAACTTACGTAAATCCACAATGGGAGGGGGATGTCTAAAGTCATCAGACATCCTAAGAGTCCCTCTTGGCGTTTGCCAATGCCTTGGTTGGCTCGATCGTACCAAGGAATGACTCAGATGGGAAGACAAATAAATGGTCCACTGGGGTTTGGGTATAGCGGACCAAATCCAAATCCAAATTATGATCAACTATATTTCAAAATTTTGGAAACAATTTGTTGGTACAAAAAATGTTGTCTCTCCAAATTATGACAATTTGTTTTGACATAAATTCAAGATGAATATAGTAAGGATGCAAATATGATGAGTTGGTTCAAGTATGAAAATTCTTGAGCCAACGTAATCCGCTCGGTGATGCAGCTTCTTTCAAGAACATAACCCCTTAAGGCGACCTATTTGGAGGGGATAACTTTGTTTGAGATCCGACTATGAAAAGACTCGATAGTTTTGGGCTAGTGAATGCAGCGACCACGATTTTAGTCGATAAAGTACGACACTACAACACTTCGAGGGTGTCTATAAAGACTTCCAACGATAGGCTCTAATGATTTCTTAATTTGAGCATCGTAATGCCAACCAGTACAGTCAACAGTATGGCGAGGACCGGGTGAAAATTTAGGTTTTCTAGTTGATAATCTTTATCGGTAAAATGCACAAGCTGTCGATTTTTGTTTTGTACCAAAAGCGCCGTATTTGTGGAAGATACACTTGTCATACGTAGATTATAGGATCAATGCGATCGTCTTGAGTAGTTTCGGAATAGTTCAGAACGCGGAGAAATTCTCCATTGAAGAATTCGTTTATCAAATTCGGTTGGACGACTTATCCAGGACAATCTTAATTAAAGCAAAACATCTTTAACTATTTTCTTCCTCCCTTTAGGCAATGTATTCATGTTTTTAATTTCAAATGTTATTTAGCCCAAAAAGATTTACATATGATCACAATTTATGTTTTTTTTTTTTGGATTTCTTTCTTAGCTTTGCGTTCAATGGTCAACATTTTAAGATCAAGTACTTGTTTCTTTTCATGCTTTCCATTTTGTTTTTTCCTTTTAAATCTATTTGAACTTACTTACAACTATTTATAATTATAACTAAACTCAAATTTACAATGTAAATCTCAAAATGTATTACTGCTCTTCATATTCATGCTCTTCAACGCATGTCAAAAAAGATCATGCATGAGAATGTTGGTTGTATAAATAAATAAAGACGATCTTGGAACCAAACATTTGTTGGTACAATATTCTAAACCACTTGCAAACAATTCTAAATGATCGCGATTGCGAAGAACGCTGGTCTTGGTTGTAAATAAATAAAGACGTTCACATATCAAAAATCATGTAGTAAACAATTCAAAAAGCTCGTAAATACAAAGAATGTTGATTCTGGAGATTATGCAAAAATATTTGTTAATATTGATCGCATGAAGAAATATAACTTGATACCTTTTTTTTTTTCTTCTTGAATGACTTTCTCATTTATCACTTGGTGAAACATTTTAAACTATTACTGATGAAGGTTTAAATTACACTTGGTTTGTTTCACATTTTTTCTCTATTTACTCGATACTTTGGTTTTATCTCAAGAAATCTTTCAAACAAGAAAAAAATTCACAAGTCTTGAGTTTGGGCTTAAAATCTGAAGCGAATTTTGGGATACAGCGCCCAAGGATATTCTGGAAATTGTCAAAAACTGTCTCGGATATTTCTGTAGAAATTTTTTTTTCAAAAAAATTCCCTGAATCATAATAATTCTTGTAGGAAAAGCAAAAATTGCTACCTTCATCATTCAATAACGGGTTTTGACTTTTTAGATTATGTTAATTGTAGATAAAAAAATTCCAAGCTGATTGTATGATAATTAAGAGCAATAAGAAACGTACTTAATTTTGTTTTCTGACACACCTAGGTGCCGGGTGTTTCTAAATGAATATCGGGGTTTTAACGCATTGTAATATTAATTACGTAAAACTTCTTCTTCCAATAATTGGGAGAATAGCCATAGAAGTAGAGCATGAAGATAGGAAGTATCAGTTACAGTTGCTCCTTCAAAAAAGAAATGCCCAAAAACATTTAACAATAAATGAATTCCCCTCTATAACTATTTAGTACGTAAGCGAAAGTTGTACGTTATAAAACCACTTGTGAACTGCCTGATGAATCCACTGTGTGGCGAAACAATTGTCGCAGTGATTCGGGTGTTTCTAAATGAATATCGGGGTTGTAGAGCATCAAGATAGGTACCACTTACGGTTGTTTCTCCAAAAAATGGCCCATAAACTTTCCGCCAAAATCACAAACCATTCAATTTAGGGCAATCTCGTTGAAATTGTGCCATTTCGTGAGGATTATTTCTCGCCATTTTTGCTTCTAGCGCCCTCTAGCGCATGCGCGTTTAACAAACAGAACTGTTGAGTTTCTATTTTATTTTATGTATTAATTATGATTTTAAGTTTTACGTAATAAGTACTACAAAGCGTTAAAAGCCCGATACTCATTTAGAAACACCCGGTATTAAAATCTGATTTATGTCGTATAAGATTATGTCATCGAATGTAAAAACAATAATAATATTAGGTGTATTAGGCTGTATGTATTTGTATTATTATGATATATTTGTGTACATTATTTATATTATTTTTTGTTTTTTAAAATAATGATGTGCGGGTTCAAATTTCCAAAAAAAAAGATATATAAATTGCGATGATTTATTTTAATGAACGCTGTCGACGCGTATTATGTAACTAATTTTCATAAACCATATAACACTCTGATAATTGTCCCTGATGTACACTCTTTTTTTTTTGAATAACAACAAAACGATAATATGCATATTTTTGCGCTGCACGCTATAAAACTGAGTAGGCGTATAATTTAGATTACTGTATCTCAGCGCGCTGTTTAAATATATGTTATGTGTGCTCGCCGCCTGTAAAAAAAACGACGGGAATGCAAAAAATGCTTAAAATTAATGCCGGGCATCTATCAACAAAATTTCATTTGCAGCACAAACAAATTTGATCGAGATAATGCTGAAAAATGGCGGCGCGCGTTCGGATTTATTCGAGCCGCCGCATCGGAAACGCGAGCGAACGCATCGTAAATTTATAATTAGAGGGTTCGGTCGTAAAACCGCCCCCTTCGCGGCCGCTTAAAAGCGTTTTATGAAAATCAAGGATGTATTAAACGGTATTACTCTATAAATGACACCTGAGAGCGGACTAAAAGGCCCTTCAAAATTCAGTACGTTAACTAATTACAACCGTCTATCTAAAAGCTGTAGCTAATCTGAAGCACGGAAGCTGCACGTAACGGCCACGTGTGCTTTAGATGCGATTAATTATGTACGCCACGTATGCAATCAATTAAAACGCGGATTTCGCATCAATAGACCTTCGCATCTAATTTCGGCGCGATTTACTTGCGTCGATTCGTACTGCGACCGAATAGTTTGTCAATTATGAGGTTCGTTACTTTGTCGTTTCAAGATTTCAAGGAAACGGGGTGTATTAATAAATGTCACATCGAACCCACATGTTATACATATAGGCCTGTAAATATAGATTCGGATTCAGTGCAGAAAAATATCTCAGTAAGTCAATTAACAAAAATAAACCTTTGATACCTGAAGCTTAACCAGGAAAACTCTTATTCGAATGCTTTATTTAGATTTTATTTAAATGCATTGAAATGAGTAGTTTATAATAATTATTTGTAATGTATAAAAGCCTCATATTTAGGTTGCTTGAAACTGTTAAATATTTCTGGTCATAAATTTGACCACCTTGAAGCTTCAAAATATATAGTCATCAAAGGAAACTACTGTATTACCTAAAAAACTCACGTTTGGTTGGTGTCGGTACTTAGGAATAGTCTATTGCATAATGTATATTTATAAATAGTCCCTATAGATATAGATAACATATATATTTTTATAATTGCTCAAAATCTTGGCTAAAAAAGGAGAAACCAAAATCAGCAAAAATCTGCAGATGATTTCTCCGTATAGTCAAAATCTTGACCAAAAGAGGAGAAACCAAAAGCAACAAAAAAATCTGCAGATGATTTCTCTGTATAAACTAATTCTAATAACCTTCCCAAAAATGAATCAAAATGGTAACATTGTTATTAAGATCACAGAATCGTAATACGTTACCATAATAATTATCAAAGTATTTATTAATTCATCACATCGCATATTAGACACCAAACTTCAAAAAGAAAAAAAAATACTATTAGAAAATCCATAAAATAGGCTATTAATAAATAATTCTTTAATAAAAGATAAAATAATGTCATTGAAAAAGCAATGAAAATTTAATAAAAGTAAAAATGGAAGTTCACAGGATAATAATGACTCATTACAAAGAGAGTACATTTAAGATAAGTTAGAGTTTGGAATGGAAAGAGGAAGAGAAGTTTTTTTTTTAATTCCAAAGTTTTTAATGATTCATTCGTATAAATAAAATATCTTTAAATAGGAAAGATTTTTTAAATAGCGAAGTATTATAGCAGCTTTGATTCAAAGAAAATCACGTATTCTGATATTCTAAAATTGTGGACATAATTTTTAAGGAAACAATGTTTAAAATTTCAATAAACTGCCAAAAATAATATTTTGTAATATTTTTAAAGTAAAAATCCAAAAGCTTTCTTAATTTGAAAATGTTAAGAAGAAAAACTCTTTTCTTAGGAAGAGTAGAAGATCGCTTAAAAGAGTCAACTCACTAACTAAAATTCTTATAGCCCAAACTATATATGTGTATGTCATTTGTCATTTACAATCAATATTTGGAATATTATGTAGGAGTCATGATTTTAAAGTAAGAACCCGTTTCGAAATTCCGCTGCTGCAGCGCTGCGTTCGGCTGTCACCGCATATGAATTGGGATCCTTTATCTGTTGACAAGCCACAGACACCATTACTGCAACAGTCTATCGTGTTTATGCTGTTTTGTGTGATTTAAAATGCCCCGCCGATTAAGAATCTCTGAGGTAATCGCTGTTATCAGCTTTCTTATTGCTAAAGGCGTGGAAGCAAGCAGTTGAAATTCATCGTTAGATTTGTGAACAAAATAACAAAATTAAAACACTTTGTAATTTCCTTCCTTCACATTTATTTTTACATTTCGAGTATTATGTACTCATTATCAATGACTGTACATGTACATGGTACTCGAAATGTTCATCTGACATATAAAAATAAATGTGAAGGAAGGAAATTACAAAGTATTTTAATTTAACTTCACACAACTCAAATCAAACCGTGAATATTCAACAATAACAAAACCTTATAAGTGGTGAAATGGCAAGGAAATGGTTTAGAGCTTTAAAGTTGGCCGCAACAATGTTCGTGACGAGAAACGGACTTGCCGAGCTTCTGTCATTACTGACAATTTGATGCAAAAAGTTGTTGACGAAAAAGTAAAGCAGAACAGGCGCTTCACGATCTCTTTTTAACCTCAGAAATTTTCTCAAGTTTCAGGAAGTGTTCTGTATGAAATTGTGACGGAACGCTTACATTATCCAAACATTATGTGTACCAAAAATGTTGGCGGAGGAGCACAAAACCAAAAGTTTTGGCGGTGCTTGATATTCCTTGAGCGTTATGATGATTTTTTAAACCAAATTGTCATTTCATAGATGAAAAGCGGGATTCCTTGATGCTGACGTAACGTGGGTTAACGTAGACCACTTATCAAAGCAGCAATCCATGAAATGACCAAAAAAAGTGGAATTCAAAAAGACAAGTTCAACCAGAAAAATAATAATGTGCTTTGGTACAGAACAAATTGCCATAGGCTACGAAACGTGGAATTCTTTGGTGCTGGCGTAACGTGGGTGGTTTATGTTACTTCAGCATCAAAGCAGCAGTCCATGGAATGACCAAGAAAGTGAAATTCAGACAATTTCAGCCAGGAAAATCATGTGTAATGTGTTTTGGAACAGAACAAATTACCCTAGGCTATGAAATATGGATTTCTTTGATGTTGGCATCACCCACCAGCATCAAAGCAGCAATCCATGAAATGACCAAAAAAAGTGAAATTCAAACAAACAATTTCAACCAGGAAAATAATGTGTAATGTGCTTTGGAACGGAACAAATTGTCATAGGCTACGAAAAGTAGAATTCTTTAATCCTGGTGTAACGTGGGTGGTCTACATTATACCAGCATCAATGGAATGACCAAGAAAGTGAATTTCAAACAGACAATTTCAACCAATAAAATCATGTGTAATGTGTTTCTAAACAGTATAAATTGCCGTAAGCTACGTAACGTGGGATTCTTTGATGTTGGCGTAACGTGGGTGGTCTAAGTTACGCCAACATCAAAGCAGCAATCCATCGAATGTCCAGGAAAGTGAAATTCAGACAATTTCAACCAGGAAAATCATGTCTAATGTGTTTTGGAACAGATGTATTGGTTGTCGACTATTTGTTTCGTGATGAAACAATAGTTTCTGAAAATAACTGTGACACATTAAGAAAACTGCGTCCGACAATCCAAAACAAAAGGCGAGGAATTCATTTGTTTCGGGAAAATGCGCGGTCGCACACAGCCAATCGAACTCATAGTCTTATCGCATCGTGTGGCTCGAAACAACTTGATCATCTGTCATACAGCCCAGATCCAGTGCCGAGTGATCACTACCTGTTTCTGAATTTAAAGAAGCATCTCGGAGGTAAGCGCCATGATGACAACGAAAGCCTCAAAATGAACCTAAATCAATGCCTGTCAAATCAGGTGACAGACTTTTATGACAACAAGCTTGTTGTTCGATATATGATATGAAGAAGTAGATTAAAGTACAGGCTTTCATGTAAAAAAACAATTTTGTTATAAAAAGTTCTCTAGTTTTTTTAATATTATAAAACGGTAAAAAACAAGCCTCGTACAAAAGAATACATTCGTAAATAAAATTAATAAATTAGGATTAAAAAAAAAACAGTATTGCTTCACTTCAAAATAATTAATTAGAGATTTTTGAGTAACAGTGACGATCAAAGTTTACATCAACGACTATTCGTTCTTTCTTTCTTTGGCAGTAGAGGGGGACCGCCGATTCTAGAACCCCCTCCTCCTCCATTTTGAGGGAAACTCCTCCTAATTAATTGAGTAAATCCTCCTGATTCGGAGGAGGTACCTTTTGGAACATTTGAAAGAACTATTGTCCTCCTCCTCCTCATATGCACGAGAAGAGAAGAATTTTACTCCTCCTACTCCTCATAGAAATGAGAAAAGTTTCAAAGAGGTAATTTACTCGTAATAATTTGGAGGCAGTTTCCTAAAAAAGGTGGAGGTTGGGTCCATAGAATCGGCAAACTCCTTGAGGGCATGTGGCCAACGGTCTAACGTGCAGCCAAGCATTCATAACATGCAGGTAAAGTATCTAATCAAATCTAAAGGGGGCTTTGCCCCTGCAGGCTTCCCAAGTAAGCCCGGATGCATTACACCTGGTATGTGCCATTTAGTTATAGGCAGACCACATGCTAGAGATGTTTATTTACATCTCGACAGCTCAAGGGCAAATGGCGTATGGTATGATGTATATAGATTAAATTAAATTTTGGGCTCTTTGGCGCCAAAATTTAAAACAGATTAATGGTGTATTGTATGGTTTCCTCTTGAGTAGATTGTGCGAGGTGTTTGTGGAAAATTGGGAGGTTTTTGTTGAGCGACACTTTTACTTAGAACCCTCCTCCGAATTGTTATTGCGCTATATAAGACAGTGCACAATAAATTCCATTCGGTATATTCGCCGTTATAACTGTCGACAGTAAGTAAAATATATTTGATTAATTCAAAATGTAAATATCAATTATTGTGTATAATTGTAGTGAAACGACTGAACCCCTACAGAAGACTGGATTGTAAACAAGAAAGGAAACCATTAATTGAAGATAATATATAGAGTGAAAATGTCAATGAAATAGATATGCAGCAGCAGCAGTTATCGAATAATGGGAGTTTAATGGAAGAAGTTGACTTCTTCTGAATTCTATGAGGAGAGTCCTGGGATATTGGAAGATTCAGATTATTTAAATGTATCCAATTCCAACAACATTGAAGCTTCTAATAATGCATGGGATGGTACACTTCGACTTACCCAACAAAGGAAGAAGTCTATGAAAAATTCGTTATCTTCAAATACTTACTTTTTTAAATAAAAGTAATACCAAGTGGGTATCTGTAAGCTTGGACATAGATATTTAATTCGAACCGGTGATTAGAATTTTGGGTAACAGGGGGCAAGGAATTTCTCTGAATGAGGAAATGTGGGACGCGTTGCAAGAACAAAAGTAAAATGTAAATCATAAGTTTTTTAATTTGATGGTATGAAGGTTCTATTTGTTTGTGTTGATAATTGTCGCAAAATTTTAAAAATTTATGTGGGTGAAAATTATATATATATATTTATCGTACGAAGGTCTTCACATATTAATGAAAGTAGCTTATGTTCTTTCAAGTCGTTTATTATATTTAAAAAATATTAAATTTAATGAATTTTATGTCCCTTACAGGGATTTTGCTTCCAAAACTATTCTATTTCGTCCCTTTATTTCCTTCGCCACTCTCTTTTTTTTGAGGGGTCGTCCATGTCATCCATGACTACTACGTACTAATAGTTCCTTAGTGAACCAGTTTGTCATGTAGAGAAATTGTTACGTTATTATATCTTAAAGATGTATGTATCAACTTCTGGTGTGTAAAGTTTCAAACATTAAGCTTTGGATATTTTTGTTCAAAATAGTAAATTTAAAACTAAATCATAAAAGCAGATAACCTTGTAGTGATTAAGAACGAATAAGGTTAGCTCTATGCTTTATTTAGTTTTAATCACAACAAAGTTTTTGCTTTTAAAATTTTTCGTCATTACAATTTTTGAATCTTAAAAGGTGATTTATTGAAATAGTAAACTACTTTTTAAGATTCAAAAATATGACATTTCGATGACGCATTGGTGAACTAGATTACTACATATAGAAACTGACACGGTATAACATCTTAAAGATATATGGCCTGCATTTTAGTGTTCAAAGTTTTGAGGATTAACTTCCCAAAAAAATCAAAATGGAAAAAGGCAAATTAATTTGATCTAAACTTTTAATTACTTCTTAATAATAATGAGTTTTTGGTTTTTTAGGAGTTCATATAATTCCTTTGATAATTATTATATTTCAAAAATAACGGAGTCCCAAAAAGAAAGGTTATGACATTCTGGATTATTTTGTGCAGAGAGAAAAAAATCAACCTAAACATTTCATCAGTTTTTTTTTTGATGATCATGACTTCTTGGTTGTCTAAAAGTTTATACCATTTCGTGATTTATTTTCACATTCAAATATTGATAACGTACAGAGTGATAAAAGATTTTGATACTATGGATTTTTTGATATATAAGAATTCGACCTAAGCGCTTCATAATTTTTTGATAATCGTGATTTTTGATTTAAATAAACAGTTCTACTTTTAGTGCTAAATCTAAAAATATTCAGGAAAGTTATTAATACAAGAAATGAATTTAATTGTTCATTTTGTTAATATTTAGAAAATCTACTAGAAATATGAATATTCTTGCATTAACAGAATTTTTGGAAAGTCCTTAAGTCCAAAAATATTTAAGAAAGTTCTTGATGCAAGAAATGAATTAAAATTCTGGAATATCTTTCAAGCTCTAAAATGTTTTGATATAAGTTACAAAATTGTAATGCCTTTTTCAAAGTTTTCTATTGAAATCCAAAATAAAAATTTAGCTGCTACCTAATATGTAAACATCATGGATGGAAGAATATTTTGAATATTAAAGCACCCAAATAAGAAGCCAACCTTTTAAAGTGATTTATCGAGGAAGGCATTTAAAATTGGAATTATTGGAATTTATTTTTCAACGTGAGGAAGCACGCAATTAAAATTTTGGAATATGTTACCAGCTCTGAAAGCTGTGATTTTATTTAGAAAGAAATCGCAAAAATATAATGCCTTTTTTAAAGTTTTCAATTCAATTCTAAATTAATTGATCAAAAGATATATCCACAGACAAAACGAAAATTATATAAGTAATTGTGGAGGCTTTAACTTCGTGATACATTTTAATAATTCAAAATAAGTAAAAGAACTAACTTTGTTGGTATCACTTTTTATATAAAATATTTTGAATTAAAACAAATATTTTAAAAACTATATAGCAAAATAATAATTTCGTTCCATAAATTTCTCAAATTCACCTTACCTTAAAACATGGAGGATGGAAGAATACTTTGAATGTGTGTGTGTGTTCATACCTTTCTAAGGAATATATTAACGAAGGTTTTGAAAGTTAGAATTATTGAAAATGTATTCTTAAACTTGAGGAAGCATGTGAATAAAATTTTGGAATATCCTACAAGCTTTAAAATTTTTTAAAACAAATTCCAAAATAAATAGTAGGAACCGAATTTGCGTCAGAAATTTGTAATCATTTTATTATTTAAAAATTTTAATTTTAAAGTTCTGCTTTTAGTGCCAAATCTAAAAATAATTAGGAAAGTTATTTGATTAAGCATTAAAGCAGAAATTTTTAATTAAAATTTTAAAACAATAAAATGCTTCAAATTTCAGATGGATATTCGTTTTATTAAGGTTTAAAAAACAGATTGATTCTTGCATTAAGTATCCCACCCTCCAATTATTTTATCTTAGAAGAAACTTTATATAAAGTAATTCCAGAAGATTAAAACAAAATTGGATTAAAATTTTATTTAAGAGTGTTAGTTATTTAATCAATAAGTAAAACCCTGGCGCGTAGTCAAATGTTTTAATTGTGGTTAGAGGCCACCCACCCACCCTACATATAAAAAAATCACCTAAACCCTCTCTATCGATTTTATTTGAAATAATTACCAAATAAAAGTGGATTTTAAACAAAAATTCGAAAGTATTGTTGTGGTTTGAGTAAAAAAAATATATGTAGGGTGGGTGGGTGGCCACTATCCCACCCTATAATTATTTGATCATAGACGAAAATTAATATAAAGTGATTACAAAAGATTAAAACAAAATTGGCTTTAAATTTTTTTAAAGGATGTTAATTATCTAATCAATAGATAAAACCCTGATGCGCGGTCAAATGTTTTAATTGTGGTTAGAGGCCACCCACCCACCCTACATATAAAAATAAATTTCAACCAAAACTCTCTTTATTGGTTTTATTAGAAATAATTATCAAATAAAAGTGGATGTTAAACAAAAAATCGAAAGTTTTGTTGTGGTTTGAGTAAAAAAAATATATGTAGGGTGGGTGGGTGGCCACTAAACCACCCTATAATTATTTTATCATAGAAGAAACTTTATATAAAGTAATTACAGAAGGCTAAAACAAAATTGGATTAAAATTCTATTTAAGGGTGTTAATTATTTAATCAATATGTAAAACCCTAGTGCGGAGTCAAATGTTTTAATTGTGGTTAGAGGCCACCCACCCACCCTACATATTAAAAAAAATCACCTAAAACCCTCTTTATCGATTTTATTTGAAATAATTACCAAATAAAAGTGGATTTTAAACAAAAAATCGAAAGTATTGTTTTGGTTTGAGTAAAAAAATATATGTAGGGTGGGTGGGTGGCCACTATCCCACCCTCCAATTATTTAATCATAGTCGAAACCTTATATAAAGTGATTACAGAAGATTAAAACAAAATTGGCTTTAAATTTGTTTAAAGGATGTTATTATTTAATCAATAGGTAAAACCCTGGTGCGGAGTCAAATGTTTTAAATGTGGTTAGAGGCCACCCACCCACCCTGCATATAAAAAAAAATCACCTAAAACCCTCTTTATCGATTTTATTTGAAATAATTACCAAATAAAAGTGGATTTTAAACAAAAAATCGAAAGTATTGTTGTGGTTTGAGTAAAAAAAATATATGTAGGGTGGGTGGGTGGCCACTATCCCACCCTCCAATTATTTAATCATAGTCGAAACCTTATATAAAGTGATTACAGAAGATTAAAACAAAATTGGCTTTAAATTTTTTTAAAGGATGTTAATTATTTAATCAATATGTAAAACCCTAGTGAGTCGTCAAATGTTTTAATTGTGGTTTACAACCCTCTCTTTCGGTTATAAGTCAAAGTCTAAAAATATTTAAGAAAGTTTTTGATACAAGAAATGAATTCAATTTTTTACCACGATGCCATTAGGTGATGAAAGTAAACTCATCAATACATTAAGCTGTTACCTTATAGGTATTAATAGAAGTAAACGTTAAGAAATACAGTTATTTCAATTTAAATTTAAAAAAAATATATGATGATAAATTTGTAGCACGAGTGTTATACATTTCGTAACATCTTATGTAAGGAAGTGAATGCAAATTGCATATTGAATGAATTTCAACGGTTTTCTGGCTTAAGGTGAGCCGACGAATAATTTTAGGTCGATTGTGATGTTCGCACGTAGATCTAGTATTTGAAAATAGCACTTTTTGGCAACGGAGTCCACTGCGCCACGTGCCCTATTATTGGAAAATTTCATATCACGTACAAAAGATTTTGGGTAATTTAGTACACATTCTAGAGATAATATGTTTTTTTCTAATGCTATGCAATTGTAGAGTTATAAAAAAGCAAAATAAGATACCTTTTGCTCATACATCACTATTATAATTAAAAATACTTTTTGTTTGTTTTTTTTTCACATGGTTATTTTCGTTGATTAGAAATAAAACACTTGTTAGATCGAATTGTTTTTCCTGACACGTGGTTGAATTTTGGCGTTCTATTCTTTAAAATATGACTCAGTTTATGTTTCTATTCTTAGAATCAAACGTGTTGGAGAACACCTGTTAATAAAATTCAACACAATTTTAGATACCTTCAAACGTTTTCAACATTTCTTTTTAAAGGAATCTAAGGAGTCTTTGATTTCCAATCAACTGGTTATATTTTTCTGCCGGGATTTAGTCGCTCGTGTGGTTGTGAATGTCTTCATTAAGTCCATTGTCTAACAGGACGGGGCTTACGCCATTCAAACTCCGATGCTGATTCGTACATTTGGAGCGTAGTTGGTGAATTATGGGGTTCGCTAACTTCGACGATTCAAAACTTCAAGGAAACTCGCGTATTTATAAATAACGCACCAAGCCCACGTATCGTACATGCGGGACGGTAAATATAGAATTGGAAATTTAATTTTGGCAAATGGATGGAATTGACGAAAGCGATGGATTATAAAATCGGTATTCCAAAGCGGGGTCCACTTATTGTCCGTTGTTTATTATTTACAAGTAATGTACAGTTAATAGTTAAAACAGCTAAGAGTAACGGCAACAACATCATGATAAAATAAAATACTTCTACAACCCTAATTTGTGCAAAACTATACTATGGTTATATTTAAAGACGACAATCCCCAATATTTAGTCCTAGAAGAGCTAAGTCTACAGAGTATTAACAATATAGGCCACCTGAAGTGATTGTGTAGCTCAAGAAATTCCAAACATTACGTGAAGTTCGTTGATTAATGCATGCTTTTTGTTATAACGAGACTACACTATACGGAACATGACTATTGTTAGGCACGCGAATATCGCGCATCGAGTTTCGGTTAATTACATCATTTCTGCACCGATGATCCGTGTCATTCCACAATGGAGGTGATGTTCCAGGATGGTATACAGTGGTGCCGGGGCCGGGTCGGATGTTCGATCCGGGTCAGGACATATTCAACCGGACGGGATTAATCCTTATCCCGAAACCAAGGATCGAAATAATCGACCCTTCTCTCGAGTACAAAGCGCATTTTATTCGCCGCGCACCGTCAAGATAGTCCCTTGTTCTAATTTTCTGGCAATGAAATTATTCACAACTCGCCACCTAAAGCGAACAATCAGGCTTTGATTATTAATTCCGATTTCGGTTTCAATGCGTGGTTTACACTCGACTACATTAGCAATCTACGTTTGTGTTTTTATCAAATCTAGTTATGCTTCAAATATTGATTGGTGCACTAACTGACTAATGGCCAATGTAAATTTTATCCGGTTCGAAATACCAGCGACTCTATTGAATCGGCTGCTCGTTTACTAAATAAACGATCGCGTTTATGGGCAAATCGGTTGTAATGAGGTGTGTACTAATTGTATTGCCGTCTGTACAACGGATTTTCAATAGTAAATGTATAAATAGATTAGGAAAGTGAATGTAAATCCCACATACAATTGACCTTCTAAAAGTACTCTATGTACCAATTTTATGAAATGAATGTTTATCCCCCCCCCCCCTTCAAAAAAAGGTAAAACGAATTGTAGATAATCTTACAACAAACCTTAATTAGACATTTTTAAGCTGGCTTTGTTACTACCTTAGGGATTTTCATTTTTGGGAATTTATTTGTATTAATGTTTAACTTTTATGTTTTCTTTCTCTGTACAAAGCACATTTTTGCCCTACATATAATTAATATAACAAAAATAATTTTAGTATATTTAATCTCACGTTACACAATTTATGAAACAAAGCCGGCGATTATCCACATAAATTATTATTCAGGAATAAATGATTTCTCTCGTTTTTAATTGTTTTAATAAAAGGCTAAACATAAATTCCATTGTAAATAATTATTTTATATCCAGTTCATTTGTGCACACTCATTAATCAATATTTGCATTATACGATTTTTGTATTTAAAAAAATGTTTCACTGACATGAATACAAATTGTTTCAATTCGCGGCTATTTGTAATGGATGTAATCATTTGATTCATCCAATGCCAACACGCCATTATGCATTGAATATATATACGTACTGTTTCTAAAATTGTGAATTCGTATTAAATTTTGTCGATGAATGCCGAATTTACGGTCATAATGGTTTCACAGAAATTTATCATTAACTATTGTTTATATGTAATTATAATTAGTTTATTTATTTACGTTTAAATGAGTTTAACTAATAACCTAATAGTAATGTTAATAGATTTAGTCCCGTTAAGGGTATTTGCACCCTTCCTTAAGTTCGTTTCATAAGCAGTAAACTTTCCCCTCAAGGCGTGTCTAATCTATAAATGCATTAAGGCATGATTGTATTAAAAGTGATGTAATAAAAATATTATTATAATTATTAATCTAAGAATAGAAAACATAGTTATTTTAAAATATGAAATTAAAATTCTTCCTTAAAACAACGCAATCCAATTTGCTTATATAATAATATACAAGTTAGAGTTCACTTTCTTCACAGTATAAATATAATTTCTTACACTGTGAAAAAAGTGAACTCTAACTTGTATTATTTAATATATCTTCACTTAACTCAAGAAATTAACGAACAGAAACAATTTGCTTATGGTTTGAACTATCAATTAATAAGTAAATTAAATTAATTCCTTAAAAACAGATCCTCTCAAGCAAAAATCCGAAAATGAGGGTATCCCGCAAGGATCCCATCTTTCCCCCACCTTAAAACCTAATTTGCTCATGGTTAAAATTATCAACTAATAATTAAATTAAATGCATTAAAAGTATAAGATTTGAATCAATATCAAATATAGTGAATACTTATAATATATCTGTAATTATAAATTTTCATAATAAAATCAGGCTACACTGATGAGATCCAAAATAGATCGAATCCAGTCAGTAATACAATAATATTTAGTTTTCTATAATTTAATTTTTAATGATTAAATTGTGCACAATTAATCGTGATATTTTAATAGATTATTGAATGCAAAACTATTTTTTTAGCCTATTTAGTCGTTTAAGAAAATGTGCTGTAAGCAACAACCTTTTAGTTTAACATCAATAAAATACTTAAAGTGCAACGGAGTGAAATCAAATCAAATCAATGCATTCCAACTAAAAAAAAGCGGTGATTGGATTGGTAAACATTTTTATTGCCAAAAAATCGCCGGGACAATCGTGACGGACTTGTTTTCCACTCGGAAGGGGCGGCGGGCGGCCTATCGATTCCTGCGAATAGTCATGGACCGCTAGGTCTTTCATAATGTATTTCGGGGCCTGAACGGCGCCAAGGGTTATCTTTTTCTGTTACGCAACAATTTCTCGTGTGAACCACCGTTACTCACCACTTGATCTCCATGTTAGGGTAAACCGTGACAGCCATCTGAACGTGTGACGTTGGTGTGCAATCCTGAAACCACATGATACATAAGTCGACGGCAAAATAAAACGCGTGCCTCGATAAATAACCAGAAAATTATCTTGGGGAAGGAGCCGGGAAAACATCGGCATCCGTCACGCGGAAATGATTCATCGATGGTTATGCACTCATAACAGACGGGGAGAATCCTCCCCAGGGCGGTATCGATCAGTCGCGCAGATTAGCCGTCTAGTCCAGGGGTCTTAAAACTCGTCCAAGTCGCGGACCGTGAACGTAAACAAAATACTTGATGGGTCGAGAGAAGTCGCATAAAACGGACGATTATCGTAACTTGGGTAATTGAGGGGACTGCATAAAATGAGTTGGGAAAGAGTGGAATGGACACAAATATGGTGGATATTACAACCTCAGTCTAGACGAAATTTACATCGATTTATAAATATATTTTAAAACGTAATTACAAATGTCAATTAAATACAGCCGTTGTTGTGATATATACAATTAAACATAGAATAAAGCAATTACCTCTTAATATCCTTACTTACAACATCTAAACATAGCACCTCGATGGTCATAATTTCACTATTGTATTTTTGGACATTATAAACGCTATTGGTATGACATCGAGGTTTTATACAAACTTATTACTTTACATTCAAAACAAACTTTTCATTTCAAATCAGAAATTCCTTATCAACAGCTCATCTCAAATAAAAATCCGACGTTTCCTTTCCCAACCGTTTCATCTTCAGCAGGGTGTTCCGCAAGGCTCCCCGCTCCGCCCTATTTTATAACATATACTGCCACATATTTATTCATACTTTAATCCCACTACTATTTGCCTCTACTTTCATTACAGAAACTCCAACTTCTCATCCTTTAATTACCTTGTGTTTATCAAGACAGAATTTGAATCCGTTTCCATTTGTAGATGATTCAAAAATTTTGTTGTTGTTTTTGAACCTATCCTCGTAGCAAACACGAACTATTTTGTTTTAAAACGTTTCCAACTTTAATATCTTCAACTATAACTTTACCGTCTATTGTATTCTTTTGCAGACTAACTTTCTGTTTTGGGAATTTTAGTAGGGCAGACTAAGGCAGATTTATCTTCCTCTTTCTTACCAATCTTTCTTTTCGGTGTGGCAGCATTTTTAGCCTGCTTTTGCTTCTTGTCCATCTTAGAAACCTTCAGCTGCTGCTCTTTGCCTTTTTTGACCATGCCATTCCTCTTAGGCGTTTGTTCGACCTCCACCTCCTCATCACTGGTCAAGGAGAATGTTTTTTCTTCATTTGAATCATCCTCTTCCTTTTAATTTACTTCTTCCTCATCCATCGTCACCATCTTCCTCCTATTCGCTACTTTCATCAATGACTTTATCATCATTCTGCGGTTTTTTCTTCTTCTTCTTCTTGAATTATATCAGAGAGGATGAAATCCGAATCATCTGAATCATCCTCATCTTGACTATTGATCTCAACAAGATAGGATGAAAGTTCGACATATGACACGGCATTTGACATCATTAAAGTAGAGAATAGCATTTTTATTTATCATATTTTTGTCCTAATAACAATGATATTCTCGCTCTATTATTCTGTTAAATTTTGGACGATTTTCGTGGGGCAGCCTTTATAGATTTATTTTGGTTTATCTTTTCAGCCTTAATTTTCGGAGAGGTAGAATTTTTAGCCTGCTTCTTCTTCTCGTCCTTAAAACGTTGCTGTTGATGTTATTTGCCTTTCTTAGGCGAGCCATTCTTCTTAGACTCCTACCTCCTGCTCCTCTTCACTGTTCAAAGATAATGCTTCTTCTTCATCTGAATTATCTTCTTCCTCTTCATCTACCTCTTCCTCATCCATTATCACCACCTTCCTCTTCTTTGCACTTTCATCAATATCATCATCATCATCCTCTTCTTTCAAAAATGTGGTTTCATTTTCATCTTCTTCTTGAATGACATCAGATAGGTTGATATCCGAATCATCTAAATCACACTCATCTTGACTATTATCTCATCAGGATAGGATAAGAGTTCGAAATATGACACTGCATTATGGAGAGTTAATAACATTTTTATTTATCATTTTTTTTGTCCGAATAAAAATGTTATTCTCGATCTATAATTCTGTCATTCTATCTATTCTATAGTATTCTATCATCTTTGTCATATAACAAATTTTCATATTATCATTTTATCAATCACAAATTTTACTTACATGATGCAACTGTAACATCACTATAGAAATTTTTCTTTCGGCGTTCGAAGAAAGTACTGACAACATTCTTTAAAGCATCTGGCCCAAAAGGACGTTCGCTGTGAATTATGTGACCTTCATTTTCAATATCACCGTCTTTTGTTTCGAACCCAAAGGGCAACTGTTGTGTTTTCGTTGGACTTCTAATCTGTAATCTTTTTCGTATTGTTTGTTTAGACAAAATTAGTAATTAACTCTATGCTTAAATGTTTTTTTATTGATTTAAGAGAGCCTCGATGACGTTTAAATATATCTTTTTTGATGATATGACATAAAACTAATAAGAAATCCACTAGAAAATAATTGATCAAATCTATCTATCAGTGAGCAAAGTATCTACCGTATTAAAAACGCAAGTGACGCGAAACTGCAATGTATAATCTATCATTTCTTTTTTATAAAAGAATATTTTCTGTTGAGGTTTTTCCTATAAAATAACTATTTATCATATGATGAATTAGTTTCTCACTTAACCCGTGGTGAAACATTTTTGTATTAATTTGATTGAATTAAAACACTTGGTATGATTTCACTTCTTATTTATTTTACTTCGACTAGTTTCGACTATAAGTCATTCAAGGAGAAACATTTCTCCTTGAGAATGACTTATAGTTACAGTTCTTTTTGACTTTATTTTTATAAATATATAAGCAGTTTTTACCTGTTTCGCAATTTTAAATTGTATTGTAGATTGTTTCTGTTGCTAAACTGCTTTTAGACACTTTACTTAGCGCTAAGGCAATTAAACGTATATTGGGATAGGTCAAGAGTGTGATGGATGGCGTAGGTCAAGGTTACGCCGGGACAACGTAAAATTTATTGGGATAGGTTAAGCGTACGCCAGGACACTCAATTAATAGTTAGGGTAGGTCAAGGGTACGCCGGGGCAATGTACAATTCATTTGGATAGGACAATCAATAAATGGTTAGGGTAGGTCAAGAGTACGCAGGGGCAATGTACAATTCATTGGGATAGGTCAAGAGTACGCTAGAATAATCAATAAATGGTTGGGGTAGGTCAAGGGTACGTCGGGGCATTGTACAATTTATTAGAATAGGTTAAGAGTACGCTAGGAAATCAATAAATGGTTAGGTTAGGTCAAGGGTACTCCGAAGCATTGTACAATTTATTAGGATAGGTCAGGAGTACGCTAGAGACATCAATTATTTATTGATATAGGTCAAGAGTACGTTGGATCAACAATTAGTGCATTAAGGTAGGTCAAGAGTACGATGGAATTTTCGAAAATTGATTGGGGTAGGTCAAGAGGGCTACAGGTCAATGTATACTTTATTAAGAAAGGTTAACAGTACGCCCAGACAATGGAACATATAATTTGTTGGAAAAGGTAAAGAGTACGCTGGAGCGATAAATATTTTATTAGAATGTTTTGAAATTATTTAAAATATAAAAATTATATTTTATTAAAGAAAAAATATTATTTTATTAACTCATTTTATTTTATTTCAAGCATTTTAATGTTTCGGCATTTATAATTTATAATATCAGGAAAAAATATTCACTGTAGTCCTTCTGATAACTAATCCTGTCAACTCTTATTCTAGTTCAAATTGCCTTAGGGCCATTTTTAATTTTTCTACCAGTAGTAGTAATAGTAATAATTCTGTTTGGTTATCGACCACGTGGTCTTTTCACCGTGTTTTGTGTATCGAAGTTTATGAATACCCTTGTTAATTTAAAGGAACAGCTTACGTCTTAAGCGATATTAATTATGTTCCAATGGCGAATGGTACCGGTCACCCATCCAATTGATGGCCCGCACTAATGATGCTGCACTATGGTTACCGTTAATTCGACTACAACATTATGCGCCTCAGACCTATAATGCGAACCATTAAAATGACTAAGAATGGAGGGCCATGCTGTGGGTTGTACAGATGACGTGGTAATCATACTCACGGAAAAACACGAGAGTGTTCTCTCTAGCCTAATGCAGAGCGCTCTCAAAATCACGGGGGAATGGTGTAAAAAACCGTCGCTCTTGGTTAATCCCAAGAAGACATAATTAGTACTGTTCACAAGAAAAAGGTATACCATAGGTAGACTTCCCAAACTCTTTAACAACCAGTTGTGCTTGGCAAAACGAGGTGAAATACTTTGGTATAATACTGGACTCCAAGCTCAATTGGGAGAACCACTTAGAGCACTAGCTTAAAAAAGCCTGAGTCATCTTCTGGCAGTGCAGAGGTGCGCTAGGACCAACTTGGGGTTTCAAACCAAAGATGGCTCTATACTGCAGTCGAGGCTAGATCTGACATATGGAGCCTAAACCTGGTGGCCGAAAATAATCCAATGGGTTGGCGTGGCTGCTATGCGCACAACACCCACGGCTAAAATCGAAAGTGTACTGAACCTGACGCCCCTTCACATACATGTAAGGGAGGTGGTATTAACCTCTTAGGCACTATGCGCCACTATAATGGCTTTCGTGGATGTTATCTTTCTGTACAATGCACCACTATAGTGGCTTTCGCGGATGCCATTACAAAATTATAATTTAATCATCAAACACTTCATTCCAATGTACATGCAAAGAATAGCATTATCTGTCACATATTGCAGTGCCGTACCATTTACACGTAATTCGTGTTGAACTCTGCCGTACAGAGAAACACCCCCGCGCAAAATTCAGTCGTGCCTGTTAAGCACAGCCGTAAGACTAAAGGCAAATGGCAGGTGGAGCCCGACAGCAAATAGTGTGAGACTCAAGAAAATACTAAGATAGGCGGGATCAATCATGCCTGAACTCAATGAACCTCTCGAGAGTGTCCAACTGAGACACCTGTTTAAGCAGCAATATGAAGTAAAAAATCAGATTGATGATAAATCGGAAATCACCCTTTATACCGATGGGGCTAAGAATCAGATGATATGTGATGATTATCGGAATTTTTCGGGATACTCGAAGGTACTCGAAAATTATTGGCAGTCTCGAACAAATCCATTTTATTTATTTATTTACTCATCTCTGAAAATTACAAATCAATAAAATTAAAAAAAAAAACACAGGAAATTTTGGACGAAGTTCACAATTACAAATCGTGTTCTTCCACGCAAACCCTTCCTCTTGTATAATGTGAGGGAACAAATATTCCCTTGGCCATCCGGAATTCATTCATATGTGCTTTTACTCGCTTTTTATCCCTTTCTTAGGAGACAGACATTTTAGCTGTTTATGTCAGCATGACAGACATATCTAACTGATAGTAAATCAAGCGTAGCTGCGCTCTCGAGACAAAGGGTGGCCAGCAGTATCATATTGGAGTGCAGACAAGCTCTAGAAAAACAATACAATATCCTGGATTAAGGAGCGTTCAAACAATGAAGGGAACGATTGGGAAGACAGGCAAGCCGGAAAAGCTGCCCTGGAGAGAGTCAGGACCACCTGAGATGTTTGAGTGTCCGGAAAAGAGTGGCCAGATTGGTTAAAGCTGGGCAACACTCCACATGGCCACTGTTCGAGTTCAGGTTGGCTTGAGGAGTAGGGCTCAGTAGGTGGCATAAAAGACCAACGAATGGTTTAAGTGTTGCGACCATCTATTCGCCCTCCACAAAGCATCATTATGCGCCTACCACTGGCGTTATGCGCCTACACCTGGTGGTTATAAGTGGAAATATGTAGTAGTAGTACCATTTATTGTTAACAGAGAGCGCTAGTAACAAGTAAATATTCGCGAATAATCTCGTTGTTTCGAAAAGTATCTGGAATTCCTTCTGGTATATTCCATTTACATCTAGATGATTTTTGGAACATAAAATACGTCTAGGGAAGAAGAACGAAACAAAACTGTTGGAGAATACAGTAATGCAAAATGCTCTGAACAGTGTTTGTTAGTGTTGAAGAAGTTATTATTATTTATTAACGGGAAACCCCTCTATAATACATATAGTCTGTTCGTTGGATCTTTGGTCGTACGTCACAAACTATCGCTTCAAAAAACGACGAAAGTTTTACAGTGCGTTCTTTTTCTAACGCATTTGGTTTCCTTTATCAGACTGAATGTTTTTGCGTCGTTTCTCGAAGCGATAATTTGTGACGTACGACCAAAGATCCAACGAACAGACTATAATTTACTTGTGCAATCAGCTAACTAAAATATAACCTAAAACATAATTGATGAAGTAACATTATTAAGATAACCACTTAGTGGAAGACAACAAACAAAAAGATAAAAAAACATGGAATTAATGTAGTATTACTATAAATAGATTATTTTATATGAATGTTTAATTGATATTTAAAGTGGGAATAAAATGAGTTAGATAATTGAAACCAATTAAATTCATTGTAAAAATTTGCAGATCTTAATATATACGTACCATACTGTGATGATATGCAAAATTTCAAGTATGAGTAGGGATTCTAAAAATAGGTGTATTTCTTGTTCGACGATTATTAATATTCACGTGAAAATCTATGGGTCCTAATAATCTAATAGTAAACATCACTGTAAAACGATACATTTTTAAAATTATTCGAAAAATTTAGAAAATTTTCGAACAGAAAAACATATATTTTAGGCGCGTTTTAAAATCGCAACAATATTTAATTATTAAACTTAGTACTGAACAAGAACTGGTTCCAGCTTTAGTGCGGCTCTTGAAATCGCAAAACATACAAAACCGTTCAACATTGAAAAATGATCAATGAATCATAGTAACTGAAGAAATGTGCCCAGAACAGGTAAATTTATTTAAAACTGTCAGTTTTTGCTAGTAAACACTGTAGTTCCAACGTTAGAATATATATAAAGAAATATATCTTGTAAGCTGTCTGAATTGACATATTGTGTGATTTTCTCTGGCTTTGGATGAATCGGAGATTTCTAAAGTGTTGAATTTTATTAGAGGAGTAGGCATAAAGCATAATCGAAATAATTTTTGTACAACAACAATTTTTTGAAACCTTACACTTAATCAGTGTTTCACTAAAATATATTTAACTATTTATACTAATGTCGCTGCTTTATCTTCTTCTTCCCTCCGCCCACGCCTCGGAAATTGTGGGAAATTTGACAAGTGATACCATGAAGTTGCAACAAATATCGACCTCATCGATGTAATAATAATAATAATAGTTGATAGTATTTATTTATCCATTTACATAATAAAATCGAAAATACATATCTACCAAAAAATTTTGTTTTATATAGAAAGGTTTGAGTTCATAATATAATGTTCTTCTACTCTTGCCTGCTTTGATATCAGTGCTGCGACAGAAAGTCTCTATGATTAAGGTTTTTCATCACCTTGCCGAATTAAGCTTATTTATCTCTAAGAAAAGGACTTCAAATTAAACTTGTTATGTCATATTTGTCATCTTACTGACCTAGAGATTTACGACTTTATAGCCACATTTCATTTTCTGGCTTAAATGTATTACGCTGATGAGACAAAATTTGATATTAATAGTATTCTTAGATTCTATTACTACTGATGGAGGTAAAAACACGGTGGTCAAATAAAGAAGTGACTATTCTTGTGCCAAAGACTATAGAAAATGATGGTAGTTCAAAGCCATTTAAGTCTTACATTGTATTGGGTTGGCAGCTAAGTAATTTCACTAAAAGCTCATAGAGCCTTTCTTAATGTTTATGAATGACCTGTGTTAATGGTGTACTTTGCTCAATCATTCGATATCAGTCACATTGACGTTTCTTTAGAAGCATGCGATACGTAATTATTTTGTTGCTGTTAGTTGTGACAATCAAGATTCAAAAATTTTCGGTATATGTTACTATTCTATATCCGCAAAGAAAAGAAAGTTGCTCAAGCTCACAAAACGATATGTGAAGTTTATGGTGATGATTGCTTGACAAATTGGTTAAAAGAATTCCGTTCTGTAGATTTTTTTAAGACGAACAACGTTCTGATTGGACTTGACCAAATCAAAACCAAAATCGAACAGAATCATCTTAACTGTTCGCGAGATAGCAGAGAAGTTAAGTGTATCGCATACTGCGATAGAAAAAACATTTAAAACGCCTTAGGCTTGTTAAAAAGCTCGATATCTAGGTACGGCATGAATTGAAAGAGGTTCACTAAACACAGCCAATCAACATTTGCAATATGCACCGTTAACGTAATGAAACGAATCCTTGTTTTAAAAGAATCATCACTGGAGATGAAAAATGGGTAATGTACAACAAAATTATCCGAAAACGATTATGGTGCAACCAAGTCAAAGCACATCGAAAGCTGAATTGCATCAGAAAATCGAATTACAAAGGTAGTTTTGAGTTACTTCCAAGGAACTGAACGATCAATTCAGATGTGTACTGCCAATAACTCACAAAACTAGACGAAGCAATCGAAAGCATCTGGAGGGGGAAGTCCCAAGTTTGTTTCTCCCTCTAGTCAGTTGGCATCATGCTCTGGTCTAGAGAGCAGCGGGCATACGCCGTCAAGAGCTTCTTTTTTAACGGTCGTTCACTTGTTGGTACGCAATGAAAATCCGAATGAACTTCACCAGAAGCTACTTCATTGTGAACGAGTTACTGTCTGGTGTGTGATATCGGTAATGGGAATAATTGGTCCTTATTTTTTTTGAAGAAAACGAACGCGCAGTTACCGTGAATGCAGTTCGTTACAGGAACATGATCGACGAATTTTTTCTTCCAAGCCTCGAAGAAATGATTTGAAATCTCTGGTTTATGTCGATCGACCATGGACCATAGCTCACCTCAACAACATTCGCGACGCCATTGCCAACATACTGATTGATATGCTGCGAAGAGTGGAGATGAACTTCAAAAATCGACTTAATCAGTGCATGCACAATGGGGTTCGCCATTTAACCGATGTAATTTTCAAAACTGTATGAAAGAAAACTTGGGATATTGTATTCTCAAATAAAAAAAGAATTAAAACCATAACTGAATTACTTTTGTTTTTATTGACCTTTCAAATAAGTAAGTTTCTCTGGCGCACCCTGTATATCTTTGGCCACTCATGGAAAATTACTGGAGCTTGGTTGAAAAGTATAGCTCTGATCTAAAACTATCGGATTACCATTTATTTCGAAGATTGCAAATTTTTTTTAAAACTTTTATAAATGACGAAAATCTTAATCTCACATAACTCAATTTTTTACAGGAAAGGTCCTGAAATTCCACGAGCGCAGAATCATGAAGTTGTAGAAGTTGCAAGATAGATGGCGAAGGTCATTGAACAAAATGGAAAGTATTAATTTTTTTGTATCAAAAAATGAGTTTTATTCCATACGCCAAAACCGAAATAACTTAGTTGCCAATATTATTCATCAACAGTCCTCGAGCGTGAAATATTTAGATATATCTGATGTTCTAAAACCATACATGAATCAGTTATTGATTTAAGCAAATCCACTGGATTTAATTATTGAAAATTCCATGAGTTTATTGAAGATATTGGAGAAAATGTCGCAAGCTGGCTTAGTTGCTGAAATGTTTTTCAGACTTTTGTAAAACTTCAAGCAGTCGTCAAATTTTTATAATGAAAAGTATTGTTTTTGTGCTGAATAACAAAATAGCAAATGATCGTAGAATTATGCATTCACATATATTAAAAAGGTTTGATACATGTTTTACATAATTATAATCAAGGACAGGTTATAATTATGTAAAACATGTATCAAACATTTTAAAATATGTGAAATATTCAGCCATACTACCAAGACTGAATTTTTCCTAGATTTGGCAATTGGAGCTTTGATTGTTTTGAAGATAAATTTTAATAACCTTTTTCAGGCTTGAATGTCAATTCGAGTGAAATGAAAATTTTTCAAAATCCATTTGATTGTGACCTTGAAACCTTCAAATAGAAATTATTAACCTAGAGTGTAGTGATTATGATATTAAGAACAAATATTTAGAAAAATATATGCAAAAGAAATATTTACGAAAATAATTATTTTTTATATAAGTACTTATAATTAAATTAATTTGTATTGTGTATTCTGATACATCGATACGAAGATTTCAATGAAAATCTCCGGTTTAGTAGCGCCGATTTAGTCTCTATGGTAAACACAGCGGTCTGATTCCTTTTATATTGCATAGCACGGCGCGTCGCGACGCCCGGCCCCTCCGCCAACGGGGGGGGGGAGGCGGCGCGGTGCGCTCAGCCGGCAAAACCCACGTGGGACCCGATATCAGTTTCAATTATAGATACACACATCAAAATCGACCTACATATCACATAAACCTCTCACTGTGGTATCACAATCAAAGCGGGACGGCTACATTATTTACGGAGGAAAATTATCGGGAATTCCAATTCAATTTTCATTTTAAATCAGATGGATTACTTTTAGCAAACTGTAATCAATTATTCTTCTAACTCCACCTTTATTTTTATTATCGAACAGAACCAAATTATAGTATTTAACAGTTAACAGTTATTAGATCATACCTTTAAAAATTAGAATAAGCATTGTATTACATATTTGATGGTAGAGGCGTTTACTTCGTCGTACATCTTGAATGACTTATAATTGAGATATAATAGAATAGTGGTAAAACAAAGTTATTGTTTTAATTACAAGGACCGTATTATTCTCAAATAATGAACTAAAATGAAATTTTCGGATTTGTTGAGGCGTTTAATTAGCAGTACATCTTAAATATGATGAAATTAAATACTTTTATAGTTCGCTTAATAGATAGTCATAGTCCAAAGTTAGGTAAGAACTAAGTCATGTATCAAATGCTAGACTTTCACGTTGGGTAGATAATTTATTATTTAAATATAGTTTCAAGCAATTCTAAAAAGTCTAAATTTCCTATCTGATTTACATTTTTTTAAATCGATTTTTATTATTATTACTTGAAAGCAATTTTCGGTTTGGATTGTAGCAAACATAATAGGTAGGTTAAATGCACTTTATTTTATTTTTTATTTTAATATACAACTAGTTTTGGCACTGCTCTATTATCAAGAATAAATTGAAACAAAACAAGTGAATTTTTAATCAACTACTTTAATTAACATGTTTCACCAAGTGATTAATGAGAAACAAATACAAGATGTAGAAAGAAAATACTTTTCCCTATATAAGGAAAGTATTGTTTATTATTATTATTATTTTTATCATCTCATTAAAAAACTAAACGACGTTTACACAACATCGTTTATAATTGCGAATTTGCCCTTCGACATCGTTACATAAACAAACTCTTGTACAACCACAAAGTAACGAGGTGCGCTGCTAGTACTACCTCCATTACGTTGCATCAAAATTTAGTTAACTCTTGTTTCAACATCAATCCTCTAATTAGCCGTCATTAGCGTATTTCGCCCCGTAAAATCGACTTAATGTGCGCGCGGCGTTATTTTAAATGCAAAATTGCGTTTCGGGAAAATACAGTTTGTCTGAGGGCAGCGTACGCTGGTGCATTAAAGTGATGGATGAAACGTGCTATTTTTACAGAGCTAAATATGAAAAGTACTATTATGCGAATGCGTGTAATGGGTTGTCGTGTATCTTTTAATGAACCCTGGACGGGGCTCTTACTGCGACGGTCGCAGACACATCCGTGACGTGGCTGCGGGGTTGTTAAATATTAAAAGTAACCCCGTTCTAAATATTTTTTAATAAAATACGCAGTAAACAAGGGGAGGGATATTAGGTTTTTTCACCTCGGCGGAGGTAAATTAACCTTCAGATTTTTATTAAGTCGATCGATCGAAATTTGAATGCATGTTTAAATAAAATATTTAAAAAAAGAAATATTTCTTGTAAAATAAAATATATAAGTATAAATTACTTATGAAGATTTAAATTAAATTAGTGATAAATAAGAAAGTCATTGAAGAAATAAAAATAGAAAAATTCAGCAATACTAAAGAAAAAATACAAAAATCGAATTTCCAATAAATACGAGGGTCTTCCAATAAGTAATTCCCCACATGTTTTTTCTCCACAATGAGCAAAAACTGAAAGTTGTACTTCTACGTACTTCAAGTTCAGTATTTCTCCTTTTTGTGGACGAAGTTTTAAATCATTTCGTAAGATGGCAGAGCTGTAGTAAATTTTCAAAATGGCGTCTGTTAGTGATCCACGTTACAAACAGCGAGCAGCGATTGAGTTCTTGATTGTAGAGAAAGTAACTGTGGAAAATATCCATAAACATTGGTGTGCAGTGTATGAAGATTGTGCTGTCGATAGGAGCACTGTCGGGAGGTGGGCAAAGAGAGTTAAGGCGTCAGAACATCCAACAACGCAACTCCAAGATCTGCTACGTTTCGGGCGTCCTGTCAGTGCCACCACTCCAGACATAGTGAGTGCAACAATTGGCCTCACAGCTGTCATTCAGCAGTGGAAGTGTGTATGCAATGATCGAGACTCTCGGATATTCAAAAGTTTGCGCAAAATGGGTCCCAAGAAGTCTCACAGCAGAACACAGGATGCAGAGAACAACCATGTTATCTGATTTGTTGGTTTAATGCTGAGCGTTTCTGTCCCGGATTGTGACGGGTGTTGAAATCTGGGTGCATCACTTTGAGCCGGAAACCAAAAGATAGTCAATGGAATGGCACTATCCTCAGTCACCAAGAACGAAAAAATTCAAGTCAACTCCCTCTGCTGGAAAAGTCATGGTTACTGTTTTTTGGGACAGTGAAGGGGTCATTCTTGTTGATATGAAGCCAAGAGGGATAACTATTAATTTTGAAGCATACGCGAAGACCTTGGACAAACATAAGAAACGTTTCCGGCGTGTTAGGCATGACAAGAATCCGGCTGAAATCTTAATCCTGCACGATAATGCACGCCCGCACACAAGTCTCAGAACCCGGGAACACCTCACCAAATTGGGTTGGACAACATTGCCCCATCCACCATACAGCCCACATCTGGCACCATCAGACTTCCATCTCTTCGGACCTCTTAAAGAAGGTTTGCGTGGAAGACACTTCGATAATTATGAGAGCGTAATTCAAGCAGTCAAAACATGGCTTCGCGCACAGGTCAAGAGTTGGTACTGGCAGGGAATACAGGTTTCACGCTGGCGTAAGACCGTACAAGTTGATGGAGACTATGTTGAAAAATAGTACGTGTAGAAGAAACATGTAGCTATATTGTCACCAAAATTTAACACTTAAATAGTTTCTAAAAAAATAACTTATTGAACGACTCTCGTACAATTAAAAACAATATGTAGGTTATTAGTTAATTTTCTACAACGTAAAGGACTTTAGTACATTTTTATTACAATATGTAGGATTTAGATTATTATTTTTGATTTAACTCGATTTGAAAGTATTTAAGAATATTTATTAATTTCGTAATATCTTCACTTTTCTAATTTTGTATAATATTTTATAATCTTAATTTGTATCTTGTGGTAGAAATTGATTACAATATTTTGTTGAAATAAAATGCATAGCACGAAGGAACATTTTTTTTATACGATAAATAAATCCAGAACTTTCCTTAAATGAAAATTTAGAAGCAGCTCATCTCAAGAGAAGTGTCTCAAATAAAGAGTTTATTTTGGGTCTTTATACAATATTTTATAATTTCTGCAAATTTGCAAAAACAATGCAATATTTAAAAAAAAATGGAATTAATATTTTTCAGGAAACTTTTCTTGAACCTTATTAGGGTAAGGGTGGGTTTGTGGTTCTTTCCACTTAAAGATCGTAAAGATATAATACCGGTTGCCTCAAATTTAATATTGCATGCTTCAGAGAAAGAGAGAAATTTTCATTAAGCTTTTTGAGTTTTAATATTTGTAGAGAGTACAAAAACTGCTTGTAGGAGTTTAGAATAACTGAATGAAGGAATAATCTTTTCCAAGTTGAATAAGTGTAGAATCTTTCTCAGACGAATATTTAGAACTCGCTCATTTAAAGATAAACAAGTTGTATTTTTTAGTAGGAGTAAGTTTTGTAGGGCATGCATTCCTAGTCTCAAAAACATTTGAAACAAAGTTATAATTTTTTATCCAAAATGAAAAAAAATTCACAATTCATCTCTTAGATTTTATAACATAGTGAAACAAAACCAAGTGTTTTAATTACTCTTTCTAATTATAACAAAAGAATAAAAGTTCATAAGAGAAGATTGATATTTTCTTGATTTTAATCTTACTTTTTTAAAATATCTCTTGCCAAAATATTAACTGGATTAGAAATGTTTAAACCGCTTTAATGTTTTGTAACTATTTCTAAGAACATTTTATGGGATTTTCAATTTGTTTCTCTTCACAAATATTGATTTTTTCTTTGTAAAAATATAATTTTTTAACAGATATTTTAAATATTTTAGCAAGATTTCAATTTGTTTTAATGTAGTTTCATTTGTTACTTTCTGTAATATTTTAGATATTTTCTAGAATGCCTTTAAATATTTTTTCTGACAAATTTTCAATTGTTTTTTTTAAATTTATTTCTTAATTTGTTAAGAAAATTTCCAGTTTGATTTAAAATGTTTTTCAAAATTTTTTCTCCGAAAAATTAACTGCCTTTAAAAAGTTTATTAAACATTTCTTTTAAACGTGTTTAGCTATTTTCTAATGAATTATCAATTTGTTTTATTATTTGATTAATTTCAACTATCTTCAAGAAAGCCTTAAAAATGCTTTTTGAAAGAATTTGACTAATAAGCATAATCTCAAGGAAGCACATAAATTTTTGAATTTTTCTTTTACACCGTTTTCTAGATTAACTTTTAATTGTGTTTTTTGTTAAATTAAAACTATTTTTAAAAAGATTTTTAAAAATGGTTTATTTGCAAAAGTTGTGAAATATTTTTTTCTTATGTAAGTTCTATTGTTTGTCTTTTTGGAAAAAAACGGTAAATAAATTTAAGCGTTAATTTAATTTCATCTGTTTTGTAATAAATTTTCAATATTTTCTTAGGTGTAAACTAAATTTTGGTTTTTCCTTTTCTTTTCCTTTTTTAACTGGATCCACCCTGTACATTATAGAAAGTTACTTAAAGTATAAAATTTTGACAATTTTGAGATTAAAAATAAAAAGATTTAAATAAACTAAAAAATGTGGTTTCTGGTAAAATTTAAATAATATTTTGAGGTAATTTTTTTCATTGGCTTGTTTTGTATAAAACTCAATTGTTTATTTTTTGTAATTTTTCATTTTTTGCCAAATTTTTTGGAGATTTTTCTCTTCTGGTGAAATTTTCTCATTTTCAAGAAAAATTTTAACAGTTGAAAAATTTAACATAAAATATTTTTTGTTCGCAAATCTCAAAGGAGTTTCCTAATAAAATTTTAACTGTTTTAAAAGAATTATCATTTTTTTAGAACTTTTTAATTGTTTTCAACAGATTTTCAATTATTTTGTATCTAAAATGTATTAAAATCCTTTAGTTCGTTGTAGAAAATTAAATAATAATCTGTTTTTTTTCAATGTTATTCTTTGAAATTTCAATTGTTTTTTCAAATTTTCTTCATTTTTTTTTAAATCAATTATTTCTTCTTTGAGATATTTACTTTTGTTGTTCGTGTGTTATCTGGTTTTTTATATTTTAAAGATATTTTCAATATTTTTAAATTTCTATTACTAAAATTTCAAGTGAATTTTTCACTGTCTTTTTCTTTGAAAAATTGAACACGAAATCTTTTTTTCTTTGCAAATCTCAAACGCTTTTTTATATAAATTGTTTTTTCTAAATTTTCTTGAATTTTAAACATTAAATAATTTTTTTTAGCAACTCTAATCCAAGTTTTTTTTTTAAATAGAATTGTAGCTACACTGAATTAAAAAAATCACTATATACTAACAAATACTTATTTGTGGTTAATTGCAAATTTCATACTCGTGGGTAATGAGTATCATTGTATGCTCATTATACAATATACTATTTCAATTCAGTGTGAATATAATTTTTCATTTATTAAGTAAGGATTACAACGTGGTAACGGTCGCAACCATTATCTTCATTAAAATTTTAATTACAACAGAGAAGTATAAACTGTTGTTATTTTGAGAACGTATTTCATAGTTTATATAACGGTTTTTCAATTGTTTTGTTCTTGTAAAATTTCATCTTATTTTAACAGGACATTGTAGAGTAAAAATAAATAAATGAATTAATGAATAAAACTACTTTTTTAACCATACCTACAAGTGTTGCAACTTTATAATTATTTCTCCAAATTTTCTTATTAGTTATTTTTAATCAATTTTTCTTTATGAAATATTTATACATGATGAAGAAAGAATTTGAAAAGGTATTTCTTTGGAATTTTAATTTGTTTTTGCTAAAATTTCTTGAATTATGAATAGGAAATCTGTTATTTAGCAAATCTAATCTAAATCCTTTTTAATATTTTAACTATTTAAGAGAATTTTTGTTTTCAGAACATTTTAAATTGTTTTTAACACATTTCAATTGTTTTTTGTTGTTGTAAAATAAAAATATTTTTTTATCATGTTAACAAAGGTTTCTTCTTTGAAAAATTTGATTTTGTTCTTTATGCATTGTGTAGATTTTTATTTATTGAAGACATTTTTAATATATTTAAAGTGTTGTTGATAACATGAAATCTTATTTATAGCATATGTCAAGTTTTTTCTTATAAAATTTAACTATTTCATGAGAATTATAATTTTTTCCTATTCTTCCACATTCACACCTGAACAAGAAGTTCCACAAGGTTCCCCTCTATCCCCACTCCTTTACAACATCTTTTGTTCCGACATATATAACCCCGATCCAAAATACTTCAATATCTCCAAGTATATCCTACAATTTGCTGATGATGCCGCCCTTATATTCAAAGCCCTGCAGACGTTACAAGAGCTCATCGATACCCTCAAATGGAGAATCCAAATTAACCCTCGAAAGTGCCAGCTCCTTATTCCCTACCACAAAATCACTAATTACCCATATATCATTTCTATTTCACAGAACCCTATATATCCTTCCTCACACATCAAATACCTTGGATTATGTTTCGACACAAAGCTCAAATTCAAGAAACATGCTTGCCTCATTAAAAATAAAATAACAACCAGAGCAAAGCTTTTCAGAAACCGAACCTACACGCAGGCAGGTATAAACATTAAAACAGCAGCTTTAATTTATAAAATGATCTGTCGCCTTCTAATTGACTATGCATACATCCTATTTTCCACAGTCCAGAATCCCACACTACACCATATCCAGGTCAGCGAGCGAGCCTCCCTTAGGACCCTTACCAAACTCCGACATCCCTTAAACCAACAAACCAACTGCTTTACGATATTACCCTGACACTCCCCTAGAAGAACGCCTTCAATCTCTTGCTGAGAAATTCTCCAAAAATCCCTTTATTTTCCAAATCCTATTCCTATATTGTTTCCACAGAAACCCCACAATTCCTCCAAAATACAAAAGTCCCCCGGCAACAATTTTCAAACACAATATATCATATCATCCATTTACATGCTGATTGACTGACATTCGACATAAATGACTAACCTTGGCAGAAAAAAAATTTTTGATAATGGCACGTTGAGTTGCCGAAACTATTGTCAACAAAAAATAAATATCATAGTATTATACAAACAATGTTACAAAGTGTTTTTATTTATACTCAACATGTATAACGAAGTAGAAGCCGCAAAAATCAATAAGATTTTCAATTGTTTTTTTATTTTTATAAAATGTTGACTGCTTTTTTTAAAATTAAAACCCTTTACATTAAAATTGTCTTCTGTTTTTCTTGTTCATTTCTTCGTTGAGGAAATTTCATCAGTTTTTTTGTGTGTTGTGAAGTTATTTTTTTGTTCATATTTTTTAATTGTTAATGGTAAAATTTCAACTACTTTTATATTTAAAAAGTGTTCAACTGTTTTTTCTTTCTGTGAGAAATTAAACATAGTTCATTTTAAAGAAATTTTGAATTTCTACCATTTTATAAATGTTTTTTTCAATTTTTGACGATTTTTATTAGACTATTTATTTTCAATCGATTTTGAATTCTGCATAAAAAGATTACAATTAAAAAAAGAGTTAATGCTAGTGTAGCAGATCATACAAAGTTTACAATTATTTTTTGCAAGCAAAATTACAATAGAACTTTTTCTAAGCGATCTCTTAACTGTATATTTAAGTTTTCAAATGGTTTTTCTTAGGAAAATTCAATTGTTTTATATTTTAAAAACTATAAACATCTTTTTAATTAGCTTGAGAGTATTTTAAAATGTTTTGTAGTATATTTGAGTTTTTTTTTGTAAAATTTAAACTATTAAAAAAATAGCTCTTTAATAAACTCTTTAGAAGCAAAATAAAATTTATTATTTTTTTTGAAAAGCATCTCTTTAAGGAAATTTTCAAGTGCTTTTTAGGGCCTTTCCAACTGTGGTTTATACTAAAATGTAAACTATTTTTGGGAAATTATATACATATATTTCTTTGAAATTTCACCATTTTTTTGTGCAGAGAAATTTTTTTCTGGGTTTTGTATGTTGTGTAGTTCTTCGAATGCATTTTTAAACAGCTATGGTAAAATTTCACCTTTTTGTTTAGAAGATTTTTAACTGTTTTAACATAAAATATTTTTTTCTTTGCAAATTTAGAGAATTATAAAAAGGTTTTTATTAACGTTTGTTAATCGTTTGTAACAGATTTTTAATTGTTTTGCTTTTGTAAAATTTCACCTGTTTTTATCATGTTTACAACAGTTTTTTTTGCATTTTTTCAATTATTTTTAACAAGTTTAAATTGTTCTTTTTTGTTACTTCTTCTGTTCTTTGTGGATCTTTATAATATTTTAAAATTGTTACACTGAATTTAAAAAATCGCTATGTTCAGTATAAGTATGGATTGCTACGTAATAACGGTCGCAACCATTTTCATTTTTTAAGTTGTTATTGGTAAAATTTTAGCTACTTTCTTTAACAAAATTTTTATCTTTGAAAAATTGAAATGTTGTTTTGTGCAAATCTTAATGTTTTTGTTAATAAACATTAACAATTTTAAGAAAATTATAAAACATCTCTTTTCAGAACACATTTAATTGTTTAACAGATCAGATTTTAAATTATTTGTTTTTTTTTACGTTCATCTGTTTTTATCATGTTTTTCTTTTTATTTATTTTTCTTAATTAATTGTTTTTATTTTGAGAATTTTGTTTTGTTTTTTATGTGTTGTGTAGTTTTTTAAGATATGTTGAATATTTTTAAATTGCTATTGGAAAACTTTCAACTATTTCATTCGAAACATTTTTAAGTTTTTTTTTCTTTAAAAAATTGTACAAGAAATCTCTATTTTCTTTGTAATCTCAAAGGTTTAGAAGTTTCTAGTTTGAAAATAACAAGTTAAAATTGTTGAAACTACAGTCACTTAATATAATAAAGTCCCTGTTATACAAAGAAAGTTTAAAAGTGTTTTATTTTTGAATAATGGTATATCACGTCCACCATTAACAATTTTTTTTTTCATAACATTTTAACAATTTTAAGAGAATTGTTATTTTTATTTCAGAAAGTCATCAATTGGTTTTAACAAATTTTAAATGATTGTTTCTTTGAAAACTTCACTTTTTTATATAAAATCTTATTTAGAACGATTTTTCTTGAGTTTTTTTTTAATCAATTGCTTCTTCATAAAAAAATGTCTTCTGTTCTTTATGTGTTATGCATTTTTTTAAAGATCATTTCAATATTTTCAGATTGTTAAAATATTTTCCAATTGTTAACTGTTTTATTTAAGAAAATTCTTAAGTGTTTTTTTTGTTTGCAGATCCAAAACTTTTTTTATAAAGCATAGAAGAGATTTATACTTATTTTTAGAAAGTTTTTAATGTTATTTTTTTGTAAAATTTTTGCTGCATTTAATTTGCAATTTTTCAATTGTTATTTTTCTTATTAAACTTTTTTAATCAATTGTTTTTTTTTTTGATAATTATTCTTTTATTCTTTGTGTTGTTTAGTTTTTTCTTTTAATTTTTTAATATTTTTCATATTTTTAAATTGTTATCAGTAAAATTTCAGCTACCGATTTTAAAAAGTTTGTAGCTATTTTTTCACAAATTAAACACAATAATTACTTTGTTTTGTATAACAGTTATTTATTTAAACGGTGAACAATGGTTTCAATACATTCACGTATCATTTTCAAACCGAAAGTACCTAGTATACACTCCTATTTTTAATGCCATTGTAAATCCATAATCTATTTGTATATAAATACCGCACGTTATGTAGTTTAGGTTACTAGTGCATATAGCCAAATAATATTGTGTGTTTATAGAATAAAATTAGTTTTACTTTATAGAAATGTATATTTTAGGTATTATATATTTGTGGAGGGCGTATATTTTTAGCATAAGAGTACTTTATTATTTTATAGAAATGTATAATTAAATTTAGTTATTGTATATATGTAAAGGGCGATGTCCCGTTAATAAATCATAAATCATTATTATTTAAAGACGAGGCGACAAAGGAGCCGAGTCTTGAAATTCGAAACGAGTACTGTAAAAAGTGTTCACGGACGAATGTCGTTATGTATTTTATTTCATTCTGTGTCAAATTGCGTTTTTAAGAAACATTGAAATTAATTTAAAAATAATTTAACAGATGCTCCAAATCTAGTTACATTTTCATGATTAGCAACGGTTGATTGGCAAATGTTTAATTTGTTTAAATAATTTGTTGTGTCAAAATGAATTCTTATGCAAATTGCCCAGAAATTGTAAATCCTCCAGTAATTGTAAGAAAATCTGAAGAAGCGTGTGCGAAATTAATACCTATTAAGTCTGGTGAAAGGTATCAAAAACAATTCAGCCATTTTTGTGAATGGAAAGCAGAAAATAATGTGATGAAAATTACGGAAGAAGTTATGTTGGCCTATTTTTTAGATTTGGTAAGAATTTAAATGATTACATTTATTATTTTATTTGTGAACTAATGTTTTTAGTCTAAGAAAATAGGTGCGTCTTTTTTGTGGCCGAAATATTCCATGATAAAATCAACATTAATTGCGAATGAAAATCTTGACATATCTCGTTTTTGGTGGTTAATTTTGTGTTTCCAATAGCAACACTTTACCGGACCGGCCGTTTTTTGTGTTTTCCCGGATTGAAACTGTTGACGTAAAGTATTGGAATTTGACACAGTATGAAATAAAATAAATAACTGTTATACAAAACAAAGTAATTATTGTGTTTAATTTGTGATTAAAATGTATAACGAAGTAGAAGCCTCCATAGTCAATGAGCTATTTTTTTTTTGAAAATTTGAATTTTTTTTTAAACAAATTTTCATTTTCGATTATTTCGTAAATATTTTCTCTTGGAAATATTTCAACTGTTTTGGCAGCAATTTTCACTTTTATTATTAATCTTTTAAATTTTTTACCACAATTAATTTATTGTAATATGGTTTACATATATACAAAAATCACGACTTAAGTTTCGACCTGTTACAGTCATTATCAAGTCAACTTGAGATTTCTAAAGACTTTTCTTTCTTTCTATTGTCTTTGACGATAATGGATTTAAACTGTTGAAATATTGTGTATTTAAGAAGAACTTTGAGCATATTTTTTTAAATTAAATTAGAAGGTTAATTAATTAAACACTTGATTCTGTTTCACTATTTCACTAAATAGTGAAACAAAACAAAGTGTTTAATTAATTAACTTTCTAATTAGCATAAACATATTTTAACACTGGTTAAGTGACAATTTAATTCATTGTATATTTTTTCAAGCTTTACACTAATATTTCATATAATAACTTTGGAATTAATTACATTTTAATTTTAATAGGGAAAATTATTACTAATTTAATTAATTAAACAATTTAAACTTCACTCGTTACTGTTGTAGCGTTTTCCTGATTAATTATTTAAAACATTTATGATTGAAGTTGCAACTATCACCACCGTCACATTTCATATTTAATATGTAGGTTATAATTAATAAACACGCATGCATATTAATAATATTAATAATAAAACGAACAAACAATTCAATCTATGTTTTCATCGATTACGCCGACGTAATACTTTTAGTAATTCAGTTACAAAATAATTTTATTCAATAAATCGCGCCAACGTTAATTAAAATAACAGCTCATTGTGTCAAAAAACCTTGATACGATATCGAAAAGGCAGGCTCTCGTTAATCCAATTGTTTCATTTAACTCCTGAATATTGCAGCAATAAACAACACTGTTTTATATCGGGGTCCAGTTTCACGATGTGAAATTAATCAATTATTTATGCACTTCTGATGCGCGCACACCGCGCATAATTACACAATGCCTTATTTGCATAAAACCGATTATTTGTATTCAGGGTGCCCGAAATATGAATATCCATTGAAATTTTCGTTTGTTACTTTTTTCACCCCGGCACTGGAAACAATGACAGGGAACTATTGATTTGATCGAATTTAATTTTTAGTGGTGAAGAATTAATTGTTATTACAACATTATTGATAAATATAACGCGATATCCGTTGTAAGCGGGTAAGCAATAATTAATCCGGGTAATAATTTACGACGGTGGTGGGTGTTACCGGTAACTAGTTATCGATCATGTAATTCAGTCAATGGGCGATTGTACTCTTTGAAAGGGTGAGAAATTCTCTATTTTTATACATGGAGTAACTTGACCTGGACGTTTGATACGCAATCATTGTGACAGTTTTTCTGTCGGATCATTGGTAACATAGAACCATCGCTTCGATGAAATATTTCTAGAAAAATGAGTATTGAGATGAATATACGTTATTTATTCTTCGTACATCTTTCTTAAATTCTCTAAATATAATATATAAAAGCCCTGATTAACTTTTTATAATACTAAAAGTAGTAAAATTATAATTATTAATCAATTTGTCAAAGTCGATCTTCCGGGTAATCATTGGGGTGGTTACGTGGTGTTACGAAAGATCATTTAATTGTAGCGTATGATGAACAGGATTGGCAATAAAGGCTTAATTCGCCATTACGGATGCGACGGCAGTTCCGGACATTGCGAATTTATGCAAATTTCGGTAATAAATTGTGAAGGAAATACTGATTGAGGTTACTGTCACGATGATGGAATAGACACTAACTGGCGCAAATGTATTTTTGAGGCGCGTACCTATATGTTCCTAATTAGTTCAGCAATTTACTTCAATTACTAGTAGAGGACAATGTTCGATAATTATTGCAGCCTGTACGTAATTTCATAGTTATCTAAATTGGAAAATTGAATTTGTAAATTGTGTACAGATATAAGACAACAAAATACAGTTAGTTAAGTGGAATTTTTTGAAATTTCGGGGTCCTAAGATACTATTTTAATAATTTTTTGAAGAAAATAATTATTATATTGTAGAAGGAAGTTCTAGAATACCTACACTATTTTTCTCCTCTTCATTTGCCTTCTTTCACGAAATTGTTGATTCTAGAACCTTTGATAGAAAGAGGAAATTCTATAAACTTTATTTTATTACTATATTATTATAATTGATTATTTCACGTACAAAATAAGAAGAGTATTATAGAATCAGAAATTTTTCATCCAATTTTAAGAAATTGTCTGATTATAGAAGCTCCAATAAAAAGGTTTTGGATTAGTCATTTTCTGTGCAGAAAGAGGAGGTTCCAAAATCATATATATCTCCTCTGATTAAATGAGGGGGTTCTCAAATCCCATTGCTTTTTTCTCCACCTTATATTCCCTTTCCTATAAGATATCCTCATTCAGATCTTCCAAAACAAGGAGGATGTTTTAGAATCAGTGATTTCGTTTTTTAAAGCAAGACGAGAAAACTCTAGAATTGGCGATCACTCCTCCGATAGTAAAAAGAGTTTCTAGGCTCTTACTACGCTCTTCTTCGTTTTTTCTTAACATGATTTACCTCCTTTTATGCGAATTTCGATTCTAGAACCTTTTATAGGAGAAGAAAATTTCAGAATTGGCAATTTCTTATACAGTATTAGTAGTAGTTTATAGAATCAGTTATCTTTCATCCGATTTTAAGAGAAAAAGTCGTTTCTAATTGACAAGTATTTATCTACAAATCTACCTCTGTGATTCTAATACCTGCAAAAGAAAGAATTTTTCTAAAATTATCTACTTTTTTATGACATTTCACTTGCAGTAAATATTATCTTTATTTTGTTGGAATTTTCCAGAAATTTTAATTCGTTCTAAATTCACTGTTAGGTGAACTAAAACACCTAACAGTGAATTTAAAATGAACTTTCAACAATTAAAAGCCAATACAATCAAATTGTTAATTCGTTTGTTCCACTATTTAATCTTTTCAATTTTTAGAATTTTTTGAGGGTCCTAGAATTTCCTATTTTCCAGCACTTTCTTAAAGGGATTTTTATAATTGTCAAGCAGTTATTCACAGAGTTTTAGAACTTCATTCGAGGTTTTTGAGGTTGCTTTTTAATCTATCAAAGTTTTTCCTTTAAGTATTTATTTTTAATCTTTATACATTTTATATATGTTCCTTTTAAATTTCTTGGCACTTTTTATCAAGATTTCTAAAAGACGTCTTATTTTGCAGTAGTTTTAATAATAATAAACATCCTTATTTATAGAAAAAAATTAAAATAATTTACATGCAATTAACAAAATGACAATGGAATTATACAATAATTTATTTTTCCTGTCAAGCGGCTATCGACCTGCGGTCTTTCAGCATGGAGTTATCTGTCTTACAAACGTCATGATTGCTAATGCCTAATGGAAATAACTGTCGATTGTTCTTCAAACGTCGTGATCACTAATGTCATTATGAAATGCGGAAACGTACTGATGAATGGTAATTTCTGGGTATTTGTATCGATGTGTTATTAAAGGATTGCGAGGGATACACATGTGGTTAAGGATGTCAATGGTATGAGGGTTGGTGGCGAATTTTTGAGCAAGGAATGTAAGGCGTTGTTCAATGGGAGTTTGGTTGGCTAATTGATACAGGAGGGTGTTGGATGGGTTATGTAAGGAGTTAAAGGGGTGTCTGATTTTTGTGAGCGTAAAAAGGGCTGATCGTTCAGATACCTGGATACTTTTAAGAGCGGAAGGATGGGGTTTATAGAACAGTATAGTGGCGTAGTCAAGGAGAGGTCAGCAGATCATTTTATAAATATGTACGGCAGTTTTTTTGTCATTCCTTGGTTTTTATAAGTGAGGCTTCTGAAATGCCGAGCTCTCTTCTTGACACACGCTTTGAGGATTTGGGCGTCTGTTTTAAAAGTTAATTTGGGGTCAAAGGTTATTCCAAGGTATTTGCAAGAAGGAGATGGTAAAATAAGATGGTTATTAATGATTATATGGAATGGAGAATTCTGTGGACGGTGAAAATGGATTAGGCGTTGAGATTTATTAGGATTAGTGGTTACTCTCCATTTTGCAAACCAGAGCTGAATGGTATCAATCAGCCCTTGTAATGTGGTAAGTGCTTTTTGTAGGGTGGGGGCATGTACTATTAAAGCAGTATCGTCTGCGAATAGGAGTGGGTAGGATGAAGGGTTGTTGTATTGTGGTTATAGATATCATGAACATAAATGTTATACAGGATTGGTGATATGTGAGATCCTTGGGGAACACCTTGCTGAGGAGTAAAGGGCGTGATAGGGTATTTCGGATTTTAACTTGTAGGAGTCGATTGGATAAGAAAATTTCAATTAAGTTGAGAAGGTAAGGTGGGATTTTTATGAAATTGCATTTAAACAGTAAACCTCGGTGCCAAACTGAGTCAAAAGCTTTTTGTATATCTAGAAAGACAATTGCGGATTTTTGGCATTCGAGGTGTGCTGTTTCACAGTTAGAGGTAAGGATTGAAAGTGGTAGGGAGGTGGAACGGTGTTCAAGGAAACCAAATTGGTAAGGAGGGATATGATGGGACGTAAGAAGCATTAATTTGCTTTTAAGAATGTTTTCGAAAATTTTACCCAAGACTGGAAGAAGGGTAATTAGGCGAAAACTTGACACGTCTGATGTATCTTGAAGACAGTTTTAGGAATGCATTTGATAATACCCTTCTTCCACTCCTTGGGTATGGTCTGGGATTGGTATATATGGTTGAATATGTTTAGGATGTGTTTATGGATGTTGTCAGGGAGGGATTTAAGGATTGCTCTAGGAAAGTTGTCATAACCAGGGGCCGTGATTTTACCTTTATGTAGGCAATTAAAATATTCTTCCTCTTTTATTATCATCCTCGGGTGTATGGGATGTGGGGGTAGTTTTATTTTGTACATTTCTAGAACGTTCTTTGTCCTAGAGTTTTTTCAACAATTTCTTCTCAAAATTTGTAGATTTTTTCTTCCAGATTTCCTTCAATGTTTCTGGAATTCTAAAGCAATTCCTTAAGAATTGTTTGAGCTTTTGGAGAATTATCCACTTTTTCTCGCCACAAATTTAAAATTGATTCTTCAATTGCTAAACGTTTGTAACTCTTTAAGCAAATTTTCGATTTTTTTCTGATAAAACAAATCAAATTTGTATTTCCTACTTCGTTCATTTATTGTTTAGAAGAAAATTTTAACTGTTTTTCCTATATTTTTTCTGCATTTTCAACGATTGTAATTAAATTTTTTTAACCGTTTTATTTTAACCCTTAGCTGCACCTGGGATCCTGAGGGACACCATCCTTCCTTTAAAGTAATTTTTAATTATTTATGTCTATCTATGTCTTCATTGCTGTGGAATTTAATTTTTTTATTAAAAAATATGCATTTTTTACATGGAAAAATCTTTTTATATATTTGACTGTAGTTTTTTGTAAGAATATTTTTTGAAAGAAGCCCTTGTACTGTATTTATTCATTTGAAATATACATAGTATAAAATACACCATTACCTACAATTTCAAGTCTTCATATAACTAAATAAGAGTTTTACGAATTTTAAAGGAAAAATACATTTTATGAATTTTCTTAACTTATTTTCTCAATCCTTGAGGAAAAAGAGTTAATTCTCTAGTATGGCTGATTTTTCTAGTCCATAATGTACCAATTAACAGTTTTGTACAGTTCTGTAGTCCTATATAGAGGATAGAAGATATTTTTAGGCAATTTTTCAACTTGGGGTCCTGGAAGACCCCATATGCAGTTATGTTACAAACTTGAAGTGGTGCAGCTAAGGGTTAAATTAATTGCTAAATAGTTTTCAAATGTTTTTTCTCACAAATTTAAAAAAATAATAAAGGTAAATTTCAGATTGTCTTGTTTAACACAATTTTAGAATGATTTTAAATCTTGTAGCAAATTTTCTTATTTTTTCAGCAAAATTAATATTTTTTAAAAAGCTAACATTCAAATATTTATCCTTTTAATATATTCTTAATTTGTTATGCTGTATGAAAATCTTATAAATTCTTAATTTTTTTCAATTGTTTTTAATAAAATTTAAAGAAATACTGATTTGTGCGAATTTTAATGGTTTTCTCAAATTTAAAGTTCTCCATTTGAAAAGTATTAAAATCTGTAGGAAATTTTCAATTTTTTAAGTAAGCTTTTTAAATTTTTTATATAATTTTTCATTTTGTATTTCCAACGATTTTAATTTTTTTATTCTAAAATTTCAATTTCTTTTAGGGAAATCAAATAACCGTTATATTTCAATTTTAAATGAATCAATAGAAAGTTTCCAACTATTTTTTTCTCTAAAAAATTACAAAAAAACTAGAAAAGGTAAATTTAGCTAGTTTCCACATATTTTTCTACTAATATATTATTATTTTTTTGCAATATTAAGATCCTAAGATCAATGGATTGTTTTCAACTGTTTTTTTCCTTAAGAAAATTGCAAAAAAATCTAAAAAAGGTAAATTAGGAGAAGTAAAACTCTTGTTCTGTTCCATTTCTTTATTTTCAGATAACTGACACGTGTTTCGGTCCTTGCGGATCATTATCAAAGTTAAAACTAAATTTAGTCAGTTATCTGAAAATAAAGAAATGGAACAGAACAAGAGTTTTACTTCTCCTAATTTGAAAATTTGGTTCCATCAAGAGAGTAGCAGAACAAGTATCGATTATGTAAAAAAGGTAAATTTTCTTGTGTTTTTTTCAGAATTTTTTTTTTAGAAAGTTAGTTTCCAAATTTTTTTTTTCAAGTATTTTTTTGTATTTTTGCTATATTAAGATCCTTAAACGAATATTAAAATATTAAATTATTTTTTATCTCATCTCAGTTACTGTTAAATTATGAAATCAAACATTGCGCATTTATTTATAATTCCTTCTATTTTACTATTTTATCAATTCTCGTAAAATCCCATAATTCAGTTGGAAAATATACCAATTTTAAATCAAAACTGTCACATTTTCAAATTCCTCATGTTAATAATTGCACTAAAAATAGAAAATCAAATGCTATCAACACAAAACACTATAAATTGATTTATTATTTCTTACTCTACAATTTTGTGTATTTTTTTTAAATCCCACTGTCCGTTTAGAAAAAAATCCTATTTTAAACCACCACTGTGTTTTCAAATCGTGTATTTTGAAAAGTGTTTTAAAAATAGTAAAACAAAAGGTCGAAATATCTTGAAACACTACAGATTTACTTGCCGTTTCTTCTACTTCACAATTTTATTCAATTCTTTCAAAATAGTTTCAAAAAGTTCCTATTTTAAACTGCCACTGTTGTGTTTTGAAATCATGCATTTTCAAAATTGTTTTTAAAGTAGAAAAACACAAGCTATGGACTCGGAATAGTAGTTTATTTTTCATTTCTTCTAGATACTAATCTAGAAAATTTTACCAATATCTCACTCCACATTCTGAAAAAAAAATCCATTTTACACCTTCATTGTCGAATTTCAAAATTATGCATTTTAAAAACAAAACAAAAGCTATCAACAAAATCCGATTTTGTATTTTGAAAAAAAAATCGTTTTTTAAATTGACTCGGATTGATTTTCCAAATGATGCATTTGCAAAATTGGTTTAAAAATAGAAAAACAAAAGTTATCGACTCGAAACAGTAGAAATTCAATTCACCTGGATTTTTTTTTCAAATTTACAATTTTGTTTAATTTTAACAAAACCCCATGTTGTATTTTGAAAAAATCCCATTTTAAATTGTCTGTGATTAATTTTCCAAATGATGGATTTTCAAAATTGGTTTAAAAAAAGAATGACAAAAGCTATCGACTTGAAACAATTAAAATTCACTTGTCACTTCTTATATTTTAAGCATTTGTTTAGATTTCCGAAATCTCACTTTGTGTTTTGAAAAAAAATCAATTTTTAATGAAATGTTTTACAAAATGGAAAAACAAAAGCGCATCGACTTGAACCACTATGAAGTCACTTGAAATTTCTTCCAGATTACAATTTTCTTAATTTTTAGAAAAATAGTTTTAAAAAAATCCAACTTTTATCTGCCACTGATTTATTTTCAAATCATGCGGTTTTAAAATTGTTTTAAAAACAGGAAAACACAAGCTATCGAGACGAACCTGTATAAGTTCATTGGCTATTTCATCTAGATTACGATTTTCTTGATTTTTTCCAAAATCGCCCTTAGAGTTTTGAAAAAATCTCATTTTGTTTACAAAATAGCCAAAATTAATTAAAACGATAAAGATTGTACTATTTGCTTAATTAATATATTAATGAATAATTTTTATTGTGATCACGTAGTCAGCATGTTAATTATTCATAAAATTAAACTACGTATTTACATAACAACCCTTGTATAAGTGATAGCGGGGAAATAACAAGGTAATAGCACAATAAAAATTAATTCCTGTATGGCTCCGCGCTGAGCCCTATAATATTTGATTTTAATTACCCCGCAGGCTAATATGTTTATACGGGTTTGATGGATTCACTACCCCAAGCAGCGTTAATAGTTTGATCGATAAGGGACGCGGGTAATCTCCGGGCCGTGAGGGATTCGTGCAACTAGAACGGCTAGAACTAATAAACCGGCGCACACTAATTTGACATTGTTTTATTTTTGTATTCCAAGTCGCTCCCTTGTTCGGCAAAACGCTCTCAGAGTTGCGGAATATGAGCGCACAAAGCGAAAACAGTAATGTAAATTCCTTTGTTTCGCTAGGCAACTGAAATGAATTTTAAATTATGATGGAAGTTATTAAAAACGAATTAAAGCCCTCACTCCCTAGTATTGGAATTTTGCGAAAAGTCGAATTCTAAATACGGAACGCTGAGATGGCGGCGATAAAACGGCCGTGCGTTAAATTGAATTTGTATACAAAGGAATTAAATTTATGCCCGTTTTAATAGGTTTTATACGGTGTGCGCAATCACCGTTGCCACTATAATGACAACATTAGTGTAGACACACAAAAGCGTTCCTTGTAATTTAGTAGTGGTTAGGTACTCAAACATGTGAATAATACATCATTTTTATGGATCGCGGATCGTGACCGCTGAAATGATATTTCTGCTCAAAAGCGCGTGGGATTTGGAAAATGAAATCACGGTTAGCCGTCGACGCTCTAGCACGTTTTTTTTTTTTATCATGTCCCCCGGAGGATTCAACCGAAGATGAGCACATATCGACACTTCCAATTACGCAACCTAAACATTGCCACCGGCTGACACTTTCACTGCGGTAGCAATGTCGGACTCATTGAATTTTAATAATGCGCAATGTAACACACTTGCTACATCATTGTTATTCCGTTAGAATTCATGTCAAACCATTTCGATTTTAGTGCTTTTTATTTACTTTATTGGGTATAATAATATTATTTAGTCATTAGCATTAAATTAAAAATATGGCAATGAAATTTATAATACATTTAAATCATTAAAAGTGGAAGACCTGGAGCAGACTGGCAAGTTATGTAATTTGAGAATGTAAGGTGAAATAATTAATGAGATGGTGTTAAATAAGTTGGAAATCGAAAATGTTCAAGTAAGAGAGTGTTATCGTTTGGGTTCATTAAGTATATTTTAATAAGAAAAAGCTAAAATGTAGTAGAATATCTATAAACGAAGAACTTATTAAATCTCGATATGAGCTCTTAAAAACAGCTAAGGACATATATGAAAAACAGAATGTTTGGACGAGTGGAGGAGTAATATGTGTAAAAATTAACAACCATAAGTACCGACTAAAATCTACTGAAGATTTATTAAAACTGCAATGATTATCCGGATGCCATAGGGCAAAGTGTGTATGTACTTATTATTATTTTGTCTTAATACATTTATATTTTATATTATAATTACTTATAATTATTTTTGTTTTAATAATTATAATATATAGAAATTTGATTTTCACTTTGTAATTATTTTTTTGTTTAATTTAATTTTTATATACAGAAATAATCTTTTATTTGTTTGATTTACTAATTTTAAATTATTTTTTGTTTTATAGAAATAAGTTTTATTTTTTTTCTTGTTTGTTTATTGCTTTTTAATTATTTTTTTATAGAAAGAAATACTTTTTAATTTTGTTGGATACTACACTTGTATTCATATAATTAAATATTAATCAATATGGACGATATAATTTTAGACCTGCCAATGATTGAGGATATCTTCCTCGAGGAACTCCAATCCTGTTACTCAAAAATGGAAAGCTTTTCTAGGGAATGTGATAGAGTATCCATTTTTCAAACAAACATCCGTAGTGTGAGTAAAAACTTCGATAATTTAGAGATATATCTTAACTTATTGAATGTCGAATTTGATGTTATAATTCTGACAGAAACTTGGGTTTGTGAGGAAATTCATTATTTTAATTTAGAGGGTTACACTCTAACAGCCGCTTAAACAAATGCGATGGTGTATTTATTTATATAAAAAATAATTTACCTCAAAGTAACGAACTTATTGAAATAAATAACTTCACTTTTATGAGAACAAATATAACATGTCATGATGTTAGAATTGCTATCACATCGGTGTACAGACCACATACTTATAAATCCAACGATATAGTTTTGAAATTTTCGCGGATGAAACTAACATTAATACCAAATTTAGTGACTCAAATGAAAGTAATGAATATATAAATACTTGTTTGCAGTTGGGCTTGCAACATTGTATAAAAAAAAAGTACTAGAATAGAAGGGAATTCTGAATCATGTTTAGATCATATATGTATTAAATCAAATTTGAAATTAAATAATATACTGCCAATAATATCAGGTATTAAGATAAGCGATCATTTTCCAGTCATGCTATCTGTAAATCTGAGCAATATAAAAACAGAAAACACGAAACACAAAATGAAAGAATTTACAATAATCAATAATTTCAAATTAAAACAAAAAGTAAACAACATAAATTGGGATTTTATCTCGTCTACCGAATTAGATGGTGCTTTTGAAATTTTTGTAAATCACATTAAACTTTGTACTGATAAATACTCTTATATAAAACGCATAAAAAATAATACATGAAAAAGAAAACCATGGATGACACAAAATATAATTAATGAAATAAAACAAAGAGATATATTGATTAAGCTCTATTTGAAAAATAAACATAATTATGATCTATATGTACAATATAAAACAATAAGAAACCTTGTAAATTCACTGATTCGAAAGAAAAAAGCTGAATTATTCAAAAAAAGTTTACAAATTGTAAAAATATAAAAGACTTGCGGAATGTCACCAAAGAATCAGTAAATTTAAATAGAACGGATAGGAAAATAAATAGCATCATTGGTTGTGACAATAAAATTACTGAATATGATTCAGAGATAGCTGAAGAATTTAATAAATACTTTATTAATGTATCTAATGATATCACCCACAAACTAAAACCTGATGTGCACTATAAGTGCAAAATTAAAAAATCAAATAATTCTTTCTTTTTTTCCCCTGTTGTAGAATATGATATTATCTCTGCAATCAACAATTTAAATCCCAATAAGTGTCCTGGAATATGCCGTCTATCTACAGCAAGAGTTTTAGAGCAAATCTCAAACTTAATTTCTAAACCCCTTAGCGAGCTAATAAATAGATGTTTTAGCACAGGACACTTTCCGAACTGTTTAAAAGATACATTAATTAAACCAATGCACAAAGCTGGTAAAAACGTTGTAATGTCTAATTACAGGCCTATAGCAATCATATCATGTATTTCTAAAATTTTTGAAAAAATCATAAAAAATCAAATCCAAAAATATTTAACAAAATTTAACTTATTGGCCCCAAATCAGTATGGTTTCTGCGAAGGTAAAGGAACAGAGGATGCCTTGGCCAAGCTAACGTCAAGTATATACAAAAGTTTAGACTCATCAACGCCTTCCGCAGCAATATTCTTAGACTTGGCCAAGGCATTTGATACTGTTAATCATACAAAGCTTTATGAAAAACTGGAATTTTATGGGTTTCGAGGCATAGCCTTACAGTTATTACAAAGTTACCTTTCTTCAAGACATCAATTGGTTTCAGTAAATGGGGTTCTCAATAGCAAGAGACAAGAAACTTGTGGTGTGCCGCAGGGTTCTGTGCTGGGGCCCTTATTATTTATACTGTATATAAATGAATTATTAGAAATAACTAATGATTCTTTACTCATATCATATGCAGATGATACAGTAATCTATATTACTGGTGAATCCTGGGAACAAGTGTTTATAAAGGCCTCGCAACAACTAACGGAAATTAAATATTGGTTAGATAACAATTACCTTAGTTTAAACTACAATAAAACTCATTTTCTTAAATTTAGTTCTTATAGTAGTGGTCTTCCGCAAACTGCAAATATTAGTGTTCATGACTATGGATGTAATAATCAAAATTGTAATTGTAGCATATTAATTTCATGTGTGAATTCCATAAAATACTTGGGATTAATACTTGACTCGCATTTAAAATGGAATGATCATATTAACAGCGTTGTGGCTAAAATAAGGAAGTTTGTTTATATATTTAGGAAGATCAGGTATATAATGGATGTAAAGTCGCTGAGCATAATATATTTTGGGTTTATTCAATCGTACTTAAACTACGGTTTATTGGTTTGGGGCTCTGCAGCTCCTGTATATATGAAGAAAATTAACTCTACACAAAATATGATATTAAAAATTATGTTAAGTAAAGATTTTATGTAGCCAACCAATCAAGTATATATCGATGCCAATGTTTTCAATATGAAGCAACTATATTTTATATGCTTATGTAAATACCTGTGCAAGCATAAATCTGAATCATCTTTGATTTTTATTCCGGATCATAATTACCAAACTCGAGGCAAGGTAAATATTGTATCTAATACACTAGTGACCAAGAAGCCTATTGGGCAACGCATTTTTTTGTATTTATAATTTCTTATCAGCTAATAACTTGTTACATTCTTATACTACCGCCAGTTCCAAAAGTTTTGTCAAAAAAGTTAAAACAAATTTGAAGAATATAAGCTTAATCGAACTATCCTCAATCATTGGAAAATAAGCTTATTTTCCTTTATTTTGTATTTTTGGTTTTTAATAAATATTGTGCTTTTAGAATACTACTTCTGAAGTTCTTCTGTGGTTTCTTCTACAAGCTTTTTAGCTTCGAAGAATAAACAGTCGTTATTACTAATGTTTATAATGTTATTATTAATGTTAAATTAGTATTAAATATCGAATTATTATTATTTCTGCTACACTGTTTTATAACCAATAAATGTAATTTTATTTTATGTGAATGTACGTGGAAATAAATAAATAAATAAATAAATTTCTTAATAATAACAAACTTAATTAAACACATTTTAAAGTTTTTGCTAATTGTTCCTATACACATATATATGCATAGTTCATTGAGGTAGGTCAACAGAACGCAGGACAATAGATAATTTATTGGGATAGGTCAAGAGTACGCTATCGCAATGTGAAGATATTTGGGGTAGGTCAAGGGTACGCTAGGCCTATTAATTATATATAATTGTGGTTGGGGAATTAATTTTGTAACTATTTATCTGTGTTAAATTATTATTGGTGAAAAGCTTTTGGTAAAAAATTGTACACCAGAAGTGGGCGTTTACGCTTGACAAAACTTTTAAAAATATATTTAAAAAAAAACATAATATTTAAAAAATGTTTAAATAAAAGTTGTTCAATTTCTCATCGTTTGTTTTCTTATGAAAATACTTATATTTTTTAGCTTTACCAAAAAATAAATGAATAATGAATAATTCATAAAAAATGTTTTTTTTGTAGAGGACTTAAAAGTTTCGAGATAAGTGCCTCAAAATAAATATGATAGTCACTTATTTTTCAAACAAAAATACCTGAATGGAAGTGTCAGTTTTTAACGAATTTTGGTAAAAATCATTGTCTTCCAAATTGAATTTTTTATATTTTAAATAATATTCTCTAGAGTTTCAACAATTTTTCTTACAAATTTTTATAATTTTCTTGTTTCAGAGAGAGCCAAACATCTTTATTTATTATTATTTGTCACAGAGGGATTTACAATATTAATTGTAATTGATTTTACGGCTATCGATCCATGGTCTTTCTGTCAGTCTTTGTCAGTTGTCCGTTGATGATTATGTTGATGAAGATGTAGATGAATCATGAAAAGATGTTATGAATTCGAAAATGGTTGTGGAAGGATGTTTGGTTTTATGGGGGTGTAAAGGATTGCGGGGTTAACATAGCTGCTTGAGGATGTCTTGGGTATTAGGGTTAGTGGCAAATTTTGTAGCAAGATGTTCAAGGCGGGTTTCAAAGGGATTTTTTTTTTGGTACAGTAGTGTATTGGAAGTATTGTGTAGAGTTTTACTTCTCCTAATTTGAAAATTTGGTTCCATCAAGAGAGTAGCAGAACAAGTATCGATTATATTGTGTAGAGGGTTAGTTTAGTTAAGGTTTACAGGGCCGATCGTTCGCTCACCTGCAAGCTTCTCAGGACAGGAGGGCGGGGATATAGGAAAAGGATTGCTGCATAGTCTAACCTAGGTCGACGTATCATTTTGTAAATATTTACTGCTGTTTTTGTGGATATTCCTTAATTTTTAAATGTAAGGTGTCTGAAATGTTGAGCTCTGTTTTTAATTTTCGTTTTAAGAGTTTGGGAATGGTGTTTGAAGAACAGTTTAGGATCAAATGTAATTCCAAGATACTTGCAAGTTGCGGATGGTGCAATATATGAAATATTTATGTTAATACCAAATGGAGATGTAGATGCTCGATGGAAGAGGATGAAAAGATTGGATTTATTGGGATTGATGGTTATTCTCCATTTGGCAAACCAGTATTGTAGAGTGTCGATCTGTCCTTTCAGTGTACTGAGGGCTTTAGGAATTGTATTGCTATGTGCAATAAATGTTGTATCATCAGCAAACAGAAGACAATATGCAGACGGATTAAAGTAATTGGGATTAGGGTTGTATATGTCATGCACAAGATGTTATTCCACCCTTGTGGAACACCTTGTTGTGGTATAAATGAACAGGAGAGGCCACTACCAATTTTAACACTGAGGGATCTGTTATTAAGGAAGTTGTCGATTATAAGTAGATGTAGTGGGATGGACAAGGAGTTGCATTTAAACAGCAAACCTCTATGCCACACAGAGTCGAAGGCTTTCTGAATATCGAGGAAAGCTATTGCAGTTTTTCATTCTTGTTTCATTTGATCACAATTTTTAAAATTAATTTCTTCAAAAATAGTCAAATTTTCTTTGAGATTCCCACAATTTTCAAGGAATTTCTATTTCACTTCGAGCTTTAAAGAGTTCCTTTTTTTCATTTTAAAATTGCTTTTTAGCAATTTTTCTTTTCAATATCTACAATTTGCCTGTTTTGTTTTATCAGAATTTTTAGAAATTCCATTAAAAAAAAATCAAGGAAATCTATTTAAAGGTCAATTTCTTTTAGAACTTTTCCATTATTCTATAAAATTTCTAGAGCTTTCAGTAATATTGGCATTATTTTTTTCATTTTCTTCTAGTGGTATATATATTATCTTCGTATAATTTTTAAGAATTCCTGAATTCTAAATTTTGTTAATTTTCATCTAGGGTAATAGAATTTGTTAGCAAGTTCTCTTTCAAATAGCTAGATTTTAATTTTTCTTCCGGGATTTGAAATTTTCAAATAGTTTTCATTTTAACAATTTCTGTTCCAGATTTTTAAAATTGTAAAAATTCTTCCAGAGTTCTAGAATTTCCAAGCAGTTTTTATTTTAGTTTCAAGTAATTACAATCTGTTTTTCAAAACAGATTGTAATTTTTAGAACATTTTTAGAATTTTCTAAGAATTCCTCACACAAATTCGGTGAAATCTCTCCTACGTTTTTATAATTTTTAACAATTCATCTGAAAGGGAAATCTGGGTATTTCCAGAAATTTCTTCTCCTAACATTCTATAACTTGTTTTTATAAGTATCAGAATTTTCCAGTGAATAATAAATGCCAAATTGTTTATAAATTTCAAATATATTTTTTCGTACTTTTCAGTTTTTTTTTCTATTCACGGTTTGATTTGAGTTGTGTGAAGTTATCACTATTGAATTAAAACACTTTGTAATTTCCTTCCTTCACTTCACATGACTGAGTCGTTGATAATGAGTACATGGTACTCGAAATGTATATCTGACATATAAAAATAAATGTGAAGGAAGGAAATTACAAAGTGTTTTAATTCAGTACATTTGAATCAATATTATAATTTAGTTTATTTTATTATATGATCTTCCACTCTAACCCTTTTTTTTTTCTGGTAGATAGTGAGAGTCCCTCTTTCTTTATATTTATCATTATTTGCCTTAATTTAGGCCTATTTTCCATATTTTTGGAGATGGGATTATGTGAAATACATATACATACAAGTGCACATGTACCATATAATAACTGAATTCTCAGTCTATTATTTTTTTAATCTAGCCTATCTTAATAATCTACACATAGGCCAGTCAAGCATACTCTTGACCTATCTTAATAATTTTTTTATTGCCCTATCGTACTCTTGACCTACCAGAATCTTAATACATTTGAGATAGGATAAAATTAAACTAGATCAAGACAACGTTGATTAAGTTAAGAACATATGTAGGTATTTAAATTAGGTCACTAATACGCTATGATTCTTTGAGGTAGGTCAATAATACGCTAGGACAATATGTAAGTATTCAAAGTAGGTCAAGAGTACGCTAGGCCAATTTTCGGGTTGCTTTACTATGACAAAACTATTCTAGACAAGATGCGCAGGATTATTTCTAGGACCTCCTCGTAGATTAAAACAAAATTAATAATCTGCTACTTGGATTGATAAGGCTGTTACTTGGCGATTATAAGTTCAATCTCCTACTTGATTTTTAATAGAATATATTATTGGTTAATAATAAAGCCATTCATTTCTTTATTAAATAATTAAATAAGTTATTAATCCCTTACCTCAGTTTATCTATCACCCTTACTGTTTTAATATACACCTTAACAGCACAAACATATTAACCGATTAACACCGAAGGCGATTACACGACGATACGCCTTGAAATATAAATCAAAACACTTTGCCTTTCTTAATATCACACGAATTATTAATAGCGTCTAAAAGGTTTACACAGTGCGGTGTTGCGTATCAATAAATAATCCTCATTATGGAGGTGAGCGCCGCTCGTCTTCCTAATAAATCGGCGCTGGATGTGGGATTGATGAAGACCCCTTTTTTGGTCAATTAGCTACCTGAAGCGTAAGATAGTAATAAGCGCCGATAAGCGATTCGATTATTAATACGTCGCGTGATAATTGATGTAATTGAGGTGGAAGGACTTACGGTCGATGGCCAGTTGTCCGATGATGTAATTAAATTTATTACATTTCGTAATTATGTTTGCTTTATTTCCATTCGTCAAATGAGAGTATTTAATGTTTAATATAAAAAGTAATTTATTAATGTTTAATACAAAAAATTATTAATGTTTAAACAATATTCATCGGTTCTATTGGCTGATTGATGGGTTAGAGGCTGCGAATTTTTTTTTCTCGCAGTGGAAACTTTTGCCTTGATGAAAAAAGCTTTTGGTGGACATGCTCTTTATAAAACTTAAGTATACGAATAGTTTTCTCAGTTTAAAAAACAAAAATGGCTTTTGAAGATCAGTCCCATTTTGATCGCCCCTTATCTTTTCGAAGCAAGGGAAATATTGATAAAATCTGTATTTTGATCAATGTAGATCGACCAACTAGAATTCTAGGATGTCCTAGAGTTATAATCAGCTCATTTCGATCGTTAACTGATGAGTGGTAGCAAAGTTTGTGCTGAGACTTCTCTTTAAAAGCAAAGGGATCAACTCCTCTAAGCAAGGATAATATCGACAAAATCTGAATTCTGATCAACAAAGATAAACCAACTAGAACACTAATTTAGGATATCATAGAGTTCAATTCTGCGCATTTTGATCGTAAATTGAAGAGTGACAGGAAATTTTGTGCTGAGACTTCTCTTCAAAATCAAAGAGTTCAACTCCTTTAAGCAAGTATAATATCGACAAAATCTGAATTCTCATCAACAAAGAATAACCAACTAAAACACTAATTTAGAATATTCTAGAGTTCAATTCAGCGTATAATCGACAGGTGAAATGGAATGTGAAGCCGATACTGATCTGTGTTTTGACCTTAAAAGGATCCTACACTCAAACTTCGTTCTTCAAAATCAGACTGTAAAGTTCAACAATTATATTTGCTTAGTGAGGAAACGTCCCTCTTTGCAAAATTTTGGCGAGTGGTTCGTGCATTGCGACAACACTTTTCGCCTCAACAAAGACAACTATTTTGACTCATGCGCTTATTGGCTAGATAACTTATAATAGAAGCATTTTATCAAAGAGAACGATTTTAAAACGTTGTTCTAACACTAGAATGAACTTTAAAAAAAAGTGTATTAATCCTAATGGAGAGAACTTGAAAGAAGATGGTTGTATTTGAAAAGCAACAAAGTAAGTACTTTCTACAGATAAATTTCGATTATTTGTATATCATTCTCGTATCTTCTGCATGTACAATTTTTAACTATTCTTGTTTCATTTTTTTCCGTCTTCTCCGCTTCATCATTTGAAAAGTTTTTGGTGGTATTCTTCTATTTTCTGTTTCCTTGCATTTTCATATCAAATATTTTTCACTTGTCTTTCATCAAGCATACTGTTTCATACTGTTTGGAGTGGCGTTTCGCTACGAAAAGTCCTATAGCTATAATAACGCCAAAATAACATCTTGAGGAATTTCTCCAGAATTAGTTTATTAAGGCAAAGAATTTATTGTGGTAGGTCAGATGTTTTTCTGAACTCTGCTATCGATACACTAGGCCAAAGCATCGATGATCGCTCCTTCTGGATAAAAATATTTGGTTTAACACTAAACATACTTTAAAACTCTCAAAATGATGAATAAGAAAGATTTTGGTTCTGGAGTTTATGCAAAAATAATTAACAATATTCTAAGGTGTAAATATATTGGTGATAATGTTTGTCCCATTTAATTTTCTCGTCAATATAGCTCCCTAAATATTTGACTGTATTTGAATTATTGGCAACCGAATTTTCTGGAGGATTCCTGTTAGAAAATTGAACCGTAATTATTTTGTCAGCATTTAGAATAAGATTATTTTTCTTGCATCAGTCAGATATTTCTTCGTTAACAATATTCATTACTAATTGGTCTTGAATACTTGCTGACAAGACGATTACGGTGTCATCGGCAAAATTGATCATGTATCCTTCACTTATGAACTCTCTTAGGTCATTTATGAAAAGAAGAAACAAGAGAGGACCTAAGGTTGAACTTTGCACTATGCCTTTATTTAAATTACGCTTGTGTGAAGTACTTTGGCCAATCTGTACATATAACTTTCGATCACTTAAGAACGACTCAAGTAGTTTCAGCGTATTCCCGCGTATGCTTAACGCAAACAACTTATCGCACACGAATTTCTGTTCAATTCTATCAAAAGCACGAGAAAAGTCATAAAAAGAGATACAACATGGTTTCCCACATCAATATGATTCATTAGTTCTTCCATTAAGTCAATACTTGCTGTTTCGGTTGATCGGTTTTTCCTGAATCCATGCTGGGTGTTGTTTATTATTTAGAATTTGTTGATGTATTCTTTGTACCAAATTATTTTCGAATACTTTTGAAAAAACACTTAAAATGGCTACCGGTTGGTAGTTATCTTTAATCACTTTAGAACCATTTTTATAGATTGGTACGATTTTAAGCTTGGACGGAAATGTTCCTGTACTAAAAGCCAAACTATCCAAATATTGTAGTGGCTCTTTTAATTAATTTGCCGTAGATTTTAAAATTTTTGGTAGTACTTCATCCTGGCCTGGATTCAAATTCCTTTTCTCTTCATAAATCTTCCCTCACTAGATTCCAAATTTGCTCCAATTGTTACGTTTGTTGTATCTGCATTTAGTTTTAAAAGGACATGATACATCAAAATGATGCCGAAATTCTTCGAAAAATAAGTTAAAAGCTGAATTAATATTTCCGGTTTGTATAAATTTCCAGTCAGTTCTTCTTTAGGTGATATTTGATATTGTGTCGATTTTGCAGTAGCAAAAAAATGGTGATGTGGCCATTATAGTACTTTCCCTATATTTTTCTCACAAAGAAGAATTCTGAAATAGCATTACAGCATTTGCGGATGCCCAAAAATGTTGGAATGAATTCCAGGCGAAACAAATATTTAGAAATTTTAAAGATTCTGAAGATTTATAGTAATTCTGAAGTAATCTTTAGTTCTAAAGGCACTTTCTATATGTTCTTGAGTTATGTGAAGATTATATTAATAATAAAAACAGCGAAGAAAGGAATTTAACCGCGTTTTTATTCTTAAAATTGTATAATAGATCAAAAGTTTCAAATATTTATGATTTTTGAAGATTTGAAGATTTTAATTAATTTTATGTAGATTTTAAGTAAACTATAATTCTATCCACTTGTCAATTATTTCCGGTTGCCCGTGGTAACATGTACAAGATTTAAGCTATCTATCAATAAAGCATATGAGGTTACTTATAATAAAGTAAATACGATAACTCTGGATACATAAGATTTCAGAGTTAATGCAATAATTCAGCCGTTTTATTTTGAAAGTGGTTTAAGTCCATTTAGACTTAAACTAGAGTATTTATTATTGATAATGTCCAAAGGCATTGATAAAGCTAATTTTAATCAATTAGTATTTAATAAGTTAACCCTCTATGGGGCGAATTTTTGTTTTACATCCAAAAACTTGTAGATTGCTTGTAGATTTTTAGAATTTTTCAGGAATTTTCTTGAGTTTTTTTGAGGTATTTTCTTCAATTTTTTTTTGCAGGTTTGTAAAACTCTTTTTTTTCAAGAATTTTCTTATCGGCCTTTAGAATTTTTTTTCAATAATTTTTTGTAGACTTCAAAACGTTCTCAGCAACTTTCATCACATTTTTGATAAATTTTCCTAAAGGGTTCTTGAATTTTATAGATATCTAGATTTTTTTTAGAAAGTGTCAATCAGTTTTTCAGGAATTTTCCAAGAGAGTTCTAGAATTTTCTTGAGTTTTTTTAATAAATTTTTTGAAGTTTGCAGTAACTTTCATTCCATATTTCAAGAATTTCCTTATTTGCCTCTAGAATTTTCCTTAATTTTTTTGTAAATTTTTAGATCTTTTATTACATTTTACGAGTTCAAGGATTTTTCTATTTTTTTTTTTGTAGATTTCTAGATTTTTTTAGAAAGTTTCATTCAGTTTTTCAAGAACTTTCTTAGAGACTTTTAGAATTTTTTCAATTCTATTTTTCAAGAATTTTCTTATGAGCCTTTAGAATTTTAATCAATATTTTTTTAAATTTCTAGAACTTCTCAGCAACTTTCATTGCATTTTTAAAGAAGTTTTTTAAAGCGTTCTTGAATTTTGTAGATTTCTAGAATTTTTAGAAAGTTTAATTCAATATTTCTAAGAATTTCTTAGTGTTCTAGAATTATCTTCAATTTTATTTTTGTAAAACTTTTGAGTACCATTCATTCCATTTAAAAAAAATCCTTATGTGCCTCTACAATTTTCATCATTTTTTTCTTCTTGTAGATATTTTTAGTAACTTTTATTAAATATAATCAGTTCAAGAATTTTCCTTTTTTTTATGGAGATTTCTAGAATTTTCCAGAAATTTTAATTCAGTTTTACAGGAATTTTCTTAGAGAATTTTCTTCAGTTATTTTTGTTGGTTTGTGAAACCCTTTTTTCATTCAATTTTTTAAGAATTTTCTTATGGGCCTCTAAAAATTTCCTCAATATTTTTTTGTAGATTTCAGGAACTTTTCAGCAACTTTCATCACATTTTTGAAGAAATTTTCTAAAGGGTTCTTGAATTTTGTAGATTTCTAGAATTTAAAAAAAAGTTTCTTCAGTTTATCAAGAATTTTCCTAGAGTGTTGTAGAATTTTCTTCAGTTTGTTTTTTTTTTATAGATTTCTAGAACTTTCCAGTAATTTTCATTTCATTTTTTAAGAATTTTCTTATGAGTCTCTACAGTTTTTTTTGTAGATTTCTAGAACATCTTAGAAACCTTCAATCACACTTTTGAAAAATTTTTCTAGGGTGTCCTCGAATTTTTCTCAAGAATTTTCTTAGATTTATAAAACTTTCTCTAGATTTTTTGTATATTTCTAGAATTTTTTTTATTAAACATCAAAATTAAAGGATCAAATGATGATGAAGAAAAGAATAAATTTACAGAAGAAGACGGTGACCATTTAAGACTAGGAGAATCAGCTAGGGAGTTACTAAAACAAGATCAGAAACAAGTATCACGCAATTCAGATTATTATTTCGTTTTTTCGTTCGACTTGCAAAAAACATTACCTTATCCAAAGTTGACTACTTCAGTAGCATATTATAAACGCAATATGTACGTTCTAAATTTGGGTATTTACAATTTTAATAACATGTAAAACTTTTCTTTTTCAAGAATGTTCTTATCGGTCTTTAGTATTTTTTTCAGTAATTTTTTTGTAGACTTCAAAAAGTTCTCAGCAACTCTCGTCACATTTTTGAAGAATTTTTCTAAAGGATTCTTAAATTTTCTAGATAGCTAGATTCTTTTTAGAAAGTGTCAATTAGTTTTGAAGTAACTTTCATTCCATGTTTTAAGAATTTCCTTATTTGCCTCTAGAATTTTACTTAATTTTTTTGTAAATTTTTAGATCTTTTATTACATTTCACGGGTTCAAGGATTTTCCTAATTTTTTTTTGTAGATTTCTAGAATTTTTTAGAAAGTTTCATTCAGTTTATCAAGAATTTTCTTAGAAACTTTTAGACTTCAAGTTTTTTTGTAGGTTTGTAGAACTTGTTTTAATTCCATTTTTCAAGAATTTTCTTATGAGCCTCTAGAATTTTAATCAATATTTTTGTAAATTTCTAGAACTTCTCAGCAATTTTCATTGCATTTTTGAAGGAGTTTTCTAAAGCGTTCTTGAATTTTGTAGATTTCTAGAATTTTTAGAAAGTTTATTTCAATATTTCAAATTTTTTCAGTTTTTTTTTTGTAAAACTTTGGAGTATCATTCATTTCTTTTTTTTTTAATTCCTTACGTGCTTCTAGAATTTTCATCATTTTTTTTCTTGTAGATATTTTTAGTAACTTTTATTAAATTTTATCAGTTTAAGAATTTTCCTGTTTTTTTTATGGAGATTTCAAGAATTTTCCAGAAATTTTAATTCAGTTTTATATAAATTTTCTTAGAGAATTTTTATTTTTGTTGGTTTGTAAAACCCTTTTTTCATTAAATTTTTTCAAGAATTTTCTTATGGGCCTAAATTTTTCGTCAATATTTTTTTGTAGATTTCAAGAACTTCCCAGCAACTTTCATTACATTTTTGATGAACTTTTCTAACGGGTTCTTGAATTTTGTAGATTTCTAGATTTTTTAGAAAGTTTCTTCAGTTTATCAAGAATTTTCCTAGAGCGTTCTAGAATTCTCTTCAGTTTGTTTTTTTTTATAGATTTCTAGAACTTTCCAGTAATTTTCATTTCATTTTTTATAAATTTTCTTATGAGTCTCTACATTTTTTTTTTGTAGATTTCTAGAACATTTTAGAAACCTTCAATCACACTTTTGAAAAAAAATTTCTAGAATTTTCTTCAGTTTTTTTATAGTTTTTTTGAAGTTTGCAATAACTTTCATTCCATATTTTAAGAACTTCCTTATTTGCCTCTAGAATTTTCCTTAATTTTTTTTGTAAATTTTTAGATCGTTTTGGTATCTTTTATTACATTTTACTAGTTCAAGGATTTTCCAAATTTTTTTTTTTGTAGATTTCTAGAATTTTTTAAAAAGTTTCATTCAGTTTTTCAAGAATTTTCTTAGAAACTTTTATACTTCAAGTTTTTTGTAGGTTTGTAGAACTTTTTTTAATTCCATTTTTCAAGAATTTTCTTATGAGCCTCTAGAATTTTAATCAATATTTTTGTAAATTTCTAGAATTTCTCAGCAACTTTCATTGCATTTTTGAAGAAGTTTTTTAAAGCGTTCTTGAATTTTGTAGATTTCTAGAATTTTTAGAAAGTTTAATTCAATATTTCAAATTTTTTCAGTTTTTTTTTGTAAAACTTTCAAGTATCATTAATTCCTTTTTTTTAAATTCCTTATGTGCCTCTAGAATTTTCCTCATTTTTTTTCTTGTAGATTTTAGATATTTTTAGTAACTTTTATTAAATTTTATCAGAATTTTGCTGTTTTTTTTTGTAGATTTATAGAATTTTCCAGGAAGTTTAATTCAGTTTTTCTTAGAGGTTTATACAATTTTCTTTAGTTATTTTTGTTGGTTTGTAAAACCCTTTTTTCGTTCAATTTTTCAAGAATTTTCTTATGGGCCTCTAAAATTTTCCTCAATATTTTTTTTGTAGATTTCAAGAACTTCTCAGCAACTTTCATCACATTTTTGATAAACTTTTCTAACGGGTTCTTGAATTTTGTAGATTATTAGAATTTTTTTGAAAGTTTATCAAGAATTTTCCTAGAGTGTTCTAGAATTTTCTTCAGTTTGTTTTTTTTATAGATTTCTAGAACTTTCCAGTAATTTTCATGTCATTTTTTAAGAATTATCTTAAGAGTTTTTTTTTGTAGATTTCTAGAACATCTTAGAAACCTTCAATCACACTTTTGAAAAATTTTTCTAGGGTGTCCTTGAATTGTTCTCAACATTTTTTGTAGATTTCTAGAACTTTCTAGAATGCAAGATTCCATCCTTCAAGAATTTTCTTAGATTTATAAAACTTTCTTTAGATTTTTTGTATATTTCTAGATTTTTTTTTAATTAAACATCAAAATTAAAGGATCGAATGATGATGAAGAAAAGAATAATAAACTTACAGAAGAACACGATGTCCATTTAAGACTAGCAGAATCAGCTAAGAAGTCACTAAAACAAGATCAGGAATAAGTATCACGCAATTCAGATTATTATTTCGTTTTTTCGTTCGACTTGCAAAAAACATTACCTTATCCAAAGTTGACTACTTCAGTAGCATTTAATAAACGCAATATGTACGTTCTAAATTTGGGTATTCACAATTTTTATAACATGTACGTTTGGGATAAAGCTATTGCATCAAGAGGTGTTCAAGAAATAGCTTCATGCATCCTAAAACATGTTCAAAATTTAAGAAGTGAAAGACACATATAGTCTGCTCGTTGGATCTTCCCTCGTACATCACAAAACTATCGCTTCGAGAAACTACTTTTGCATTGCACCAACCCTTAAATATCTCAATTTAAGTATAAATGGACTTAGTCCACTTTCATAATAATACTTCTGATGTACGTATATATGAATTTGCTACTTTAAAGGATTTCATTCATAACTCGAAAATCCAGACCAAGGATGTTATTTTTCTTATGATTATAACCATTAATTTCTGCAAAAAAGAAACTATGGATTACAACCTCAGGAGGCGATTACATAATTTACCGTTGATTATATCCAAGATAATGATAATGATTAGCTGTGAGGAAAATGGTCATGAGTTTACTAGTAGACGTTGACATTTTGTTACTGGCGCAATTAGAAACACCACCGGGTAACCAGAACATTCGCCGTTGGGACACAATTAATGACCCTTCATCGGAGCGCCGGAGTAAACCTCAATTGATGTGACAAGCTCATATACACACACATAAATGCGCAAACTTATACGGCGGAAGGATTCCGTGATGGATGGCCAGGCTAACGAATACACTACTAACTATTAAATTAGCGTAATTCGGTTGCTGATGAGGTAATAGGTATTAAGTGATTACATTCTTTATAATCCCATTGATAGGATCTGGTATTGTTTTACAATCGGATGTAAATCCATTTTCTGAATTAAAGCATACCTCCCTTTTATGTGTTTGTTGTGCAGATTAAAAATCGCAAATAGGTGTTTTTGTGGAACGAATCTGATACGTATTCCAGTGAAATTAATAAAACCCATTCAAATCAAATTCGTTTGGGCATGAAAAAGCAACGCGAGATGTTTGTGTGTCGAAATGTTGATGTAACAGCGATTTGGCGTTCTTTGTTCCGAGTTATCGTCCGCCATTGAGACGGCGTCGGTATCCTTGTTTTCGTTATTGTTTTGGCAATAAACAGGGCGACTGTGGATTTTGGTCTCCTTTAAATATTTATTGCGCTCCGAATGATATTAAAATGCCGCGGGAGATAGGGCCTCCTCCCTGTCAGGATCCGATGGAAATAGGGCGCGTCCTCCTCAAAAGCTTGGGGTTGCTATCTTATCGGAGCAAAATTGTAAATGAAATCGCCATTTAGTGAACGAGGTTGGGTTATGCCCGGGCTCTGGGTTGGGTCACACAAAGAGTGTGTGTGTAAGAACCCAGAGCCCGGCGCGATATCAAGGTAAACTGGTCTGTGCGTCTAGTAGTTCTTATTGTTCTTATTATGTTATGTGGTCGTTCTCTTCCAGCTTGAGTCCGGCCGGGTGATTGACTCGAGCGCTAACCCATACTCACGCAAATAACCGGCCTCGAGGTTGCGCGGGGATGGAGATGGCGATGGAGAAGGAGACGGCGACTATTTCGCTACCAGCGAACATCCGACGATGCTCTTCCGCAACGCCGAAGCCGGCCCTCATTTCCGGCAAAAACTATCCCGTCGTAAACCGAATGTTACGCTAACCCCAAATTGCTAGTAAATTAACGAGGCTGTAAGAAACACTTTGCGCCCGTCGGAATTACCTTGACACACAAATCTTCACTTTTCTCCCAATTTTCTACACGCATCTCGGCATTGTGCCATGTACCGTGATCCAAACTTTACGTTTCGTATCTTTTGTAATTGCAAATAGTTACGTTGCGTGGATAATTACTGAAACGAATTTATTGTATCAGTTGAAACGTAGTTGTTTGAAGGCATTCATTGAATCTGGATCTGGATCGAGTTTTCCAAGGATGATCAAATCATTGACCAGAGCACCTAGGCCTCACTATGCCGTTGTACCCCATTCATTGAATTATTCGTAATCGAAATAATATTATTATTATTTAACCAAAATGTATACATTAGATTCAGTGTGAAACTTCATTCAAAATTATTACTTACAGTCATTTTTTGTATTTTAAGAGGGAAGTGATCTTGTCTATAATAATATTCAAGAGGCCAATGCGTTTGCGGATTATCTGGAGTGCTAATTCACCCTAAACCATAGCGATAATATCATCTTCAAGTTAATGCTTCCGTCTAGTCGTAGCTTTTTAATAATTTTTAACCAAAGGTGGGCCTGTCATCTGATCATTTCGGAAGACCTAAGTGAGCTCATTAAGCAACTAACTCAAAATTCGTAAAGCCTCAGTATTTTCACCATGAAAAATATGGTTTGTAATAGCTGGCATGACAATTCTGCACGTGTACTTATAGTACAGGTTGCGGTCTCAAAGGATTGCTGTGGGATTTTTTCTAAGTCATCCTACCGGGCGGCGTCATTCAACAGTGACTAGTTTGGTTTCTGTTGCAGTTCCATAAGTTAGCGCACCGTGAAATCTTTCTTACTTCGCAAAAACGCAGTGTAAACTGTGACAACAGTTTGTTTACAAAGAACATGCTCTTAATGAACTGATTGACCAGGCACTTAGTTGAAAAGCCTCGCCAATCAGTTCATTAACACATTGGCTGCCAATATTTTTTTTTTTGTAAAATGTCAAAAAAGTTTTCTTTGTTTTTGAGTTTTATTTTATAAAATGAGTAAAAACTATACTTATTTAATTCATTTTGATGCAATTTTTAGACGAAATTACGGTTTTTTATGTGTCAGTCACAGGTGACTGACAATGCTCCAATGGCAAAAAATTTTGCGTTTCGCCCCGTCAGGCAATATGTGTGTCAGTCACGTGTCTCACTCTGACAAATGTTTAAAAAATTTGGAATTTATTAAATATACGGGTTTTATTTCAATACAGTACATTTTTTCCGAGATTATACCTACAACTTTTTGAAGGAATATTGATCGAAAATTTTTGATTGTTTTGTATAATATTTTTGTATATTCATATGTATTGTTCTGCAAAAGAAGCTTAAGCTTAGTATTCCTAAACTTAAAGAACTGTCCTTTTAGAATTTTTTTTAGAAATTATTACAGAATTTTTTTGCAAGAAAGTTTTTAATATTTTTTAGCAAATTTGTATTTGTTTGTTTGAGGATTAGAAACTGAACAAGTTTTATTTCAATTTGAATTTCAATTTATTTACGGAAATTACAAATATAGACAAACAAAAATAGGAAAATATAAACATATAAACATAAGAATTTTGATATTTTTTTATTACAGTTACAGTTACATGAAATTTATATAACAATTTATTGTAAAGAATCTAAAAGCCAATTTGTTAAGAATATCCTTTTTCTGTAAACCTCATAGTTTTCGAGAAAAATTTTAGGAAATTGCTATTATGGCCACATCACCATTTTTTATGTTTCTTTATATTTTACAACTTTTAATTAAAACCCACCCTACATATTCATGACTTTAAATACTAATTGTTGACGATTTTGCTGCTTACAAAACAATAAAACTTTGTATGATATAAAAAATAAAGCATAATCCAAATTTAAGTTTAAATATAGCTAATCTTATCTAAGCTTGATTCAAAGCCTTTCCACTTAACATATAATATATAATTTTTGTAAATTTACACAGTCAAAAATTTTACACTGCCAATTTCTTAGGAATTAAAGTTTATATGTATAATTAAACTTTTTCACTTTTTAGAACGTTTTTTTAGAATTTTTTGCAAGTTCTTTAGTAAGAAAGTTTTTGTTATTTTAAGCAACTTTCTATTTTTTTGTTTTGTAAATTAATTAATTAAATAGTTCAAATAATTTCAAACAACTTCAATTATTATTTTAGTTTCATTATCAACTGCTTCAAAGGTCTTCACTTTTTAGAGAATTTCTTATATTGCTTTTTGTAAGCTTAAAAATAAGTTTCAACTGCTTAGGCAAATATGAAAGATTATTTTTTTGTATAAAATCTGTTTTAAAAGAAATTTTATCTGTTTTTAAGGCCACTTCTTTTTTAATTATAAAAATATTTTTCATTTGTTTTCTTCTGCTATGGATATTTTCAACTACTTTTAAAAAATGAGTTTTCAATAGTTTACGCGAATATTAAATGTTAACTCCTTCCTTCAGATATTTTTCCGTTTATGGACAATTTTACAACTGTCTTTTTACAGTATTTTCATTTGTTTATTGGAAGTATTTATCTGTTTTTAAGTACAATTTTTAATCTCATTGCATTACTGTCCGTTTTAAGCTCTCTCATTAAAGCAAATTGTCTTTAGTTTATTTCAATTCTTGTTTCACTGTTTGTATTTATAAACAACTGTCATTTTAAAACATTTTTAGCTATTTACAAGAAATACTCATTTGTTTTTTAGTATAATTTTAACTGTTCTTACACCATTTTTTTAAAGAAATTTTTATTTGTTTGTTTAATAAATTTCTGGATTTTTGATATTTTAACCAATTTAAAACAATTTTAATTATAATTTTTTTAATGTGAATTGTTAAAGAAGTTAACTGTTAACTGTTTTTGGCGAAACTTCATTCATTCACTTTTCAAAAAAAAAAATGTTAAATTGTTTTTTTCTTCTAAAAACATGTTAATCATTTTTAACGGACATATATTAAAATGGTTAAGTTGTAGTAACGTACAGAAGGCAATCCTAGTAACAATTACGGAACTCACGGAACTCGTGACTGACAGTGCTAAATAGTAAGTTTAAAGTTGGTACTCACTGTCAGTCATCGGTGACTGACGTGACCCCATTGGAATACTTCAGTGTCAGTTACCGGTGACTGACAAAGCGGTCGATAAATTAAAATATTCCAGTGATGGAGAACTGGCTAAAATATACTTCAAAGAACATGTTTAAAAAGAAAGAAATGACCATTGAAGATCATTCCCATTCCAGTTGTCCTTTAACTCTTCAAAGCGAAGACAATATATCAGCAAAATCCGTAATCTAATTAACGAAGATCAACGCAATATAATCAAGCAATTTGAGAACAATCAAAATTTGTTCAACAAAATCATCACAATGCTAACCAGAAACAACAGTCATCTCAAACTTACTCACCTCTGCAGGTGAAATCGAATATGAGGACAATGTCGATGTGTCCTTTGACATCAAAATGTTTTGTCCCTCAAAATCAGGAATTAAAACTAACAATTCTATTTAAACTGTTAACGGTGGAGGCTTCTACTTCGTTATATATTATTCTTCACAAATAAAAAACTTTTTAACTTGGTTTGTATAACACTGACTTCGACAATTTCAACTTGTTATTATCAAACTAGACTTCTAGTTTTTTCAAAGTTTTTTATTTGTGAATTCTATTTAACTTGAAAAAAAAAATGTTTTATCGAAAAGCGTAATGCTACGAACCTACTAGCAAGTATCAACCACGAATTTAAACGCTGAATGAAGATATGAACAAATACATTAATGTTTATCAAGGTTACTTGAAATGAGATTAAGGTTGTATTTAAAGAAGTTTCTAAAGTTTTTTTTTTGTAAAGTTATTATTATTCAAAAGGTGTTGATCGCTTTGAAAGTATACAGCAGACTTTTTAGGTCATACAGCGATCAGCATCTTTAGAATTCTAGGAAAACGTATTAACTTATAAAAAAAAAACTTTAGAAACTTTAGAAACTTGATTACAGGTTTATTTTTCGTTTTTATTGCTTTGTTTCTCTTCTTAAATTAATCAAAAATACATACTAGTAGTACCATGAAAAATATTACTAGAATTTTAATTGAAGAGACCCTGTCGGAGTTTATTTCTTCGAGATGTTCTTCCACTCTAGCCCACTCAGCTGATTTTTATGAAGAATCTTTCGTTGGTGTTCTTCTGGCGGCTATTATTCAGCTTTTAAGCTCATTTCTTCTTTTAATAAAATACGATTTCCATTACATTAATGTGTATATTCTGTCAACATGAGGTTAGTTACATAGGGTCATTGTGAGGTGAATTAACTTCTCATGAACTGCGACCTAACAGATCTATTGTTCTGCCCTTAACCAATCACTTCCCAAGCAGTTTCACTTCCACTATGAACCTGGCAAATTTCTTGGAGGTGATGCTGCTCACTTCTTCGTGGGATAATCGGTCCCTGTCGAAGTGTGTAAAACGCTTGTGGATCGTTTCATGTGCCAAATCACATAATCTGTAATTTCAATTTTTGTCTTTTTCAATTTTTCTCAAATAATACCGGAGAGCACAATGCCCTGTCATGAGTCCCGTGAATGTTCTTAGCTCGTTCCTTGTAAGTTCAAGTACCTTAAAACAGTGATCAAGTTTGATGAGTCGTTTTTGATTGACTTACGTCTTCTGTCCTCTTCTCATTTCTGGACTACTTGTCTTCTGTGAGCCATGGGAAGTCCGCAAAACGTCTCCGGTCCTATGAATGTGATATTTGCGCCGCTTTTGGGAAGTTCATCTGCCTCTTTGTTGCCTTCGATACCCCTGAGACCCACACGAGGGTCAACGAGTTGTTCTTCGTCACTTACGAGAGGGATCGTCGACATTCCCAGACAGTCCATGAGCCGCGGCTGTAGGCTCGAACGGACTTTAGTGTGGCTTGGGTGTCTAAACAAATGTACAAATGCACGTTTTTAAGTGCCTATCCAGGCATACCCTGACGCACATATCAATTACACTTGCTTCCGCTTGCAGAATCGTGGGTGTCATGCCCAGAGCCATGAAGCTCGTGTGGTATTGGTAAGGTCCGTAAATGCTTATTCCAGTACCTCCGTTATTCTTGGTACCATCCGTGTACCAGACTGATATTCCTCTCTTCGAAGTCTTTTTGGGGTCTTCTATCTGATTAATTGAAACCTTTAAATCTTCCGAATTCTTGAAAATGATCAATGTTTAAAACTTTGGATCTACTGTATAATTCCAACGCCATAAACATCTTTAGAATAACAGGAAAAAATCCATTAGCTTTGGAATAAAAAAAGCTACAGAGGCAGCTTGGGACATTTGCAACGTAAACGGAGAAAGTGTCATAGGAGAGTCTACAGCACGGAAATGGTTTGCGAAATTCAAAAATGGCGATTTTGACGTTGACGACACGCTCCACAGCGGAAGACTTTCTAATTTCGACCAAGAACGTTTCAATACACTTTTAAGGGAGAATAGGCCAAAAAAATGAACGGCGATCAATCATCTCAATGATAGGAATTGTCGAAAAATTGGGAGCTTAACAAAAACAACAAAGAAAACCCCTACAGATTGCTTCTAACCATCTCGCTCGCTATTGAGCAATTTGGAAGATAACTAAATGCGGATTTGACATTCATAATATGACGAATAGTTCACTTTAAATTGTTTCAAGTCATCAAAACACATGATCTTATCTTGAACTTAAAAACTGTCCGATTTTTTGGTAAAATGTAAGTTCTGGCTTTGACCTACCATTTTCTTTTGTGCAACTTTTTATGGAATGCATTTTATAATTCTATACGTATGTGAGCTCCTGTAACTTCAAAACTAGAAGAGGTTTTAAGTAAAACTTCACATGTAAGCTTTTCTTAATTTTCAGAAGAACTAAAGAGCATTTGACGAAAAGAATTTCCTTTTGTGAAAGTTGATGATTATCCGTAAAAGGCTTGGCTTAAGCCTGACTTATTCGTATAGACTTGCAACTTAAGAAAACCACACAATAAAAGTCTCGGAGGCAAACCGCAAAATGTCCAATGTGGCACGTCCTGTTGAAACCCTTTCGATGGAAAAAATTCTCGCAAATTTTTTAAAAAATTCTACAAATATGAAATTAAATTGAAATGTAAAATTATTCGAAATCACAAAGCAATTTAGAAAAATGGTCGAAATTTCTTGAAAATGGAATGGAAATTTTATAATAAAGGTTTCTTATATAGCCTGGAAGAAATTTCGGGAAAAATAAAAATTTTGTGAAAAATGTTATAAAAGTTTCTCAGAAAGTCTTTCAAACATTTAAGGGAAAATTCTAGCAACACTCATACAAATTCTTATTGCTTGGAAGAAAAATTCCTCAGAAAAGAAAAAAATCTACTACTTTGAAATAAAAATTGATTTAAAATTCTGTAACGGAAAGAAATTCTCGTAATTTAGAAGAGAAATCTGGAAACATCGGAAATGGTCAAAAGTTCTTCAAAATTTATCGTTGTTTGAAAAATTTGCAATATATATATATTAAGTAATTGTGATAAGTTTTTTAAAGAGAAATAGAAGTTTCTTAGGAGATCTGGCAAAAAGTTGAGGGAAAATTCTAGAAATAGTGAATGACAATTCGAAATAAAAATTAATGTAAAATTCTAGAATACATTTCTTTATCTTTATTATATCTTTGCACTCCTTTTTTATAAAATAAATATTACAAATATTATAAGGTAATAAAATGGTCACACAATTTTGGCTGAAGGGAGGAAGGGCGGAGTTCACTTCTTCGAAGGATCTTCCACTCAAACCCATAAATATAGATCATCAATGCAATAAGAGAACATTTTAGAAACATATGACAGAAACAAGCAGGAAATGGTCGAAAATGGAAAGTGCAATATTTTTTTAATTATTAGTGAATTTTCTACAAAGTAAAGGACATATATTTTTATTTTTCTAGAAATTTCTATGAAGATCGAAATCAGAAAAATCTTGAAAAATCCAATACAAACATAGCAGCAAATAGGAAAAAAATAATAAATTGGAAGGAAAATTGCGAGCAAATTCTAGAAAATCTAGGAGAAATATGCTGGATGATTCTATAATCTCCGAAAGAAAAATACTAGCAATATGAGGAGAAATTTATTTAAAGTCTTCGTATCGTAAAATATGGTAAAAAGTTTTTCTTAAATTTTGAAGCATTTTCACCATTTTATGGAATGTCTGTACCATTCCTAGATAATGATGTAAAAAACGAAACTAGTCGGAACAAATCGTAAAAAATCGTTCTATAAACAACCCTTAATTTCAAATAATATTTGCTATAATATTTTAGATTTCAAAAACTATAAAATATTAGACATTTTGAAGAAAAGTTCATATATATTGAGGAAGGCTCTAAAAACCTAAAGTAGAAATTGATGAAAATTTTACTAAAACAATTCTTAGACATCTGGTTGTTATAGCAATAATACAGGATCTCATGAGTAAAGCCCAAGATGTTTTTCTCGATCATTTTGCGCGTTTAGATATATTTTCAAAGGTTCAAGCTCTCGCTGGACCCCAAAACCAGTTGCTGTAAATGAAGAACCAGAACCTGAACAAGAATCATCAGCAACTTAGAAGTTCACCAACAATCTGAATTACCAGATGCAATTAAAAGGTCAAAGGTGATGAAAGATGTGCCCTGGATTCTATGCGTCTTGTTAATCTCCTAGTCCTTTTATTTGAAGACCCGAAGGCTTTAGGCAAAGCTGGTCCATCTTCCAGAACTGGTCAATTAATGCCAAGAATTAGTAGAATGGACTCTGCAGCAGAAAAATCACAAAGACAACTTATTGATTGCATTCGGTCCAAAGATACTGATGCTTCAATTGAAGCTATAAAAAATGGAGGAGGTAAACTTTATGGATGGTGTTGGACAAACTAATCCAGATCTAAGAGATGAGGATGGAAAAACTTCACTCGACAGGGCTAGAGAAAGAAGTGATGAAGGTCAGAGAGAACTTGCTGCTATACTTTAATCATCTGGAGAGTCAATGATTCATTTGGATAAGAACAGGCAAAGGTAGCCAATATCAGACTCTGAAGATATTTTAGAACACAAGGGTGATCCAGAAATGGCACTCATTTATTTAAAGAGGTTACTTTCAGTGCTCCACTTTTCAAGCAACAATGCTATCACATGTGATGATCAGTCTTTTCTTATAGACCAGCCCATAAGAAAATTGAACACAGTTAATTTTTTGTTAGTTTTTCGAGATCAAAATTGAGAATTGTACGTTTAATGAACAAACTGGAATGATTTTGATATTAGGTGAATGTCATGGAAACACCGTAGCAGCCGTTATCGGGTGAATTTCCGATCCGATAAACGTTTTTAAGAATTGAAAGCTGTTTAGGGAAAAATGGTTTAAATCAAATTTTAGCAAGATTAATCCGGACTCATGAACTAGAAGAAGAAATTGTAGATTACATAGAAGAAAATACTACCGCTAGAACTTTGGATATGGCCAAGAAGTTTGGAACAACAGTCTGGCATGTCCTTCGCGAGCAACCACTTTTACCCATCCAAGTTCAGGAAGTTCACCTGGCCGATTATCTACTACGACTGGAATATTGCCAAATAATGCAGAAGATGATAAGTTTTTAGAAAAAGTGCCTTTTTACGGATGAATCCACTTTTTTTAAAGACGGAATCATCAATTCAATAAATTTACATAGTTGAGTATGAAAATCCAAAATTCTTAAAAACTTGGAGATCACAATGGAGACTTTCACTCAAGGTGTGGGCGATGTCATTGTTGGACCCGTTTTTTTGCCGTCAAAACTCGATGGTTATACATAGAAATAATTTTTTTTTAAATTTTTTGTTTAAACGACATAGGCAAATTGACAGCTCGATTCGTTTTTCAACTGTCATCGCCCTTTTGCTTTTAACTCAAAAACGGTCATAAAAGTTTCAAAAATAAATTTTCTATTAAAATGTGGAAGAATAAATTTAGATTTATGAGCAAACAAAAAAGTTCTGAGCAAACGAATTTTAGGAACACCCTGTTTATGGTTCCCGCGGTCCGAACGAAGTGACAAAATGCCTAAGGAATTTTCTTGATGTTTGTTTAGGCTGTAACAAATTGCAGCACTTTACCATGAACGGTATTGAAAATATTTAGAAAAATGTGTTAATATTCCTTAACTCTGATGGCCTGTATCTTGGTCCTTCGAAGACCTTTTTTTACGTATCATCATCATTCTCATCTCTAGTATACGTAGTTAATTGTATTCCGTCAGTCACAGAAACACCCTGTATACACGCAAAATATAGGCCGATTAGTTAAATAGTTTTCTTTACAATAATAACTTGTTAATGGTTTTGCTATCAGCTCTAAGACGTAGGCGAATCAATTACTCAGCATGTCCGTAAAAAGGATTTGATTACAAACTGCGGCCGAACGTGTGTCACAAAACTTGTCGTGGAACCAAACGAGTGTTTAATTTCGAAACATAATCGCCAAAGCGTGCGCTGCAATACTAATAAAACATTATTCGTTCAATAATATGATCGTATTGAATTTCAAAATCGTACAAACTTTTACAAAACGGTTTTGTATAGCGATAAAATGCGTTTCATTGGAAACAAAAATTTCCAAATCAAAAGATATGAATGGGAGTTTTATCAAAAATACATTCTCAGATACAAAAAAATAGGTCAAGATTACGCTATGGCAATTCATAATTTATTGGGACTTGTCAGAAATACGCTTCGTCAATTATTAACTTGTTAAGAGTACGCTAGAAAATTAGCAATTTATTGTAATAGGCCAAGAGAACGTATAAGCCATAAGTAATTATTTGGGATAGGGCAATAATACGCTAAAATAATTAATTATTTATTGCGGTTAGGGAGAAAAATAATAATAATTAAATGTTTTTTAATGATATTATAATTACTTTCTTTGAAGATGACTAATTGGGTACAACAATGAAGCCAACAATGTTTATGCCCGTTTGAAGATTTTATGTCATTCTATAAATGTAAAACAATTGAATTACAAATACCTCTTCTGTTGTTTTTATTATATATTTGCAATTAGTTTCGGTCTTGGAACACTTTGAAGTTGGCATATAATTTACGACGATGACTATTTAATGTCATGTAAATTGTCGGCGTGATTATAGAAAATGACGACGATAAAAATACACAAATTGGTATTGCAAGTTTACTGAACATGCTCGCTCCATTCATTTCGAAAACCCGATATCGTTCCGTCGGTGGACAGGTCAGTAAAAACCCGAGGGGGACACCGCGAGAGAACCGTTCACAATATGCATATGAATGAATAAATGCATGCGGAACGTTTCGAAATAATTGATTTCGATTTAGCCGCGGTTTTCTATTTCGGAGTCAACATTGGCATGCGAATGTAATGTTCGGAATCTTGTTCCGCGCAAATTGAGCTTCGCACGGATTCATGAATAGTCATTCCAGCCGAAAATTCAAAACTGTCACCGAAAACATATTAAGCGTACAACAACAAATGGGAGGCTGTCGCTGACAATTAACATCAGCGCCCGCCATGTCCAAAAATAATTTAAAATAATCATAAAGTGTAATTGTGAGCAGCGGGGATTTATGTGGCAAGTGCGAGTTTTATGTGACGATAGGACTTTATTTTTACGTTCGCCCGAATTCTGGTTATCGAACCAAATTATCTAAATCATGTGACATAATGATGGCTGTAATTAGCGTGCAGAGTTATGTTTTGTGTGTACGTTCATATCGATTTGTAGGAGGTAATAATCTTAATACCTTTTTTGAGCAAGAAAACTTTGATCAAACAAAAGGTAATCACCACCATAGAAAAGCCAGAAAAGCGGTATTTAATATAACTTATGTCATGCATTGCAGTGTTTGCAAAGAGAACAACTAATTGCAATTACGCCAGTGACATACATATTAATTCATAATAAGCCATTGTGCTCAGAAACTTCAGTATCTGAAGACTTTAAAGGGAACGCTTTCCTCTGACTGTTCCGTTTCTCGATCTTCCGCTATTGTCACGCGCGTACAAATATAGCAACGTCGATACTAATTATATTAACGACATAATGCTGTAATCCATTCGATTATTGTGTATTATTCATGTACGCATAATAAGAACAAATCGATCCATTAATAGTGCCATAGTATAAGGCCGAAGCAACAAACAAACAAATGCTGACTGCATTCTCAAATAAAATTCTATTTATGAAGACCAAGGTCACTTATATAAATACATGACCTTAAGATCCAGAAAACAATTTTATTTCACTAATACATAAAACATATTCAATTAAGGGGACATTTATTGTCTAAAACATAGGTTATCGACGTGGGCGACAACGCCATCTTGTGGGCATTTTAGACTTTCAGGGGGGGATGGTCAGTAGAAGACCCAGAGAAATTTGGAGGCTTGAGATGGCGCAGAGGAGGATGGTAATTAAAATTAAGTTGGGGGCTCTACAAGGTGTGCAAAATAAGGTTGAAAAACTATGGTCTAAAAGGTTGTATTAAATTTCACTCACACAATCGATAATAACAAAGAATTGTCAACAATGATAATGAATTAAAATTGAATTATTGCATCCCTATTAAAAAGAGCTTCTAATCGGCTTCGACCTGTTTTAATAATAATTGTTTCTTCAAAGATAATGTAATTACTTTACTCGCAACAAGAGTGTTTTATTGAATCATTCTTACCATTGTGACCAAAAACATTTCCATCATCATTGAAAGGACTTTATTAGGTCTGTTTGGTAGAAAGGTACTACAGATTGGCTTAAAATCACTTCTAAAGAATATTATACGATTTTAGACTTCCCAAGAAATTCCCCAAAAGGTTTTTTCGAAAATATCTTGTTTTCCAATATCATTGTAAGAACTTTCTTAGGTTCGTTTGGTTGAAAGATAATACAATCACCTCTAAAGAATATTTTAAGAATTTTGCGATTTTAGACTTACAAAGAAATTCCTCAAAAAGTTTCTTCAAAAATATCTTCTTTTCTAACATCATTGTAAGAACTTTCTTAGGTTTGTTTGGTAGAAAGATAATACAGATTGGCTTAAAATCACCTCTAAAGATTATTTTAAGAATTTTGCGATTTTAGACTTCTCAAGATATTCCCCAAAAGGTTTGTTCGAAAATCTATTGTTTTCCATCATCATTGGAAGGACTTTGTTAGGTTTGTTTGGTAGAAAGATACTAAAGATTGGCTTAAATCCGTTCCAAAAGATATTTTAAGAATTTTGCGATTTTAGACTTCCCAAGAAATTCCAGAAAAAGTTTATCCGAAAATACCTCGTTTTCCATCATCATTGGAAGGACTTTCTTAGGTTTGCTTGGTAGAAAGATAGTACAGATTGGCTTAAAATCACTTTAAAGAATATTCTAAGAATTTTACGATTTCAGACTTCCCAAGGCATTCAAAAATATCTTGTTTTCCATTATCATTGGATAGACTTTCTTAGGTTTGTTTAGTAGATAGATTCGAAGAGTTCTCAAAATCATTTGCTAAAATGATTTTTTTATTATTACAAAAAAATCTTTTTTTTCATTCACTTTTCATAAATAAGTACTAAACAATATTCAAGCATATTTTATTGTAACCTGCTTTTAATATACAATCCTTGAAGACTTTCCAAGATATTCCTCAAAGCTCTTCTTCTATTATTATTATTATTATTACAAAAAAATCTTTTCTTTCATTCACTTTTCATAAATAAGTACTAAAGAATATTCAAGCATATTTTATTTTAACCTGCTTTTAATATACAATCCTTGAAGACTTTCCAGGACATTCCTCAAAGCTCTTCTTCTTTATTCTTGCGACTGCTTTTAAAACTTTTTCTAGCCAAAAAACCACAAAAACATTTATCAGGATTAATTCTATTTTTTGTTCTATCTTGAAGCCTTTCGATTAGAAGACAATTTCAGAATTTCCTCAAAATATTAATTAAACGTATTCTTACATATTTTTTTCTCTGAGATGATTTTGATGTGATGTCTTCGGATTCAAAAGTCTTTCCAAGAAATTTCTCAGAGATTAGTTAACAAATATATGACTCTTTATTTCTTCATTACTTGGTGGAAAGATACTACAGATTAACTTAAAATCCTAATTGTGAAGAATAAATTTAACAATTTACGATTTTAGACTTTTCAAGAAATGGGTGGAGTAAAAAAAACCACTTGTTTTGTTCCATGATTTGATTATCAGTTTCCTGACACGTGTTTCGATCCGTTACGATCATTTTCAAAGTTAAACTCCCAAGAAATTCCTCAAAAAGTTTGTTCGTAAATATGTTGTTTTTCATCATCATTCGAAAGACTTTATTAGGTGTGCTTGGTAGAAAGATTCGAAGGGTTCTCAAAATCATTTACCAAAATGAAATCCACCTTTTTTGATTGTTACAAAAAATCTTTTAGGACCTTTCATTTCATTAACTTTCCATCAATAAACACTAAACAAAACTCTAGCACTTAAATTAGATCTTTTACTTTAACCTGCTTTTAATATACAATGCTTGAAAACTTTCCAAGATATTCCTCAAAGCTTGCTTAAGAATATTAGGCTCTTTTTCTTTATTCTTGAGACTGCTTGTAAAACTTTTTCTAGTCAAAAAACTACAAAAAATTTGTCACGATTAATTCAATTTTTTGATCTCCCTTGAAGCCTTTCGATTAAAAAACAATTTCAGAATTTGATCAAAGTACTGATTAAACGTACTCTTACATCTTTTTTCTTGAGATGATTTTGATTTGATGTCTTCGGATTCAAGAAATTCCAAGAAATTCCTCGTAGATTTTTTGAAAATTATTTGACTCTTTATTTCTTCACTACGAGAGTTATTTTTCTCAAAAACTGTAAAGACATTAGTTAAGATTTTTCTAAGATGGCTCCAAAACTATAAAGACATTTGTAAAGATTTTTCTAAGATGGCTGTCACTAATTTTTTTAAAATAAAATATTTAACTTCTTCTACTGGACTTGTTTTGAATTCCTAACCATTACACAAAAATTCATCAAATGATTGGCCAGTTGTGGCCTTTTTGCCCTAAGAAGGGCTTCAACTTCTTCCACTGGACTTGTTTTGAATTCCTAGGCATTACACCAAAATTAGTGTTTAAGCTTAAATTTAAACTTATATGTTGCAACTTTTTAAAATCAACCGCGATCTTGAATTAAAACACGAAAAAAGTACTTTTTCTACTTGACTTACAAGGAAAGAAAAAATCAAAAGAATATACTTTCAATCTTGATTACTTCCTTAAGATAGTCTAAACATTTTGACCAATAGCTCAAGCTAAATGTTTAGCTACTTTGCAGCATTTTTACTTAAAACCTGAAGCAGTTCTTTTCAGAATCCTCCATCGTCATTATTCGCTACTCAAAATTCGAAGTAGTATTCTTAGTTAGGAGAACATAATTGTAGCAATACTAGAACTGTTCAAAATCAATCGCGATCTTGAATTAAAACCCGAACAAAATACTTCTTCTACTTTACTTACAAGATCAAAGGAAAGAAAAATCAAGCTGACGTACTTTCGAACTTAGGTCTTCAGTGATTCATTTATCTACTTCCTTAAGATGGTCTAAAATAATTTCCCAATGGTTCAGACTTCTTTTGCAGCATTTATACCCAAAACCCGAAGAAGTTCTTTGAAGAATCCTCCATCGCCATTATTAGCTACCAAAAATTCGGAGTATTTTATTCTTAGTTTTATTTATGGGTGAGTAACCTGAAGACCTACATAAACTTGAAACCATTACAAACTATACAAAGAGTATAAAAGTTTTGGAATGGGCAACGACTAAGCTGGATGGTCATAGAAGTTAAGTTACTTTCTAACATTTTTTACATTCCGTTTTTTTTTATTAGATCCCAAACTATGTCTAAGCGTTTTCCAAAGACATCAAAAGAACCAAGAAAATATTTTTTTTCTTTTACTTTAAATCATTTTGATTCTCGAAGAATAATTTCATGGCTATTTCCATGTATTAACTACAAAATTTCTTCTAATTTCGATTAGCATTTATTAGTTTGGAAGAACAGCTTCAGAAGGAAGATTTAGCCTTACGGATACCTGGAAAGTTAAAACTCCAAAGTAAAACTCTGTTCTTCTACGCTAATAGGATCGAAAATAGATCGAAACGGGTCTGAGGCTATTGTTGACAGAAGGCAATAATTTAGAAGTTAATTTGCAGAAAAGGTAAAGAAATCATTTCTTCAATAAAAAGCTAAAAAATTATTTACTAGGATGAACGAAAAATAACTTTTAGGTATTATTAGGTATTATTTATTTTATCTAATTTGCTAACAAAAAAATTCTACGATTATACATAAAAAATTTCTACAAAAATTTTGATAGCATTTGCTTCAATTCAGAAAATATGTGTTCATCCATTCTCACCTTCTTCTGGCAGATGTTTAGCTATGCGAAGACTCTCTTGATGACGATTCATCAAATGATTGGCCAGTTGTGGCCTTTTTGCCCTAAGAAGGGATTACTGTATGACACTATGTGTTATTATATTTGGCAATCATATTTTAAACATCTTAAAGAACGTTTTGTTGGAAAAAATACTACAAAGTTGTTCTAAAAGTAGAAATTAGTACATTGCTTTATTATAGAGTTCAAAGTTATTTTCTAGGATGGTACAAAAATAGTTTAGGCAAAATTACTTTTTAACATCTTTGAGGAAACTGTTTTGAAGATAATGAAAATGTTGTAAGTAACCTGTCTGTTGAGTTTTGAACCTATTCCTCTGTTCTCTTTTTATACTACTAAAATTAGTGGGGTATGAAGAAGTGTGCAACAAACCGATGACAAGAAACAAAAAACACGTTTCTGATTACCCCGGCACAACCTTCCTTCTTCCAATCAAACACTTTTTTTGTTTCTTCCCATCGCTCACTTCTTCACTCATATTTCAGGTAACCTTTGCGCCCAGCAAACTTTCTTATCAAAAATTTTAAACAATTTATATAATATAACAACAAAACAGTTTTCAAATAAAATCGAAAAACTTTGACGAATGTATCTGTACAATGTATGTATAGGAAACACATAATGAAGATATTGTATTGTATTGTAAATCATGAAAAATTTATTTAAATTTTTTTTTTTGAAACAGAAAATTCTAAAAATCTGTGAAAATTTTGTTCTCAATAGTTTTTCAGTTTTTTACTATCTCTATCTTCGAATTTTACCAAAACTAAATGATACTCTTTCGTTAAACTTAATAAACATAAATAAATAAAGGACTGTTTTGTTGATTCTAACAGTAGGACTTTTAGGAATGCCAACGGTTAAAAAAATGTGGCCCTTGACTTTTTGTTTTGATTGAAGGTAGAAGCCATTATTTTCTGTTATATCTATAGGAAGTTTAAAGAAATTACACTTTCTCACAAACAGATTTTTTTGTAGATTTTAACAACGAAACGCTATGAGCTTTTGATATTACGAGGTCAAAAATATTTTGCTCTAAATTTTTTGATTAATTTTTGATGGTCCTCCACAAGCGCCCAGCAACTTTGTCTATTTCAATAGCAGTTTTACGTAAAACTTTGAACAATTTATTATATAACGAAACAGATATAATTTTAATAAAATCGAAAAAAAACATGAAAACCTCTAATTCTAATTTTAAAATTAGAATTTAGATTTCAAATTAAATTTTCCCATTAAAATATCAAATCTTTGAAACTTCTGAAGAATGTAAAATTTAATTCTCTCAAATTAAATTTTCCCATAAAAATGTCTAAGCTGTAAAACTTCCTAAGAATATAAAATTTAATTCCATCAAATTAAATTTTCCTATAAAAATGTCAAATTTGTAAAACTTCCTTAGAATATAAAAATTTAATTCCCTCAAATTAAATTTTCCTATAAAATGTTAAATTTAAATAAAATTTACAAAAGTTAGGACCAAACTAAAAAATTACAAAAATCGGAATCAAAACGAATAAAATTTTCAAAAATCGAGACCAAAACGGATAAACTTTTCAAAAATCGGGACCAAAATGGATTCAAATTTTCATAAATAAGGACTCAAAAGTTTAAACTAGTGAATGAAAATTTTGTTCTTAAAAGTTGTTCAGTTTGTTAACCATCTCTAACTTTTGTTTGAAAATTTTTGTAAAATTGTTCTTATTTGTAAGAGAAAATAAAATCTAAAAAATAAAAAATTGATTTCGAATAAAATTTCGCAAAATCTAAGAGATGACCTTTCGCTAAACTTGTACTTTTTAAATCTACGACAAAGATAAATAAAGGACTGTTTTGTAGATTCTAACAGTGGGATTTTTAGAAATGCTAGAGCCCAAAAAATATTGCTCTTAACTTTTTGTTTTGATTGATGGCGGAAGCCATTATTTTGTGTTATACCCATAGGAACTTTGAAGAAACTATAGCTTTTTCTGTAAGAAATGCTGGAACAATAAAAATATTGCCCCCACTCGCCTTTTCGGCACCATTTTTACCTAAAACTCTGAAAAATTTATTATATAACAACCAAACAGTTATAGTTTTTGAATAAAATCGAAAAAACATGAAAAATTTTCTTTAATTTTATTTTGAAAAACAGAAAATTCTAAAAACCGATGAAAATTTTGATTTTAAACGCTGTTCAGTTTTTTTCTCCATCTTCATTTTTTGTTTGAAAAATTTTGTAAAATTGTTCTTATTTGTAAAAGAAATCTGAATAATAAAAAATGGTTTCGAATAAAATTTTGCAAAATCTAAGAGATGCTCTTTAGCTAAACTTGAATTTTTTGGGTGACGGACATAAACGTAGTTAAATAAAATACTGTTTTGTTGATTCTAACAGTTGAATTTTTAGAAATGCTAGAACCCAAAAAATGTGGCCCTTGACATTTTGATTGATGGTGGAATACCTATAGGAACTTTCTCATCAGAAGATTTTTTTGTAAATTTTAGCAGCGAAACGCCATGAGTTTTTGATATTACGCGGTCAAAAATTTTGGCCCTAAATGTTTTGATTCATTTCTGGTGCTCTTGTACAAGCGCTCAGAAAACTTTGACTATTTCGGCAGCATTTTTCCCTAAAACTGTGAACGATTTATTATATAGTTTTCGAATTAAAATCGAAAATAATTTTGTTTTAATTTTTTTTTGAAAAACAATAATTCTAAAAATCTAAAAAATTTTGTTTTTAAAAGTTCACTTTTTAACCATCTCTGTCCTTTGTTTGAAAAATTTTGTAAAATTGTTCTTATTTGTAAAGGGAAATCTGACAAATAAAAATTGGCTTCGTATAAAATTTTTCAAAATATAAGATATGCTCCTTTGCTAAACTAATCTTCCACAAGCGCCCAGCAAACTTTGACCATTCCGGAAGCATTTTCACCTAAAACTTTGAACAATTTATTATATACCACAAAACAGTTTTCGAATAAAATCGAAAAAACATGAACATTTTTCTTTTATTCTTTTTTTGAAAAACAAAAATTCTAAAAATCTATGAAAATTTTGTTCTCAAAAGTTGGTCAGTTTTTTTACTATCTCTATCTTTTGTTTGAAAATTTTTGTAAAATTGTTCTTATTTGTAAAGGAAAATCTGAAAATAAAAAAATTACTTCGAATAAAATTTTGCAAAATTTAAGAGGTAGTTTTTTTGCTACACATTTTTTTGGATGTATGACATAAACATAGATAAATAAAGGACTGTTTTGTTGATTCGAACAGTGGGATTTTTAGAAATGTTAGTACCCAAAAAATATAGCCCTTAATTTTTTGTTTTGATTGATGGCGGAAGCCATTATTTTGTGTTATACCCATAGGAACTTTGAAGAAACTATAGCTTCTCACAAGCAGATTTTTTTGTAAATTTGAATAGCGAAACGCCATGAGTTTTTGATATTACGAGGTCCAAAATATTTTGCTCTAAATTTTTTGATTCACTTCTGGTGATCTTCCACAGGCGCCCAACAAATTTTGGCTATTTCGGCAGCATTTTTACCTAAAATTTTGAACAAATTATTACATAACAAAACAGTTATAGTTTTCGAATCAAATCGAAAAAACAGTGGTAAGAAGACAAGAAGCATATTAATTGTCCTAATATCAGATGTAACACTATCTTCCAATGACGATGTTTATCTCTCTCTCGAAAAAACAAGACTCTTTTTTTTTATACAGAAAATTCTAAAAATCATTAAAAATTTTGTTCTCAAAAGTTATTCAGCTTTTTTACTATCTCTATCTTTTGTTTGAAAATTTTTGTAAAATTATTCTTATTTGTAAAGGAAAATCTGAAAAATAAAAAAAAATTGGCTTCGAATAAAATTTTGCAAAATCTAAGAGATGCTCTTTCATTAAACTTGTATTTTTTGGCGATACGAAATAAATAAAGGACTATTTTGTTGATTTGAACAGTAGGATTTTTAGAAATGCTAAAGCCCCAAAAAATGTTGTCCTTGGTTTTTTTTTTATTGATTGTAGAAGTTATTATTTTGTGCTTTACTTTAAAGAAACTACACTTTCTCACAAGCAAGATTTTTGCGTGACCTTTGAAGGGCGTTTGTACGTTTAATAATGATAAACTTGTAAAGGTCGAAATTATAGGCACGACCAAATTTTGCGTATTATACCAACAACTACACTTTTTCAATTTGGAATTTCCAATTTTTTTTTGAGAGAAGCAAAAATCATTATTATTTAATAGATATAAATGAGTTAGTGAGATATAGATGCAGAATGAAAGTATTTAGTAAAGGTTTGAAAAGTTGTGGGAGTTTGGAGAAAAATCTAAAAGATGCTCTTTCATTAAACTTCAAACTTTCAAAGATAATAAGAATACTGGTAGCGGGATAGAAGCGCCTAAAAAGAGCTCAAGAAAATTTACTCTTGGCTTTATGGTTTTGATTGATGGTAGAAAGCATCTTAAAGATTTGGAACTTTAAAGAAACTACATTTTCCCAGAAATCAGTTCATTTAATTTCCTTTTAGAAAACCAGATCATCCTATAAATACTGATTTTTTCGATACTTCGCATTGTTATGATATTACAAACAGAATTTTTTCTTGACTATAGTTTTCACCTTTACAATGCTATTATAGGTTTGATAATTGCTTTGCATAGATCGAAGCTACAGCCACGAGAAGTTCCCGCGTGCCATATCAACAATGTGTAAAGTACATATATATTTATTTATTAGTACTTTATCAGGCATGCTTTACAAATATAATTCGAAATACATAAAAAAGTAAACAAAATTACACAAATATTTTCGTCAGCAAGCTGAAAGGCGGAGTTCACTCTTGAAGAATGTTCTTCCACTCTAACCTGTCGGTCCTCTCCTTCTCTGTGTCATTATAGATGAACTCAGCTTCGGATACATATTGTTGAAGTTCTTAATATTTTTGGTTTTGCTCACAGTAGTGAGAATATTTTAGTATGGTTTTGAAATTTATTTTTTATCCATGGTTATTTGTAGGCTCACAAACCACAGATAGACACCGTAGTGCAGAGGCTCTAATGACGACACTAGCTCACGAGGAAGAAAAAAGAAGAAGAAGAAATGTTTATATGTAGGTATTTAATCGATGTTGAAGAATAGATGAGAATATTGAGAATTTTATAGGAGTTGATGTTGTGACTTTTGCCATGCTTTTGGTAAAGGAATCGGGACTATAAAAATGGAAGCAAAAGATGTTTAATAATAAAGGTGTGAAATGAGATTTTTGTGGAAGTCTTTGCTAGGACTAAAGGAACAGGAGAAAGAGCATTGGGTTTTTTCTTTAACTGATTTATTGAAATGAAATTGCTTAAGGTTGAAAAGATTGCTTAAGGATGATATTTCTGGAAGAAATTAGGGCAGGCAGAATCAAAACTTTTTTGAATGGCAAAAAGCATGTTATTTGAAAAAACTAAGTTAAAATATTTTAGAACAATTATTATGGAGAGTAGATTAAATTCCTTCATATAAAACTTTTCTATAAAAGTTGAATACCACATAAAGCAGCAATAAAAAAGTACATCCAATCTGCACAATTCCATTAAATTCCGTACCGATTTCACTCTAGCAAATTGCACCTCGGATCTATACTAAAGGCTTCTCGCCTAATTAATGCAGGCGTAATGATTCCCGAGAAGAAATCGCCGCTTCATCGATCGGCACGTTCTCATTGACCGATCCAGTTAACCGTGATCGTTAATAACGTAATTTAATATATTGTGGAAAAATCGGTGACAAGGCCGTCGCTGCCTACGGTTTTGTCGTTTCGTTTTCAGATCGGTTTCACACATCGGGCAATACAACAAAAACCAATTTATTTAAAGCGCTACCCACGCGCCACTCGAGTTTACTTTTAATTTGGTACATATACTTTATTCAATGGTTATTATGTAATGGCGAATGGTACGCTGAATTATTAAATTTTAATAAAAAAAACTTTTCTCCTCGTACAAAAATAAAATAAAAAAGAGTCCTTATTCAATTATTTTTATTATGTCAGCAATAAAAATAATTGAAATACAGAAATAAATTTATTTCATATTCAAGAATGAAAATTAAGTTATGATTGTCGGTGGTTATCCACCCAAATGAGGAATTATAGTACACAGCTTAGGATATAGATGGCACCCTAATAGTATTATCATGATTTATGGATAGCTTGAGAGTTTAAAACTTCAAAGTAAAAATGTCTTTAACTGCAATTCTTAGCGATCAATCAATTGAAATCAGACTGGAGAAGACCTTTTGGTCCTGGACTAGTCAAACAGTGATCGTAGAGGAGAGGTTTTAGTCAGTAGGAGACTCACACTACCCTACTACAAGGGTGTCCATGCAGGATTTTCCCTCCTCTTACCAAAAAAATCTTTAACTACACAAACTCATAGCGATCATTTCGCCTTAAATCAGACTAAAAGACCTTTAGGTTCAGGACCAATTTAAATAGCGATCGCGGAGGAATGGTATTAATCGGTAGGAGTCTGACAGTACCCTACTATTAGGGTGTCCATGCAGGATTTTCTCTCTAATGAAAGAATCTTTAACTGCAACCTTTCGGACTAGAAAAGACCGGAACTAGTCACCATAGCGATCGCGAAGGAATGGTTTTAGTCCGTAGGACTAGGGCACTACCCTATTAGAACAATCTTCTGATGGATTACCTCTCATCTTATCAAAAAATTTTTCAATGTGTTACGGTGATGAGATCTAATGTTGTTAACAGGAAACAATATTTCGATGTTATTAAATTATTAACAGGATCTACCAATAATTTAAAATCACCATCTATCAATTATTTAAAACTCCTTTCTTCCGATTCTCGAGTTTCTGTTCGAACAAATTGCATTTACCCAGAAATCAATTTCTGGAATTTCCCGCTAGAAAACCTCATCATCCTATAAATACTACATTTCCCGCCACTTCTCAGTAATGCCAATTATCACGTTACGCAGGGGGAATTCCCCCCGTGGGCGCAATTTTAAAGCGGGATACATCGGCGGACGTCTTCATCCGTCATTACATCGATGTCGGCGGCGCGTAAACATTTGCCTAGTATCAAATTAACTGACTGAAACTTAATTTATACTTCAAGCAAGTAATTTTCACGGCAATTGGCTCCATTAGCGGCGTGGCGAATGCGGCAGTCAAATTAGAACGTATGCTAAACATAGATGTTAATTCCATCTAGAGGTGCGCCCTCGATCTATACAATGATACCTGGCTTAGAGGAGATTCCTCAGCTCTATGGTTACCAGACGAGATCCCGATAAATGGAAGAGAGGCCTTAGCGCTGCTGGTTTAGCAGAATCCGACACGATGTTGAACATCGGAATTAATATTTTACATAAAGTAAACCTTGGAAATTACTGTCTGTGCAGAACAATAGAATTTACTTAATATCGAGACTAAAAATTTTGATGTGGCCATCATAATACTTTCCCTATATTTTTCTCGAAAACCATGAGGTTATTCTTAATACTTAGCTCAATTTTGAATTCTTCACAATTACTTGTTATATAAATTTCATTTAGTTCATATAGTTTATTAGAAATAAACAAAGTATTGTAAAAAAATTTAAATTAAGAACTTTACAAAAAAATTGTTTCAATGTATTTTTTTCTGTTTTTCATTCTCTTTAACTTTTGTTTGAAAAGTTATGTCTTATTTTTAAAAATTACTTAAATTTCAAAATTTGTTTGAATAAGTCTATTACAAAAATGTTAAGATTATTTACGTTTTACAACTTTTAATTAAAACCCTCGCTTATGTTTTCTGATTGGAGGGTGGGTTAGAGGCCACCCACCCACCCTACATATACATATTAACTTTAATTATTGAACGCCGCGCGGTTTGCAATAACCTTAATTATAAAATTTGAATAAAAGAAAATTATTAAAGTAAAATTTTTGATAAAGAAAATGGTTGCGACCGTTACTACGTGGTAATCCGTACAAATTATTAAAATTTTAGAGCTTCCAATAAAATCTTCACAATTTAAAAAGCGGGTAGAATTAAAAAATCTTGAAACCTAGAGAAGAAATTTGTGGAAATTTCTTGAATTCTTGAAATAGTATGTCTAGATTCTAGAAATTTTTTTTTTAAACCTAGAGCCTCGAGAAAAATCTAGATTTCTAAAAACAAATTTTCTAAAAAGTTCTAGAGCCACCAAGAAAATCTTTGCAACTTATAAGATAAGAAGATAACCTTGAAATCTGGAGGAGAAATTTCTAGAAATTTCCTGAACCCTTGGAAAAAAGTCTAGATTTCTAAATGAAAAATTTATAAAAAATTCTAGAGCCTCTTAAAAATTTAGAAGACCAGTTGAAAAAATATCTTGAAATCGGTAAGAGAAATTACGGAAAATTCCTTAAACTTTCTCGAAAATAAGAAAAGATTTGTAGGGGAAAATTTTCTAGACCCTCCAAGAAAAATTCCGCAATTTAGAACTTTCTAAATAATTTTATAGCCTCTAGTTGAAACAAAATGTTGAATTCTAGAGAAGTAATTACCGAATTCTTGAAAAGGAGAGGAAATTACAAAACATTTAGAGACTGAAAGAAAATCTTCGCAATTTCTTATATATAAGAAAAGTTGAAAAAAATTTAATTTGCGGAAGAAGTTATTGGCCATTTTCTAAACTCAAAACTTTTAGAAAAAAATCTAGAATGTCTCAAGGAAAATATTGGCAATTTAAAAGACGACTTCAAAAAAAAAGTTAATTCTAAAAATTCTAGAGCCTCAAAGAAAATCTTTGCGACTTAGAAGACAAGTTGAAAAAAAATCTTGAAATGTGGAGAAGAAATTACTAGAAATTTCCCGAGTCTAGATTTTTAAAAACAAATTTTCCAAAAAAGTCTTCATTAAAATCTTCGCATTTTACTGGAAATTTCCTAAATTTTACACATCAACTTCAAATTGATACAATAAAAATCAAAAATTCGTTATTATTATTTTTTTTACTATTTTAGCTATAATTCTTTAAATAATAATGAAATTACGAAAATTCTTTTACTAATAAATTACCAACAACGAAGAGAAGTAAAAATGCTAAAAAATAAACATTCGATTTTTAATTGTTTTTCAGTATTTTTAAAATAACGTTTCATAGCAAGGACGGTTTAAAAAAATTCTTTTACGAAATGATTCCTAACATCAAATACAAGTTGATGGACTAAAAATCTTGAATTTTTTTCGCAATTCAGACAAGAAATTCCTAAAATTTCGATATAACGATACAAGAAATTTTGTAAATTTTCAGGAATATTGCAAAAACATTCTGAAAACAACTCTCGAAAAATTGCTTTGCTATATCCAAAACAAATTACTCAAAAATACTAAAATTTACAGACCTTTTTGAGAAAAAAACAACAAAATAAGGAAATAAATCTAAACAATTAACGGATACTAGCATTTTTGAAAAGATATTTATAGCAAATTCTAAAATTATTAATGAAATGCTACAACCTAAATATAAAACAAATAATAACATTTAAGAAAAAAATAGTAGACTGCTTGGATAAATTTCTAGAATTCTACTAAAAGAAATTGTTGGAAATTTCTAGAAGCCTTTAAAAAATCTACATTTCTAGAAAAAAAAATTCTTGAAAATTCTAAAAACTTTGCAATTTAAAAGATAGCTCGAAAAAAAAACAATCTTGATATCTGGAGGAGAAATAACTGAAAAGAGTCTAGATTTATAGGTACAGATTTTCTAGAAAAATCTATAGCCTCCAAATCTGAAATGAGTTATTGGAAATTTCTAAACTCTCGAAAAACATTGTAAAATTCTGGAAAAGATTGGCAATTTATAAGACAATATTTAACTTCATCTCCTCACTTGCAGCAGGTTTTCAATGTTTGTGAATTTATTATTTAACATCTCCACATGATTTGAATTTTCCCATAATTCTCATTACTGATGTATGGTGTATATTTTTCCCTGGATGTCTCTTATTAAATTTCAGCTGCTTTACGATAAGTTTTATAATTTTCACCAACGAGTAAAACAATTGCTACTTTTCAACTTTTTCTCCACATTCAAAATTACCGGCATGTTAATAAATTTTTTTGACGTTCACTGACAATCAATTTTTGCTATCACAAAATCATTTATCAGTGCATCCTAGATTTCACGTAACTACAGTTACATTTGCATTGTTATTGTATATAAAAAAAGAAAAAAATGTTTTTTCTCCACGTAATTAGATATAATTGCATATTAAAACATAGTTTTTCATACCGAACAACTTTTCATAATTATAATTTTCGATATTGTCACAAATAAAGGTAATTTACTCTTAAGAAGAATTAATATTTTTTTATATTACTCGTATACGACTTAAAAAAATTGATATCTGAGGATTTTATTTTAAGTTTTGGACAAAGCAGAACTTTTTATAAAGAGTAACTTTGGCCACCCACCCACCCTACAAATATATAGAAAACTAAACTAAAACTGCTAGGTAGTAAATTGCCCAGAATATTCAATTTTAAAATATTTCAAAATTTTTGTGTTTCACAATTACCGGAACATAAAATTCTTTAGTTACTAGAAAGCATACTTTCATGTTACTTAGAGTTTATCACTTTTTAGTTCTTCAAAGCTTAAGATACTAGAAAATTAATTTGTTCAAGTTTTCTATTTTGGAGTTTCAACTTTTAAGTTCTTAAAACTTATCAGAAAATAAAATTCTTTAGTTACCAGATAATCGATATTTATGTACTTTCATGTTTCTTACAGTTCATATTTTTTTAATTATTCAAACCTCAGACACTAGAGAATCAGAAAGAGAAAACATTCAATTTCGTTAGTTACTAGAAATAACTTTTTACATACTTCTATCTTTCTAAGAGTTCATAACTTTAAAACTCCAGTAACTAGAAAATCCATTTCTCTGGTAAAAAACATCATATCGTACAAAATTCTACAGTTACTATTAAGTGTTATAGACATCTTGGTTTTCAAATTTAATAATATCATAGTTCTATATATTTCAGAGTTTACTATTTCTGGGATTTACAACATTCCATAATTATCAGAAAACGAAATTCGTCAGTCACAAGAAAATCTATATTTCTATGCTCATTGGATTTCTAAAAATTAGTATTATTTCATACTTTCCAAATCTTTTTAAAATAGTTTAAAATCTTACAAAATTCGACTAGTCACTAGAAAATAAACAACCCGATAACTCTAATTTCAAAATATTTCAAAACTTCTGGGCTCACAAAAATCTACATTTATGGGAAAAAAGTTCTGTAGTTAACAGAAAATCCTTCCTATACTTTCATGTGTTTTAGAGTATAAAATTATTCACTTCTTAAAATCTTAAAATACCAGAAGGTCCATTTCTTTGTACAAAAAAATTTCTATTTTGAAGTTTAAACTTTTAAGTTCTTCAAAATGTTATTATATAATTATTATTTAAATAATTTATTTACTTTTAGGTTATCTAAATTGAGATAAAATATAATTGGTCGCAATTGTGCAATTTATAACTCTTAAATTTTCCTAATCTTCGAAATTACTAAGAAGTAATATTTTCAGAAAAAAATTCCTATTGTGATTTTAAAAATTGATAAATGTTTTTCAGTGATTCTATATAAAAATATAAACAAATGCTATCGACATAAAAATTTTCAAAAATACACACAATATATTTATAAATGTAATTGTATATTAAATTTGCTTTTAACCCTTAGATATTCTTGTGTAAACATGACGTAATTTTGAAAATTGTTTCAATTTTTCAGTAGTGCAAAATTAATATAAAAACAAATGCTTTCGATTAAAAAATTCGATTAGTTTATATAAAACATATGCAACATTATGATTAATTTATAAATGCGTTGATATAACTTGAAGATATTGAAATATTTCCAATCAAACTGAAATAATTTTTAAAATGATATTTTTTTCTCAAAGGCTTGAAATAAATATAAAAATAGAAGCTATCGGTTTAATCTTTTTCACATATACTTATGAGGCAACTATTATTATGATTGTGTTATAAATTATTGTCTAACTGCTCAAAAATTGCAAAAAAATATGTATAAATTTTAAAAATTGCTATAATTTTTCAGCGGTTCGAAATAAATACAAAAACAAATACTATCGATTAAAAATAATGTCAAATTTATTTAAAACCTATGTAAAATCATATCTAATTAATAAACACATTTATAAAACTTCAAGATATTTAAATATTTCCAATCAAACTAAAACAATTTTTAAAATGATTAATTTTTTCTCAAAGACTTGAAATAAATATAAAAATAAAAGCTATCGGTTTATTCTTCATCACGTATACTTATCAATAAAACTGGTGTGAAATTTTGGAAACTAAAGATGTGTCAGTAATTTAAATGCAAATAAATTTGTAGGGTAGGTGGGTGGCTACTGACAAACCTTTCAATCAGTAAAACTTGCCCGTGAACTTTATATAATTTTTATTTATCAACAATAAGGCGTCTGCATAATTTTCTTTGGGTAAACTCATTCTAGGAGTTTTTAAAATTGGAGGTTGGGATAGTGGCTACCCACCCACCCTACATAAACATGGAAATTCAACCAAAAACACTGCATTTTAATCTTTAAAAACAGCAATAAAACAGGCGAGATTTTTTGGAAACTAAAAATGTGTCTGGAATGTAAATGCAAATATATTTGTACGGTGGGTGGGTGCCCTATAATACACCATCCAATCAGTAAAAACATACACGTAGGATTTATAGATTTTTTATTTTATAATCTTAAGGCTGTTGCATTATTTATTACAAAATATAGTTTCTGATTTATTGATATGCCTTCAAAAAATTTGTCGGGTATGTTGTAAAGATTCTAGGTTAGGAAGATTATTTGAACGAAAATGAAAACTTTCCCAATTTTGATGATTCAAGTGATTGTAGCAGCGGAAGTTTAAGTTCGAAAGCGCCCAATATCTTGCAGCGACGATTCAGATTCGTCAATAGATGAATGTAATTGGGAAGAAAAGGAAAATATACCTAATACAAAAATATTTACGGCGGTTCCCGGCATCAACTAATAATAATAATAAATTTATTTGCCCAACAGATAAACCAATTACAGGACAACATTAAGTACAAAAGTAAAAAAGTAAACAATTGATTAGTTAAGATAATTATAAATAATAACTAATCATGCATGTGTATAAACATGGGAAGAAGAAGGAAGAAGGCAATGAAATGTCTATAAATGAGATATATATATAGTAGATAAAGATATCGTGAAACTCAGTATTAGCATTTCTACTCATATGATGGATCGGCGACTTAGACAAAGTAACGGACCTCGAGGTGGGGATGAAAAGAGTCGAGTTTGTGTGCCGCGAGGTAAGCCTAGGAACGGAAAATTCCACCATTGATAAAAAAAGATCTGGGCAATCAATGTCATTTTGAATTAATTTATACATCAGTGAAGCACTGTTTACATCTCTGCGACTAGAAAGAGAGTTCAGAAGAACGATGGAGTAGCTGCTCATATTCTATACCTCTTTCAGGGAAAGTTTTGCCCTCCTTGAAACTCAGATAATTTAGGAAGCGACGTTGTATCCTTTCAATTAGTAGTGATTAATATACAAAGTGGGGGTACCAAATTGACGAAGCGTATTCCAAACGACTTCGTACAAATGCCGAATAAAGGCATTTAATTACATCACTATCATTGAAATATTTACAAGTACGCATAATGAAATCCAACATTTTGGAAGCAGAGTATAAAATATTTAAAAGTTATCTGAGAGTCAAAGAATACGCCCAAATAAGCCATAGCTAGTATAGCTGAAGTTTACGCGCGAAACACGTAAGAATATGACAGTAGCACATTTATTGATATTCAAGTTCAATTTATTATTAGTACACCACCTAGAAATTAGATCAAGATTATCTTGCAGCTTCAGTGAGTCTTGCCATTTACAAACATTTGAGAAAATTTTCAAGTCATCAGCATATGCTAAAACGTGGCAAGACAAAGAGGAAATTAGATCGTTAATAAACATGATTAATAAAAGCGGACCAAAGTTAGAGCCCTGAGGTACCCCAGACAATGAAGTAAATGTATAAGACTTGTATCCATTATAGTGTACATAGTTAGTTCGACCATATAAGTATGAACGAAAAAAATTAATAGTATCAGTGCTGAGACCAAATTCCGCAAGATTATTCAGCAAGATAGTGTGGTCAATACAATCAAATGCACGAGAAAAGTCGCTATAGATTACGTCTATTTGAGTTCGATTTTCAATGAAATATGTTGAGTGATTATTGCAAGGTTGGTAACTGTAGACCTACCCTTCATAAAACCATGTTGGCATGGCGAATTTAAAGTTCTTATATTACCATATAAGGAAGTGTACAACATTTGTTCGAAAACTTTAGAAGAGTTTGAGAGAATAGCAATTGGTCGGTAATTGATAACGGAACTGATATTGGTTTTGTCACCCTTTTTGTGTACAGGGCTCAGATGCGCACATTTCCTGAAATGTCTGAGTAAGAACTGCCAAACTGATAATAGTTAATAGAAGTTTAACAAATATGTATTTACAATATTTAATGAAAAAACTGGATAATTTATCATCACCAGCAGTGTTGTTATTTTTGAGCTTATTAATACTATTAATAATGTCAGTCTCGTTGAAAGGAGTAAAATTAAAGGGGATAGTATATGCAGATGGTTCAGTGAAGGTTGCATTTGATGAAAGGCAATAAACATTGCGGAAGGGATCAGCAAATGAATTTACAATTTCTTCAGGTTTATTGAGTGTTGTTTTACCATTGCACAATTATAAATTCCAAAGTGACTTGGGAGTATTTTTCATTTCTTGCTCAAGTTTCGCTAAATAAGTCGTGTAGGCCGCTTTTATTTTAAACTTAAGATCAATTCTGAGACGGTCGAACTCATTGTAATAATGTTGTAATTTAGATGACTTCCACTTATGACGATAATAGTCCTTTAGTCTAATTGTATTCTTAATTTGGCGCGTAAACCACAGCTGAAAAGAGGATTTGCGTCGAACGTGTGAAGGAACCGTTTCTTCGAGTAAATCATAAATCAATGAGTAGAATGGATTAAGCGCATCATTTACATCGGTATGTTAACATTACGAAAGTTATAAAATTTGTTGTTGTTCTTTGGGAATCGTGCCGAATTAGGAGTAATTGGGAATGTATAACTAGTGCAGGGTGATGAGTATCTTTAGGAACTAAGGGCACCAACTCTCGTTAAACTAAAGTATTGGTAAACATGTTAGTAAGAACTAGATCGAGTAATCTACCATTACTATTAGGAACAGTATTACATTTTTTAACGTTAATGTGGTAATAAAATTTAGTAGAGAGTTTAACTTAGGTGATGAGGGTGGCATAGTAGCAGAAGAGGCAAATTGCGGTACGTTAAAGTCACCTATGAGCAAAACCTGTTTGTCAAGCAAAAAAAGTTCCAACAATTCAAATAGTTCAGACAATAAATCGGACGAAAGATCAGGTCGAATGTAAAGTACAACAATATAAAATAAAAATCTGTTAAATATACATTTGCATGCAACTATATCCACAAGTGGAACTAAATTTGTAATGGCTGTAACATTAAGTGCTTCGGAGAATATATGGTCTGGGACAGCAGCAAGAACCCCTGCGCCTAACGAACGTCCAGTGACATAATGTTGTCGATCGCACCTTAATATTTGAAAGTCTGATGGCAGCAGTTCACTATTTAATATGGAATCATTCAGCCAAGTTTCAGTCAGAGCAATAATATCAAAGTCTATATTAAGCGATGCAGTGTAGAGATCATGTATTTTGGTGCGGAGACTCCGGGTATTTTGGTAGTAGATATTGAGTGTAGTATTGTCGGTAATGTTTGACCGGTTTAGTTTTCCGAACTGTTAATAATAGAGGGTATCCCGCGAATATATTTCATCTTAAGTCCTCGTTCACCTGCAGCTGTCTTCTGGGTTAATTCATTTTTCGTATTACGGTAAAACACCATTTGTGCAGGAGTATGATCAAGGGAAATAAATATTGACAGTCTTAAAATTATTGTTCAACTTGAGTTTGTGACAGTTACGGATGGCAGTTTTGACAAACTCATCATTACCAAGCCGCAATTTAATGGGTTGGCTACTAGGGGATCGAGTAGGGTCATATTTCCCAAGGCGAACAAGATTTGGGTCTGGAACGTGGATATTTAAAACAGACAACAAAGCGGAGGTTACTTTATTATCACTCTCAATTTGTTGTGTTTTTGAATCACAGACTGTTTCAGTGAGTCCGTAAATAATAATATTACTCTTACGCTTATCACGCTCAGATACTTCTTATATAATCTCTTCAGTAATTATAAGAGTAGACGATGCAATTGATGATGAGTTTAAGTTTAAATTTGCTTTTAACAGTTTAAGATCTTCCTGCAATGCAACTATCGCTGACTTTAGTCCATTAATATCGTCGCCCAGAGTTTTGCAATTATTGCAGGTCCAAGACCAATTTTGGTGTTAATTTTCCGGCAATGGAATTAGTGATATCCACGCACGTTGTTTTATATTCTTTCTTGCAAATGCAACACATAACAAACATGTGAGCTTCACCAGAGGAATTGCAACACGAACAAGTATTCAATTTTGCGTAGATAAAGACAAATACTTGGTGATGATTTCTTTGAAACGATAATTAGGGAAACCGTCAGAAATGCAACACACACTACGAGCCAGAAAAATTCTAAAGTAAACGAAGAATGGTTTCCAATGACCATTGACGAATTACAGGTATATTTTGCATTATGCATACTTATGTCACAGGTAAAAAAATCCCAGATTGACTTGTACTGGTTAAAGATAGCAAGGAATAATAAGATTGAACAATTGTACACACTAAATAAAAACGTTGTCATTGACGAATCCCTGAAATACAGAGGTCGCCTAAATTACGAGGGTAGTTTGAAAAGTTTCCGGAATGGGCAAGAGATGGCGCGCGTATGAAATTGTTATGATGGTTGTCAAGGCTAACCTATTTTAGGTAAGCTGTCAAATTTTCAGACACGTGCGTCGTTTCGTTTTTGTTTACTAGGATATCTTGTGAAGCAAGTCAGGCAGTTTTGCAAAAATGGATAAAAACGAATTTCGTGACCTCATCAAACATTTCTGGATGGATGGGAAAAAGGCGTCGAAGATACGAAATATTTTGCAGAAAGTTCATGGCACAACTACACCTTCATTTTCGACTATTAGTTTCTGAGTGAGCGAGTTCAAACGTGGCCGTACGAGTACCAAGGATGAACCACGCAGTGGACGTCCAAAAACGGCCACAAATGAAGAAATGGTCGACAAAGTCCATGAACTCGTGTTAGCCGATCGACGAGTGAAGTTGCCCGAAATAGTAGAGACCACGGGCATCTCATATGAACGTGTGCAAAATATCGTGCACGAACATTTGGGCATGAGGAAGCTGTCGGCGCGATGGGTTCCGCGTTTGCTGACTATAGACAACAAGCGACATCGTGTGACCACTTCGAAAGAATGTTTGGCCTTGTTAAAGCTTAATCCAACGGATTTTTTTCGCCGATTATAACAATTTTTTCTTACAAATCATCATTTTCGCTCTAGTATATGTGGCTAATTTTGTTTCCCGAGTCACAGAAACACCCTGTATATGATAGCAGTAAAATTGAAAGAAACCAATTTTAGACAATTGTGAAGTGGCTTAAAATATATGTTTTACATACACCCTAAGTTAATTTGATTTGAATATTATATTGGAAATATCATTTCTTCTTATTCTTTGAAGTAATACACCCAATTACTCAGTTTAAAAAAAATAATAATTTCACGACATACTGCTCCGAGGAATGATCATTGACCCGAACCCCTTTTAATAATGCAGGCGATCCCAAAATACGTACCTTACCCAAACGAACTACACTTTAATGCCCGAAGCTGTCTTATTTATTCGGTAAATAATACATTTTTACCACTATCAGCGTCCTGAATATTTGATCGATAGCACGGCAGTTGCCATGTCCGGGCACGGCTTCATCTATCCACCCTTAAAATTCCAGCAGGACGTAATACAAGTAATCCAGCTCATCATATTATCAGCTTATCCTTAAATTAATTACATGCCTTTATATATCCGGGCATTTTTATAATTACAAACTGCCGGGCGTTTCGGCTTAATTAAATGCATGCACGCCCGCTCCAATAATAATTAAAACGAAAACCGGGGATTCCCCTTCTAAGGGCGCAAAAGTTGTAAAAGGTCGTCCTCCATTTAGTTGCACAATAACTAAGCCGTCGCGCCGAAAGCGCGCTTTAGTTCGGCTGGAATCCGCTAATATTTGTGCCATCTTTTGTTTCGATATTTGTTTAAAGCCATTTAATTTTAATCCGGACCGCCTTAATTGTGCCGGCGGCACTTCAAAGGAGCCGTATACGAAAATTGAACGCGCGTACAAAGGGTAGGCGATGCACGTTTCTGTTTTGTTTTTTTCTGCACCGAGCGCACGGGTAGTTTTCAAAGTTTTCAGACAGGTGCTATTAAATATTTAGTTAGCAGTTTGTGTGCTTGTGTGCTTGTGTTTGTGCAGGTGCGAATGCTGAATGTGTGCCCGAATGTGTTGCCGAGCGCTTAAGGATGCTCTCGATTGTTTGCTTTGGTAAATAGTTGTTTGCTGGATGGACGGTGCGGAAATTAGTTGATTTGAATTTGCTTTAGTTTTAGTTTGAAAACCTTTAGGGGCTTTTCATATATCTCCAATATGTTCTATAATATTAAACAAAAAGGTTTACACACTTTAAAGTGAGATATCAACAAAGAAAACCTTTTTGTTTAATTTTCCAAGATGTATCACGAAGTTAACGCTTCAACCATTAATCAATGTTCTATAATATGTGGTGTAGAAGAAAGGTATAAGCTCTATTTATGAACTTCTTTATGAAGAGATATTTATGTTATGCCAAATGGTCGTCACAAATCTGTAAAGTAAATTCATTTCGAAGACATTCTTGAAGATATTCAAGAGAATATATAAAATTTGTTATTATAAAAACAAAACAAAAATTGATGTGTCCATCAGAGTATTTTCCTTGCATTATTATTGTATAAAAGAGGAGTTAAAAATGATCATATAAAAGTTAAAAGATAAATAAGTTTAAATATAAAACACTTGAGCGTATATTTCTGACCCTCAGCGCATTCTTGACCTACCCCAATACACTATGCGCTAACCCAGCGCCTGAACTAGCGTACTCGTGACCTATTTCAATATATAATTTATTGAGGTAGATTATGAGTGCGATAGGTTATTGTGACGCATATTCTGGGTTTATTATTAATTTAAACACTTTGTTAATTGAATATAAATTTAGTTCAAATTATTAGAAATTAGTTGTTAGTTGACAAATACTTTTATCGGGTTTATATAAAAATGTTTCTACCGCTTAAACAATTGAATACCCTTACAATTTTAAATATAGATAACAAAAAACTTGAGGGACGAAAATCATTTTAATAATTTTATAAATATCTGGAATTGTGAGAAGCATGAATTCACTTGCTGAAGATAAAAAAGAATCGATGCGCATTATTATTAAAAGAATGCGGCTTTATTCTATTCCGAGCACGTCCACAATCCATGATGGAGAAATCCGCAGATATCCAAAGAGTCCCTCTAGGTGCAGTCTTACCTTTTACTAGGGCTTCGTATTAGCTGAACAGCAGCAAGAAATTAGGACATGTACAGACGGACGCGTTGGGATCCTTTCACTCTCCCATTGGATATAACAAACGGAAATGATGGGAAAAGCTTTTTAATAATTAAAAACTTTAACTTTTCATCACCTAATAGGAATTGATTTTTTTCCAATCTGGAGATCAAAGAGAAACTAGTTTCTCAATCAAAAGATTAAAGCCCACCTAATAGTGCTTAAAGATATTACGAAAATAATCGAACACATATTTAATTCGCTTTAATCAACTGATGATTAAATCTATTAATTTTTACTTTCCCTATATACGAAAAATATATATAGGGAAAGTATTGTTTTCGTGCGTGAAAATGTCTGTGGGCGCTGTATCTCAAAAACGAATGATCCGATTGAGATGAAACTTTAAACTTAATGTTTAATCGTTAAAAACTGAAACTGAAAAGCTTTTAATGAACATTCAAAAACCGGAAGTGGATGTTTACTCGAGGCTGTTTTTTGTTTTTTTCTGATATTTTTGTAAATATAAAAAATTTTACAAAACTTTTCAAATAAAAGTTAAAGGGAACAAGAAACTGAACAAGTTTTATTAAGACATGTTTTTCGTAAAGTTCTTAATTTGTGAGAAAAAAAAAAAATAACTTTTCAGAAAATGTTTTAGATTTTTCTTTAAATTTCAGTAATTTCTCCTCCATACTTTTATTTTTTATTGCAACTCCCTTTCCAAAGAATTTTCATCGAGAAGTCTAGAAATTTTTACAAGTTTAGTAAAGATTTTATTCAAGAGTTTCAAAATTTTTCAGAAAATCATTATTTATATTTATTTAAAGAAATTACTTCGTGGTTTCTATACAAGATTTTGTTCAACTTTTTCTATTAGAAAATTTTCTTCTAAATTTCTATAATTTTCTCAGATAATCCACACATTTAGTTTTCTTACATTGAGGTTTCTAGAATTTTTCACAAGATTTCATTTTAGATTTATAAAACTTTTTTTGAGGATTCTAGAAGTGTACAGTAATTTCTTTTACTTATCTAATTAATAAATAGATATTTCCAGAATTTTTAGTAAAGATATCGAGAGCTCTAGATTATTTAGAAAGCTCTGCCAAGATTTTGTTTAACTTTACAATTTATTAGGATATTTTATTCAAAATTTCTAGAACTTATTTAGAGGCTTCTAGAAGTTTCAGGAATTCCTCCTCCATATTTTCAGTTTTTTTATCTTCCTTTTCAAATAATTTTGATCGAGGATTCTAGAATTTTTCACAAGTTTTTTTCTTTGTAGATTTGTAAACCTTTTTTGGAGGATTCTAGAAGTTTACAGTAATTTGTTCTTCATATTTCCAGAATTTTTAGAAAAGTTCTAGATTTTTTAGTTCGTTTCAATATTTATAGAATTTTCTTTTACGATTTCCAGTAATTTCTCTTTCAGATTGTCTTATAAATTGCAAAGATTTCCTTCAGTGCTTAAAAATTTACACTTTTTTTCGAGAGTTCACAAACTTCCAGTAACTTTTATTCAGATTTGGAGGCTATAGATTTTTCTAGAAAATCTGTTCCTAGAAATCTAGACTTTTTTCCGTTGTTTCTCCTTCATATATCAAATTGTTTTTTTAAGCTGTCTTTTAAACTGCGAAGTTTTTAGAATTTCTTTTCTAGAAATGTAGATTTTAGAATTCGGGACATTTCCAGTAAATTGCGAAGATTTAAATGAAGGTTTTTTTAGAAAATTTGTTTTTAAAAATCTAGACTTATTTTCGAGAGTTCAGGAAATTTGAAATAATTTTAAATTTTTTTCCAACTTTTAAATCGCAGAGTTTTTTTGTGGCTCTTGAATTTTTAGAATTTTCTTCTGGAAATCTAGATTATTTTCTCGAGGGTCCAGGAAATTTCTAAAAAATTATTCTCCAGAGTTCAAGATTTTTTTTGAAGTCGTCTTTTAAATTGCAAAGATTTTCTTTGCGGCATTAGGATTTCCTAGAATTTTTTTTCTAAAATAATGGCCACACCCTCTTGTAGATTTTATTTATCAAAATTGTCTATTATTTCAGAATTATTGATTGTAGTGTGTTCTTCCCCAAATTAAATTTTTTTTCAACTTTTCTTATAAATTGCGAAGATTTTCTTTCAGACTCTAAATGTTTTTTAATTCGTCTTCTTTTCGAGAATTCAGGTAAATATTAGTAATTGCTTTTCTAGAACATTTTGTTTCAACTAGTGGCTATAAAATTATTTAGATGGTTCTAAATTTTTTTTAGAAAATTTTCTCCTAGGAATGTTTTCTTATTTTCGAGAAAGTTTAAGGAATTTCTCTTCCCGATTTCAAATTATTTTTTCAACTGGTCTTCTAAATTTCTAGGAGGTTCTAGAATTTTTAGAAAATTTTCATTTAGAAATCGACTTTTTCTCCAAGAGCTCAGGAAATTTCCAGAAATTTCTCCTTCAGATTTCAAGGTTATCTTCTAAATTGCAAAGATTTTCTTGAAGGCTCTAGAACTTTTTAGAAAATTTGATTGTAGAAATCTTTTCTTGAGGGTTCAGGAAATTTTCAGTGATTTCATTTTTTTGAGGTCCTAGATTTTTTAGATTTTTTTATAATATAATACCTTTATTAACGGTAAATCGGGGGGGGGGGTAATTAGGTAATTACTAATTTGTAAATGGAAACCAAATGATACTTTTATGATTTCTATTCTGTACATAAAAAAGGAAAAGGATGTTAAATATTACTTGTATGGAAAACATTTTAGACAATTTAATTAGTTAATGTTTTCTAATCATTTAAACGGAATATTTTGGAAATATTGCTTCGTTTTTACAAAATTCTATTCCTCGAGTATCTTGTGATTCTTGATGATATCATTTACTATTTCCAGGAATTCTTTCCCCCGTATATTTCATCATTTTGGCTGTGATATCATCTATACCTGGAGAAATTTCTTCAAGAGTTCTGTATTTTTCCGGATTAAATTTTTTATTTTTAGAAACTCTTGTTTTATGTTATTCAAATTTGCTTGATTTTTTAGAAAACTTCTAGAAACTTCCAAGTAATTTAACGTTCTCATTTTTAGAAACTTTGTCCAGAGTCAAATATTAATTTTTTTAGATTTTAATCTTATAGAAAACGTTACCAATTCGTGAAGAAATTTTTTTTAATGAAGTTTCTTAGAAATTATCGGGTGGTTATACTTTTTACACAGTTTTTCTTTCTAGCTTTTAAGATTTACTAGAAAATTTTCTTCTCACCCTAATTGAAGAATTTTCTCCAATAATTCACTGTATTTTTTTAATTTTTAGAAACTTCAAACATTTCTAATATTATATTATTCAAATTTGCTTGTTTTCTTTAGAAAATTTCTAGAAAATTTCAATTCATCTTGCGTTCCTATTTTTACAAACTTTATCGACACTATTTTTTTTTTAATTTTAATTCGTTTAAAACATATTAGCAATTTTCCAGAATTTCTAGAAATTCTAGAATATCTTCAATAAACAAATAAAGCAAGAAATCCTGGAAAATATTAAGGGTCTGTAATTAAAAATTCTGGAAATTAGTAAAATTCTAAATAGGTTCCAGAATCAATGTGCAAATTCGTAGAAATTTTGCTAGGGGTTTTAAAATTTTCTGCATTTTTTTCTATCTTTTTTTATCACAATATTTTTCCAAAAATATTTTTTTGAGATATTTCAGCTTTTCTTATCTCATCGTAATTGTTACATTAATTAATAAATAAAAAAATAATTTTCAGATAATTTTGATTTTTTAAATTTGGTTCAGAGTTCAGAGCCAAGCATTTTTCCCCTAAATTTCTAGAATCTGTTAGTAATTTTTGGTTTACGGTTTTACTTTCGATTGTTTAAATTTTTTCTGGTAATTTCAAACATATTTTGCTATATTTCTAGAAATTTTTCGTTTAGGAATTTTCGCTTCAAATCGTAATTATTCCTCAAGAGTTTTTTTTTGCTTTACTTGCTTTATTCTATCGAAATTGTCAAGGATTTATACAAGGATTCTTGGGATTTCAGTAATTAATAATATTCAATTTCCAAATTCGGTCGTAGGTTCTCTTTTCAGGAAGAATTGCTAGATCTTACAAATCCATGATTCTCTTAAAGGGTTCTCGAATTTTTGAGTAATTTAAAGTCCAGATTCACGGAATATTTGTCAAAATTTGTAGAATTTTTTGCAGTTTTATTTCAAGGCAATTTTTAATTCAGGGTTTTTCCCCCAAATTATAAGAATTTTCTTTGACAATAAATTTTACAGAAATTTTTCTTATCAAGCATTTATTACTTTAACTTTTCAGGTTTTCCTTCAAGGATTCTAGAAATATCCAGTAATTTTCTGTCCAGATACCAAGAATTTTTTTCGTAGGTTGTGAAATTGCGAAGCAGTTTTTTTAATATAAATTTCTAGAATTTTTTAGTAATTTTTCTTTTAGAGATTTTCATTAGGTTTTGAAAGGTTTTTCTTTTTCTAAAAATTTAAAATTTTCAACTAAAATAAGTCCAGATTATTTGAAATTGGTAAGGTTTCTTTTTAATTTCTTAGAAATTGGATAATTGTTTCGAGATTTTTTTTCCAGAAATATTTTCTTTTAGACTCTTGGATTTTTCTTGCTTGCTTTTTTTTGGAATTATTAAATGTTCTAAAATTTTTTAGTAAGTTTTATTCTACATTACTAGAAAATTTGTTTGAGAGTTTTAGAATTTATAAACATTTTTTATAGATATCTAAAATATCTCCGCAGTTTTATTTTTTTTATTTTTCGCCAAAGGTCAAGCGTTTTCTTGCAAAATGTTTCAGATTTTTTTCTTTCAGACTTTTAGATTTTTTCATCTTATTGTATGTGAAATTTACTAGGATTTTTTTAAAGGGTTATAAAATTTTCTAATAATTATAATTCTAGATTCATCAAAGTTTCTAATGTTCTAGAACTTTTATCAATTTTCCTGGCAATTAATTTTTTCTTTACAAATTATTCTTATAAAATATTAGAATTTTTTGCATTTGTCGCTTTACCTTATCTGGATCTCCTACTAGATTATTACTTTTTGTCGAGGATTCTAAATCCTCTATCCCACCTTCCATTAAGTAAAACATCATCAAAAATTATTTGAAATATTTGTATGAATGCATCAATTTGTGTTTGTTTATATTTTAGGTCTTTTAACTTTTGGTGAACACTCATAATTATATAATTTATATTACAAGTAATTGTTAAGAATCCAAAATTGGGCAAATGTTTAAGAATAGATTTTTTGCCTCATAGTTTTTCAGAAAAATATAGGGAAAGTATTATGATGGCCACATCACCATTTTTAGTAATAAAATCGTAATATATGCAAATCAAAAATATAAACAGGCTTTATGTAATCATCTATACTTTGATCTTAGCCATGGTTTTATGTTATCTAATGAGCTCTATTATTACACTTAAGTATTTTTTTCTTGTACACCTAGGAAAAGGAGGCCCGCACGAACCTTATCGCAACAACTCCGCCCGGGAAAAATGCATATGCCAACGTAAACTACTCTCCGAAGACGTATATAAAGATAAAGGCTTTTCTAGTTTAAGTCTTAAAAAGTAATCTCCACCAGCGGAAGTGCTGCGTGCAAAATTACTTCCTCGAGGCGATATTAGTTTCTTTTTCATAGACTTCAATGCCGAACCTTAGAAGCCTAACTCTGGGCTTCTTTATCCATCCATCATTCCTTTAGAAACACAATTCAGTCGATAGTAAGAACGAATCCTGGCATGAAACTATTTGCAAATCTACTAATTATAATTTTTATTTCATGTAATAAGATAAGAAGATTAAACAAGCATGTTATGTATAATGCCTATATTATGGATTACTACAAATTAATGTATTGAATATTGAATAGACGAGGCCGTTACTTGTTGAAACTCCATTATAATCACTTAATAAAACACTGGTATAGCGTGAGGTTTCAAAAATTAATTTATTGTACTACGACAATTGTTTCGCCACACTGTGGCATCATCAGGTAGATGTATGATTGTGACAAATTACAAATTGTGTTTATATACTAACGGAGTGGGACTTTGTGAGGGTGGGGATTTGGGGGGAGATTTGCGGTTATTAACAAACATTAATGGTCGTAACCATCATTGTGATTTTAACTGTTAGTTGGTACTTTTTACATTTTGCAGAAAAGCTGAAAGAAATGAATTCTCATTATTACTTTTATCATCATGATTTAATTAAATTAAATACTTAACTACATCTCTTAAGCTTATAAATCAATAATAGGGTTGTTCTTAAACTGAATTGAAAAATACACTATGTATTAACCAGTATCTTTTTAAGGGTTTTTGTTATTTAGAAGTTTTACGCATTGGATCTTTAAAAGCTCTATGATTTAATTTTTAGAATGAATTCCTCACCTCGTCGAAATTGGAAGAGACTTTGGTAGATGAAATCGTTTGTCCCGTTATTTATCACCGGCGAAACGTCAGTCGCGATTAGTTTTAATTCCGTGTGGTCGTCCCTCACTTTAATCCGAAGGCTACTTATCACCCTCAACTTTAGGGGCGGCATCCCGCACACATACAAAGTGGTAGTTGCGTAGGGTCAGGCTTGCCAAATTGAAACGCGGCCCTGAAAGTAATTGTAAATCGGGGAGAACTAATCAAGTGGGTCATTAGAGGGATTGCAGACGATCTATTGAAAGATTTCAAGTGGGCGTCCCGAATTCGAGCACCCTCCAAGAAACAGCCGACTCACCACGCACAAAGGGGGGATTACATTTTTTTCCTCCAAAAAAAAAAAAAGATCTCCTGCACTTCACTCATTATGCACAGGCCAAAATTTTATACAAATACAAGCAATCGATCCCTGAATAAGATTAATGGCTTCATTAACTTAACTAACGATGTTACAATTGTTTCGGCCGTTACTAATGTGCTTTGGTCGGTATGCCAAATGTTCAGAGGCAGTTTTCCCGAGCAGAGCAAACAATTCCGGAACTAAAAATTGAAACACTTGCACGTTTCAATTATCCACTGCGGACAGTTCTCCAGTTTTTTCGTTTCAATTACCGAACGGTAATATATCGCTAATGCGTTTTTCTACAAACCGTTAATGACGATAAGGAAACTACCGCGTGTATTAATGCAAACGCCTTAATGGCGCTTTAATTGCCGAATCAGACTGTAATAACAGGGAGTCTAGTAGAGTGCTGTGAGTAACGTGCTTTTACGTAGGAAATTTATTTTGATGGTTCGCTACTACTTGTATTTTAAAACTCACGGTTTGTCTTTATTAAATTGTCCCGGCTGCTTCATTAATCACGTTTCATGATTCACTGCCTCTCATACTCTCCGCTAATATAGACCTCCTACTTTAATTTTAGCGCTTATTAAAATTTAATTATTATTTACCTGAGTTTACCTGTAATGGAAAATTGTAATAAAATCATCTTTTATAATTATATTAATTATCTTCGATCGCTCTCATTATATTTGATTGAAAGCTTCATTTCTACCTTGTTATACACCTTCAATTATTTGTAACTTTTTTTTCAGTCATCAATATTCTATTTTTTTATTATTATAATAAGACCTAAAACAATAAAGAAGCGATATTAATAATAAATTCCTATAGATTGTTTCGATTATAAAAGTTGGACACAATTAAAATTTGGTAGTATACGCCAACAATATTTAAACTATTGTTTCCCGGTCAACATTCGCCACACACCAATTTCAGTCTATTTTGCATCTTATCAAGGCAATAAAATTGAGTTTTAACCATTCAGGCATCTTTAAAAAAAAATATTTTTCAAATACGATGAATTAAGATATTTTCGTTTTAAGTTACGTGATTATAATTTAATTAAATAAAACAATTACTTCACTGGTGAATGAAATGAAACAATTAGTAATCATTTTTATTCACTGGTGAAATGAAGAAATTAGTAATCCTAATTAATAATCCTTTTTTTTTCACTGGTGAAGAAAAATGATGACTAAATTGTTTGATAATTATGATAACTTTTTACGTTATCTTGAATGACTGGCGACGACAATACAATAACTAATAGCGTTTCGGAAAATGTCATAAGTGAAACTTGTTTGAAATTAATTATGTAAATATTAAGAAACGGCCGGTGATATTAATAAATTATTGGTCGCGTGTGGGTCAAAATGGGTATGAGGTCATGGACGAAAGGTAACGAACCCGGGGCCACGTTTTAATCGAATCGGTACTTACTGTCTGCAAATTAAGGGGAAGATCGTCGTATTAAAAGACTTGTTTCCACTTAATTTCGTATAATTTCCCACTTCTCTACTTCGTGCGGCGCACCAGCGGCTCCTAATCGGTCTTCCGGGACGACGTCGATTCCTCCACATCGGAATACAAACTATCGCCATTTGCAATTGTAAGCGAAAATTTTTTGAAAAAGCAAATTGTTCGGAATAATCAAAAACTAAGAATTTAGAGAAACTATAAAAGTGACCTACAGCATTTTACTCGATTTCCTTACGTGTATGAATAATGGCAATTATAGGGAACTGCCAATAAAACTACACTGTTAAGGGTTGTTTATAAAATGTTTCACCACGTGATAAACGAGAACCAAATTTAAAAAAAAAAACCACACTGTTTAAATTCAGCACGTTGCAGCTTTTACAAATTTAAATTCTTTATGAAAACCTTACTAAATTATTGTTTTCCAGTCATGGACCAGTTTTGATCTCAATAGATAGGTCCAATACTAGAAATCAATAATTTATTAAAGTTTTCATAAAGAATTAAAATTTGTAAAAGCTTCAACGTGCTAAATTTAAACAAAACAAACTCATAGTTTGCAGAATGAACGCCTGCATCCATTAAACTTTCGCTTCGCGCCAACAATCATTAAACATAAACTTTAGAAAAAAAAATTAAACGACCAGAAACCTAAAAATACCGCCTCCTACCATTCAGAAGCAAATGCATATGAGAGTAAATGAAGTGATTAAAACATATATCAGTTGCACGTAAATGCATAACGACAGTCGTCTTCACAATTAATTTATTTTCGGGAAAGTATCGGATTTCCCGAGTATCTCCAGTTTTTTTTTTTTAAATGACGCCAGTCAAAATTTATATTTATAAGCCTTCGGAATGAACTAATTAAAGTATTAATAGGTGACACGAATTATGGTTTATCCACTAGGATATTCTAATTTTAGTGATTTCAAGACGTGGCCGAGTGTCCGCCGTGTCTACGAAATTATCGCCACAACACGAATATTCGAAACGGATTAAAAATAATAATTCAAACCTCGTGCCAAAAATATGTGTATTCCTGTATTGATATTAGTACTTTCTTAATATTAAGATTTTGAAGTAGAAACATTATTGGGTTTCAACTGTAACCCTCTATGGGCCCAAAATAAACATTAGAAAAATTCTTCAAGTCTCTAAAAAATTCTTGAAAAATTATATTAAATTATTGAAATTCTAAATATATTGAAAAGTTCTAAGAATCTACCCAACAAGTTGAGAAAAATATTCTTTAAGAAAATTATTGAAAGATGGAATGAAAGATACTGAAAACTATAAAAAATGAAGACAGTTTTAGAACTCTAAGAAAATTCGTGAAAATTCAGGAAAATTTATGAACAGTCAAAAAATTTAATAAAAGTTACTAAAAATGTCTAAAAATCTACAAAGGAAGTTGAGAAAAATTCTTGAAAGATGGAATGAAAGTAACTGAAAAGTTCTAGAAATCTACAAAGATTATTAAGAAAAACTCACGAACTCTCTAGAATAATTCTTCAAAAATGTGACGAAAGTGACCGAAAAAGTCTAGAAATCTACAAATAAATCTAAAGAAAGTTTCTTGAATTGCGGTGGTACATTTTCGATTTTTAAATAAAGAAAAACACTTAACTTTTTTATACCACTTAAAAATATAAGTGGTATAATATTTTTAAGTGGTATAAAAAAGTTAAGTGTTTTTCTTTATTTTAAATAAAGAAAGTTTTATAAGTCTAAGAAAAATCTTGAAGGATGGAATCTGGCACTCTAAAAAGTTCTAGAAATCTACAAAAAATATTGAGAAAAATTCAAGCGCACCCTAAAAAAATTCTTCAAAAGTGGGATGATGGTTTTTAAGATGTGTAAAGAAGGTTTCTAAGATGTTTTAGAAATCTACAAAAAAATGAAGAAATTTGTAGAGGCTCATAAGAAAATTATTAAGAAATGGAATGAAAATTACTGGAATGTTCTAGAAATCTATAAAAAAAAATCAAACTGAAGGAAATTCTAGAACACCCTAGGTAATATCTTGATAAACTGAAGAAACTTTCTAAAAAATTCTAGAAATCTACAAAATTCAAGAACCCTTTAGAAAAGTTCTTCAAAAATGTGATGAAAGTGGCCGAGAAGTACTTTGAATCTACAAAATAATATTGAGGAAAATTCTAGAGGTCCATAAGAAAATTCTTGAAAAAATGGAATGAAAAAAAGAAACTGAAGAAAATTCGAGAAGTCTCTAAGAAAATTCGTGAAAAACTGAATTAACATTCCGGAAAATTCTAGAAATCTACAAAACAGGACAATTCTCGAACTGATAAAATTTAATAAAAGTTACTAAAAATATTTAAAACCTACAAGAAAAAAATGAAGAAACTTATAGAGGTTCATAAGAAAATTCTTAAAAAAAATGGAATAAAAATTACTGGAAAGTTCTAGAAATCTATAAAAACCAACTGAAGAAAACTCTAGAACACTAGGAAAATTCTTGATAAACTGAAGAAACTTTCTAAAAAATTCTAGAAATCTATAAAATTCATAAACCCTTTAGAAAACATCTACAAAAATGTGACAAAAGCTGCTGAGAAGTACTTTGAATCTACAAAAAAATATTGAGGAATTTTCTTGAAAAACAGAATTTCTGGAAAATTCTAGAAATCTACAAAAAAACAGGAAAATTCTTGAACTGATAAAATTTAATAAAAGTTACTAAAAATATCTAAAATTTAGGAGAATTCTAGAGGCACATAAAGAAATTTTTAAAAAATGGAATGAAAGATACTCGAAAGTTTTACAAAATAAACTGAAGAAAATTCTAGAACTCTCTAAGAAAATATCTGAAATATTGAATTAAACTTTCTAAAAATTCTACAAATCTACAAAATTTAATAACGCTTTAGAAAATTTCTTCAAAAATGCGATGAAAGTTGCTGAGAAGTTCTAGAAATTTGTAAAAATAATGATTAAAATCCTAGAAGCTCATAAGAAAATTCTTGGAATTGAATTAAAAAAGTTCTACAAACCTACAAAAAAATTCAAAAAGTTTAACAAAATTCCTGAAAAACTGAATGAAACTTTCTAAAAAATTCTAGAAATCTACAAAAAAAAGTTAGGAAAATTCATAAAATGTAATCAAAGTTACCAAAACGATCTAAAATTTACAAAAAAAGTGAAGGAAAATAAGTTACTGGATCTACAAAATTCAAGAACCCTTGAAAGTGTGACTGAAGAATATTCTAGAAGGCCAAAAAAATTCCTGAAAAACTTTCTGAAAAATTCTACAAATGAAGTTGAGGATAATTCTTGAAAGATGGAATGAAAGTAACTAAAAAGTTCTAGAAATTCACAAAGATTATTAAGAAAAATTCTGTAAAAATGGGATGAAAGTGACTGAAACATTCTAGAAATCTAAAGAAAGTTTTATAATCTTGCATTTTATAAAGATCTAGAAATCTACAAAAAATATTGAGAAAAATTCAAGGACACCATAGAAACATTTTTCAAAAGTGTGATGAAGGTTTCTAAGATGAGCGAAAAAGGTTTCTAAGATGTTCTAGAAATCTACAAAAAAAATGAAGAAACTTGTAGAGGCTCATAAGAAATTAAAAATGGAATGAAAATTACTGGAAATCTATAAAAAGCAAACTGAATAAAATTCTAGAATACTCTAGGAAAATTATTGATAAACTGAAAAAAACTTTCTAAAAAAATGTACATTTACAAATCTACAAAATTCAAGAACCCTTTTGAAAAGTTCTTCAAAAATGTGATGAAAGTTGCTGAGAAGTTTTTGAATTAAAATTTCTAAAAAATTCTAGAAATCTACAAAAAAAATTCTTAAACTCATAAAATGTAATAAAAGTTACCAAAACGATCTAAAAATTTACAAAAAAAAATTAAGGAAAATTCTAGAGGCAAATAAGGAAATCCTTAAAATATGGAATGAAAGTTATTGAAAACTTCTAGAAATCGATAAAAAAAACTGAAGAAAATTCTAGAACTCTAGGGAAATTCCTGAAAAACTGAATGACACTTTCTAATAGAACTTCTAGACATCTACAAAATCCAAGAACCCTTTAGAAAATTATTTATTGAAGGCTACAAAAAATTATGGAAAAAAGATTCTAGAGGCCGATAAGAAAATTCTTGAAAAATGGAATGATAAAATTTTTACAAATATACAAAAAAACTGAAGCAAAATCTAGAAGTCTGAGAAAATTCCTAAAAAATTCTAGAAATCTAAAAGCAATTTTTTTTATTTAAAACAAAAATTCGGTCCATAGAGAGTTAAATGCTATTGTTGAATGGGTGGGTGGCCACTATCCCACCCTTTAATTTCTATAACGACTGTTCAAAACTATCAAGATCAGCATTAAAGCATTAATATTATACAACTATAGTTTAGGAAATATTTACATTGAGTGTGTACTTAATTAATTATTCTGCAAGGCTTGAGAATGTATTAATTGGAGGGTGGGATAGTGACCACCCACCCGACATTTATATATGTAAAACCTAAACTGATGTATATTTTTAAATAATGTCAACACGAATACTGTTATAGTTTTCTGGAAATTAAGTCAGTGCCAGGGGTTGTAACGAAGTATAGTGGTTTTGAAGATAATTTACAAGTGATGTAATCCTGTCAATCAGGTAAATCGGAACCTTCAGATGATTCTCGGGGTGGTGATGTTCAATTACGCTTACCAAGTTCAGGATAATCAGGTGGTGATCGAAAATGCTCTTAATATCATAGGTAATGCGCCAAAGTCTGGTCCGTTGGCTGATATCAATGTTGATCATGTTATTAAGTTTATGTGTAATTTCACCAGACCTTTAAATCCTTATAGCATTGCAAATACCCGCAGAAGCCTGGTTTATATGTTAGGTAACGCACTTGATAAAAAATTGGAAACCATCTGGGTGAAAATTATTTTATCACTTGAATTGCCTCAAAACGACACAAAAACCTTTGGGGAATTAAAAACTCAAGTTAAAGATTTACTAAAGAATGTAAAGAACAGTGCTGTAAGGAACAAACTGAGAAAGTAACTAAATAGTTGATGCTGTTAGTTGTTGAAAGTTCAAATTGTATCATTTCTTCGCCTGAAGAAGATACAGTTTGTCGAAAATAAATATTTGAAAGTGTTATCGTATTTCATTTACGAAAATTTACCAAAGTTATTACAAACTGAAAAAGTACTATGGGAAACTCACCCAAAAAACTAAAACGTGAAACAGAAATATTAACAATAAATTAACCGCCTTTTTATTGTTAATATTTCTAATTCCCTTCATCACTGAGTCCAAATTTACAACAAGATTAAGATAAATCTGACACCAGAAATCCGTGAAAAGGAGTAGACGAAAACAGTTTGATGATAAACAAGAGAAAAAATCCATATAAAACGTAGTGTTAGTACATCATCTGAAGAAGAAATAAAAATAAATAACTTAAGTTGTTTGAAAATGCAGATAAAAGGAATGACATTTAGTGAGAGAATAAACAAGAAGGAAAAACAAGAATATCTAATTATGGCAATGATGTTGCTTGAGAAAATAATCATAATGACGACATAGGAGGGAAAATTGTTGATCATTCTTGATAATGGCCTTGAGCCGAAACTAGTCGAATAAATTGTTATTTTTTGTGAAACAAGCCAAGTGAATTTAATTTAATCTAAAAACCTAAAATGGTTTTGATTGATATGACTACAAATGTAAGCAAAGACAAAAACATTGTAACTACAACTGATGTTAAGAAAAAACGAAATAAACACAATCGTCCTCTGAAAAATGACCAAACTGATAGAAAAACTCGATCCTCGTTAGGAAATGAAGTGGATAACAAATAATTGGAACAAGAGTCGACAATTATCAGTAGAAAATTCAATAAAGAGTAGGAG